>OY992879.1:158352931-158605431 GCA_963921405.1 Cepaea hortensis | reverse complement strand
TATATTTTCTTTGATTTCTCCTAGGCATGTAAATCTGTTGGAGAAGTTGCGTTATGGAATATTTGTTTAATTCAATATAGAGAAGTTGTCTTATGAAATGCTTGTTTAGTTTAATATCTCTAAATGCATTAGTTACCGTTTGATCTATAAAATAAACAGCTGTTGAACATTTCTGACCAAAAAGCTTGAGTTATTTTGTGTGTGTCGATATATGCTATTTAAGAGAATCGTATCGTTGGTCGGGAGATAAGTCATAATTGTGTGGGCTGAACGGGTTGGAAGATAAGCCGTAATTGTCAAGGACTGGATGGGTTGAAGTAGCAATTAGAACTGCAACATTTAAGTAGTAGACAGAACTGGCACATATGAGTTTGTTTTTTTCCATATCCCTTACAGGACGTTGCAGTCAACATCAGCATTTTTCAGCTGCTGTTGATGTACTAGGCAAGATTACGCTCAGTAGTTTGCCATTGCTTTCTGAGCGACCGGCTCACATACCCCGTAAGTTACCAACGTGTCGAGAACTGCTACCGATTCTCGCGCAGGTTACGTTACTCACAAGAATATACGGGATTACAGAGACCGGCTCACACATATGAGTAGCAACAAGAATTGCAACATTTGAGTAGTAAATAGAACTGAAATATTTGAGTAGCAACTAGGGCTGAAACCTTTGAGTAGCAACTAAGGATGACACCTTTGAATACCATTTAAGGCTAAAATGTTTGTTTTACTGTAAGCTTCCTATTGGGAAGAAGCGATAGTATGAGGAGGAGAAGAAGAAAAAATGGGAAGAGAAATAGACTCATGTCTATTCCATGGTCGACTACTTATGTAATTCTTCTTCTTTTCTTTCGCCCTCTACTTCCATAAACTACTCCAAGCCCTTCTGTCGTTAGCATTATCTAGTTCCAGGAAATGCAACCTAAAGACTAAATGTCATGGCAGGGAAGACCAGGCCCTAAGCCTTGGTCAAACAACTGGTCTAGTATCGAAGCTCTGACAGGCGGACAGTTAGAGCATTGCTTTGCTGATCTGGCACGCTTCTGCAGTTTGTCTTGTTCCAGATGTATTTGTGTTTATTTTCCTCTGGGGAAAACTGGGCAGACCGAGATAGGGATCATGCTACATGGACTACACATGGTCTCAGTCCAGACTGAGATAGGGATCATGCTACATGGACTACACATGGTCTCAGTCCAGACTGAGATAGGGATCATGCTACATGGACTACACATGGTCTCAGTCCAGACCGAGATAGGGATCATGCTACATGGACTACACATGGTCTCAGTCCAGACTGAGATAGGGATCATGCTACATGGACTACACATGGTCTCAGTCCAGACCGAGATAGGGATCATGCTACATGGACTACACATGGTCTCAGTCCAGACCGAGATAGGGATCATGCTACATGGACTACACATGGTCTCAGTCCAGACCGAGATAGGGATCATGCTACATGGACTACACATGGTCTCAGTCCAGACCGAGATAGGGATCATGCTACATGGACTACACATGGTCTCAGTCCAGACTGAGATAGGGATCATGCTACATGGACTACACATGGTCTCAGTCCAGACCGAGATAGGGATCATGCTACATGGACTACACATGGTCTCAGTCCAGACCGAGATAGGGATCATGCTACATGGACTACACATGGTCTCAGTCCAGACCGAGATAGGGATCATGCTACATGGACTACACATGGTCTCAGTCCAGACCGAGATAGGGATCATGCTACATGGACTACACATGGTCTCAGTCCAGACCGAGATAGGGATCATGCTACATGGACTACACATGGTCTCAGTCCAGACCGAGATAGGGATCATGCTACATGGACTACACATGGTCTCAGTCCAGACCGAGATAGGGATCATGCTACATGGACTACACATGGTCTCAGTCCAGACTGAGATAGGGATCATGCTACATGGACTACACATGGTCTCAGTCCAGACCGAGATAGGGATCATGCTACATGGACTACACATGGTCTCAGTCCAGACCGAGATAGGGATCATGCTACATGGACTACACATGGTCTCAGTCCAGACTGAGATAGGGATCATGCTACATGGACTACACATGGTCTCAGTCCAGACTGAGATAGTTTATGGTTTACACCATAACAGACACAACGGGTGTTTACAGCCGCCTCACACGCCAGTGATCCGGAGTTCCATCCCAGGTCCAGTCAGGGATATGAATTACTGACGAGCTCAAACGAGAGCGAAACTCGAGTCTAGTGCTTCCAATCTGACGAGGATAGACCTTAGGTTCGTACGGGAATACGATCAGCGTTGCCAGTGGTGGGTTGTGCTAAATCTTTTAACTAACTGTCGTCTATCCAGACGGCAGAGTGCTAGCAGCATATTTGTGTTATACTCTTGGTTGTAAGTTGTGTCATACATACTTAACAGAGTGGCTTTAGGACAGACATGCGTTCGTGCCCCAATAAGTCATCCCTAGCAACTCTTACATAATTCCTGCCCAGGTCACCGTTGGCTGAAAACACTCCACCCTTCCCTCGGCCTTAACCTTTCCTCTTTGTGTCTTTTATTTATGCTACTTGAAGCTGTTTCCTGTGCCGTCTGTTTGCCCAGATGACCTTTGGGCATGAGACAGTCGTTTATTTTATGCGCTTCAGCGTTCTGTCTCATGTTTGCTGCACAAGTCTTAACGATTTTACGCTTGTCACTTTGTTACTGTCTTTACACGTTTGCCTGCTGATAGAATCGCCTCATCATAAAACAACAAAACACACACACTTGGTGGGGAATGCGGGAGAGATAGTACATTGCGGATTAATGACAAGGCAACTGCGGTAATCTGGAGAATAGAAACCACTATCTAAACTATGCCGACTCCTGTCTCCATCTCATGAACTAAACTGTAATGACAGGTTAGTCCCCCTTCCCTCTCCCCTATCTCACGATCCAGACGGTAAGAACGTTACTCCTCGAGGCCATAACAATTAACCATAAAACACCGGGATTATGCAGGCAGAAAGATTTCGCTGTGATTGCGATTACCGAGGCGATAACGAATGCTCCCACATTCGAATAGTATCACTGACTATTGTTTTTTGTAATTCGCCAACATAGGGTTCATCCACTAAAATGCAGCGAAATACACAGGCAATAAAGTGTGCAGTGCCTTATTTGTGGCTTCTGTTATTAAAGCCATTAACACGGAATACATTGTTTTGAACATAAAATCGCCTAGAAAATCACACACAGCTAAAGAATGTTGGGGTTGATTGTAACGTTCCGTAAAAGGACATGCTACGGACCTTTCTACCCCTAGGAAGAGGACAGATTCCACACAATAATATAATCGCTGAAAACATTATGAACAAGCAAATAGAAAATCAAGCACCTAAAATAGAAATGTTAAATGTTGCATGGCCTTTGCAGGACTTTGCAACCAAGCCCAGTCTCTGTTTGATTTACTAGGCTATTTTAAGTTCATTAGCTTGCCATTGCTTTCTAAACGAGGAGCCGACATGTAAGTCCTATTGCCTACTGCCTGTAAGTGAAATGAATCCATCACCACACCGACAGCACAAAGGAAGTTTCAACGCGAGCACGGTAAACATCGCGGCCACGCCGGCCTCTGTATTATCTCGATGTATCTAGGTATAGCCGGGAAGGGTTGAAGTTGAAGTTATATGTACAGAAAAAACCCTTTCTTTCTCTTTCTCTTTCTCTCCCCCCCCCCTCTCTCTCTCTCTCTCTCTCTCTCTCTCTATATATATATATATATATATATATATATATATATATATATATATATATATATATATATATTTATAGAGAGAGAGAGAGAGAGAGAGAGAGAGAGACCAAGGGGAAGACCTAGAAGTAAATACCTGGATGGCTTGGCCACTTGGCATGGTCGAGACAAACACGGAGCTGATCCACGACTCTGGTGTTCGAGTGAGATGGCAAAACATGACCGCCCACGCTGTCGCCCTCCTCTGTACCTTCTCTCTCTCTCTCTCTCTCTCTCTCTCTCTCTCTCTCTCTCTCTCTCTGTCTTTCTGTCTATCTGTCTGTCTGTCTCTCTTTTCCTGTCTGTCTCTTTCTTCCTATCTCTGTCTCTGTTTCTTTCTGTCTCTCTCTCGTTTTCTCCCTCTTTCATACACACATACACAGACACACGCCACACACAACTCCTCCACACCACACACAACTCCTCCACACCACAGACAACTCCCCCACATCACACACAACTCCCCCACACCACAGACAACTCCCCCACACCACACACAACTCCCCCACACCACACATGTGTTCTATAATACACCGTTATACTGTAGACTAGATACGCGCTGTTCTGTTGAGTGCACCAACACCACGTCCAGCCCAACAGACCCCATGCAGATGCGTATCTGCCTGACTTAGACGCCATCTGTATTGATCTGCAACTGTTAACTATGGGAGCGCTTCATTCGGGTGGGGCAGCAGGGGTCTGGTAGCCCGGGTAGTTCCTTTATTTATCTTGATGGGTTGTGTACCCTGTAATCTCCACCCAACTTGCGTGATGAGCGGGGAGAACGGGGCAAACTGTTGGTCTACCCGGCTGATGGAACCGTTATTTTGTATGTTGTCATGTAGAAAAAGTAACCACCGGTGGTTTTGTTACCATTTACGTAATATCACCTCTGTATAACAGTCTATATAATATCACCTCTATATAACAATATGTGTAATATCACCTCTGTATTTTTTTTGCTTTGCACATCCCTTACAGGACGTTGCAGTCAACACCAGCAATTTTCAGCTGCTGTTGATGTACTAGGCAAGATTACGCTCAGTACTTTGCCATTGATTTCCGAGCGACCGGCTCACATACCCCGTAAGTTACCGACTCGGCGAGAACCGCTACCGTTTCTCGCGCACATCACGTTACTCACGAGAGTATACGGGATTACGGAGAAAGTCGCTAACACCTAGGCCAGGGAGACCGGCAATCAACATAATAGCAAATCTATATAACAATCTACATAACCTCACCACAGTATAATCTACATAACCTCACCACTTTATAACAATCTACATTACATAATATCACCACAATATAACAGTCTTCATTACATATCATTACTTCAGTATAATCTACATAACATCACCACAATATAACAATATACACCTTGCAACAGCATAAAAGAAATTTAAAACATAAACAACTTTAGGACATTTAGACAGGGATTGGGAAATGTATTTCTACGCTCAACCCTGGCAGGTAACATATTGCAACTAATAATAGTCAAACTAAGCTCCTCCGCTGAACAATAACAACTTAACAAACAAAGGAAACAAAGGCAAGCATAACTAGACCACAAAGTCAGAGCTACGGAAAATAAATAAACAAACAAAGGTAGGTTAAAGAAGCCGGTCTCCCTGGTCCAGGCGTTACACGACTTTCTCCGCAATCACGTACACTCTCGTGAGTAACGTGACTTGCGCGAGAATCGGTAGCGGTTCTCTCCGCGTCGGTAACTCACGGGGTATGAGAGCCGTTCGCTCAGAAATCAATGGCAAACTACTGAGCATAATCTTGCCAAGAAATCAACAATCAGCTGAAAGATGCTGATGTTGACAGCGATGTCCTGTAAAGGATATGCGAACAAACAGAAAAAGGTCAAGGAGGAGAGGTCAACATTTTAGTCCAACTGATAGTCTATGCCATGTGGCTTTAGTGATCATATCTGTCCACAGCTTTCTCGTTCTTGCTTGGGTACATAAATTAACAAGTACATCAGAAGTCGGAGTGGGTTCGCCTCATGTCGAGGAACACTAGTAATAAGGAAAGCTAATCCAAACGCACAAATCAATCCAGTGCATTAGAACCAGTAGCACGTGAACGGACTACGCTTGAGTTCAAACGCAAGCGAAGAAAACAAAAAGGATAACAGATAATTTTCTGGGAAAGGGATTAGTGCGATTAATGCATCTAGTCACGGCACCTTACAAAGCAATTACCTAGTATATCAATCAATCAATCATGTGCCATGCCGGAAAGCGTGGGCGGTCATGATTCGCCATTTCACTCGATCACCAGTGTCGTGGATCAGCTCAGTGTTCCTGTCTCGTCCATGCCATGTGGCCAAGCCATCCAGGTATTTTCCTCTCGGTCTTCCTCTTGGTCTGTTCCCTTCGATCTTACCAGCTGTCACTAAGTTCTCCAGTCCATAATAATTCATTACGCCGAAGACAGTCTTTCCTTTGTCCACTAGTGACACCATGCTGGTATTTTCAGGTGCAGACACTGAGTTCTATGTACCAAGTTATTTTCTATCGCAGTAAATTTCATGGGCGCTAATCGACATAACGATTCCGATCGGGCCCTGTTATAACCGCGGGATTTCCATTACAAGGATGCCCTCAGCCAGTACCGACCCTAGCTGTTCTTGGCATCGACATGACTACTGTATCGATTACACATTTGTTTAGTCCCTGAATTCTCCCACAAGCACCCAATCCTCCCTGGAATCGGCGATGTATTTACTGGACTCGATCTTGATTCTAAGTTCTTCCCTGTATCGATTACAGACTGAAGGTCATGGTTGTTCTCCGCCATTTTGGAACTTTCTCCTATCCTGTGGGGAAATTCACAAAGATTTCCCAGCTGACAATGTTCCCGGTAACGAGTTTCCCTTTACATCATTTCTTGATTATTTTGCTTCAGGTGTTCTATTGACTGCCTGGGGCGACCATGTCTCTGCGTTCATCGCTTGTTCTTTATCGTTGCAATTTACTGCCTGTATTATTTTTTTCTTTTTTCTTTTTTTACCTCAGTATATTCTCTAAGCCGCGCCGTGGTGAACGATGTACGGACGCAATTCGCAATCCAACATATCGCGTTGGATACACAGCTACGTGTGATTTGGCAGCATACCTCTTTACTTTGGTTTTCATAAAATGGTATGAGTGTTGGTCGTTCAGGAAGCAATAGCGATGTTGTAGTTAGATCTCCTCTTCCTTCTCATCATCATCATCATCATCATCATCATCATCATCATCATCATCATCATCATCATCATCATCATCATCATCATCATCATCATCATCATCATCTGCTGCTGCTGCTGCTGCTGCTGCTGCTGCTCCCGCTTCCCCTCTTATTCCTTCCGTCTTCTGATCCTTATCCCCCGGCTGTCCCGCTGCTTCTTTCACTTCATTGGTATCTACTACTCCAATACCTAACTACCAGTGACTCTTGATTGACTATGTCCGCCCGTTACATTAGATATCAACGACATAATCCTTACAGTGCCACGTGAATGGCTGCAACTCGGTTCTTGAGGTCCGCCCTTGATTGACTATGGCCGACCGTTACACTAGATATCAACGACAGAACCCGCCCAGTGCCACGTGAATGGCTGCCACTCGGTTCTTGAGGTCCGCCCTTGATTGACTATGGCCGACCGTTACACTAGATATCAACGACAGAACCCGCCCAGTGCCACGTGAATGGCTGCAACTCGGTTCTTGAGGTCCGCCCTTGATTGACTATGGCCGACCGTTACACTAGATATCAACGACAGAACCCGCCCAGTGCCACGTGAATGGCTGCCACTCGGTTCTTGAGGTCCGCCCTTCTTGTGAAGTCTTCTGCCATTGATCAACACACATCTGTCAACATTGACATATTAGACATTGTCGTGCCCAACGTTTAAGAGCGCTCGTTTTAAAACTGGTGGCGGGTTAGAGGGTCCTTTCAGTTGGACTTAACCATTGGCTCTTCGTTCTTGACTTGAGGACACAAATTACAAGTAGTTCAGGAGTCGAAGTGAGATCGCCTGATGGCAAGGGACACTGGTAATATGGAAACTCGGCACACACGCAAAAACCAGTCAAGTGTGGACTACACCGTAGTTCAAAGCGAAAATAAATAAATAAATGACGCACACCAACCAACACAGCCGTGGTCATCTGAAAAAGCTGCTGTGTATTCCATAACATGGGAGTACAGACAGACATCAGCGGGTCTTGCATAGATTTCTGGATCTGTCTGGGTGGGTTGTATAGTGTACGTAGATCGTTGCCAAGTGCCCGGAAACTTGTGTGTGGGAGTTGTTCTAATGTATGGACTAGTGCACTTTCAACCCGACTCTGTGGTTCTGGGTTCAACAAACCCTCTCACTTGAAGATCTCAAATCGATTCCCCCTCATGAATTTGATGGCGATCAGAGTATTACAAAAACTATCATTGAAGAAAAGGGTGATTGAGATCAAGGTTTACGGTACTTCGACCATTTAAAGTAATGGCTCTCAACCGGTGGGAAATTCCCCCCCCCCCCCCCGGGGGGGGGATTTTAGGGTTTCCGGGGGAGGGAAAGGGGGGGGGGTAAGATTATTTCAAGATCGCGTTAATACATAACCGATTACTTTATATTGTTTTTCCCTCCATACTTTACGGTTCTGTACTCCTCGCCCTTCTGAAATTCGTTTCAAAACGTAAGTAGACGCACAAATCACATTTTATATAGACGTCTAAACTTGTTCTAGTATGTGTTATCAAAGTTAGCTTCCATTTTTACGTATACTATGTAGGGGCAGGGTGGGTGGGAATTTATAGGGAGGAAATACGAAAAGGGGGGAGGGGAAGAATGACATTCTCAACATATGGTGAAGGGGTGCATGAGGCAAAAAAGGTTGAGAACCGCTGATTTAAAGGGACATAACTTCCCGTTCACTGATTCAGTGGGGGGAAAAGTAGGATTGGACAAAACATGGTTAGATTCAAATGACCAAGTATTATAATGTAAATTTCCATGCACTGAGAATTGAAATTGCGGAAATTATCACGAAACAAAACAAATAACACGATGCCATTAGTATGGCGATATATCGTCCTTCTATCCAAATGGGAATACACATATGGTGATATATTATCCGTCGGCACTGAATGAGTTAAAGAGTGAGCTGGAAGGAAAAGAGGGAGGGAAGCTTGGTAGAGGGCGACTGTGTTCTTGGTGGGGAGGGGGCGGATATCTGAAGGGCTGAGCTGAACGAGGCCTGTGTCAGTGCGGCGTGAAGATGCAGGCCTATCGCGTAGGGCAGCTGACCATTAATGTTGACATGGAAGTTGATTGGTAATCTCTTTGGGGACTTGACACTGGCCATATCTCCTGTCCAGTAGCGTTTTGTCAAGAAAATATAGCGCTGATGGATGATCTCTAACGTGCACCACGACGAGGACGAAGGAAAAGGAGAAAAAGAGGGGGAATAGGAGGAAAGAAACAACAGCGGCAGAGGAAGAAGAAGAAGAGGAGGATGTGCAAGAAGAATAGAGGAAGAAGACGATGAAGAAGAAGGGTGATGATGATGCCGAAATTATAATTATAGTAATAATAATAATAATACTAAGAAGAAGAAGAAGAAGTAGAGGAGGAGGAGGAGAAGAGGGAGGAAGAAGACGACGACGAAGACGACGACAACGAAGAAGAAGAAGAAGAAGACGAGGAATAAGAAAAAAATGAATAATAATAATAATAGGAAGAAGAAGAAAAAGAGGAAGAAGAAAGGAGAAAGAAGAAGAAGGAGAAAAAGAAAACAAAGATGGAGAAGAAGAAGAAGAAGTGGGTGAAGAGGAGGAGAAAGAAAAAGCAGAATGAAGAAGGTGAAGACATTTGCTACGCGCTTAATTCGGCTGTCATTCAGGAGTCTGAATCGCTCCTCCGGTGCCATGTGACAAGTGAACAGCTTGTCCACTCAATTGCCAGGGAAGGTCATTGGCCGGTCGCCTGGACTCCCCACCAGTGACTCATCCTGCTCACGTGGGAACACCGGTCAGCTACATTCGCTTCGAACCCTTGTTGGGCAATCTGTACTTGGTTTCGAACCCACCTATTTAGCGAAGAAAATTAAATCTCATTTGCAACCGATCTGTGTAGGCGTGTACGATAAAGACAACCACGTGACATGTGGTGACGTAAACAAATGTTGCGTTCAACCCCAGCCCTAATTTACTAGGCAGTTGTATGTTCGGTTTGCTATTGCTTTCTGAAGTCAGCGTTTGGGGTCTAACTGACCTGTGTAGGAAATGAACCCCGTGCCCAGCCCTCAGCGCATCGGAAGTCTAAGTGCCGCCACTGGTTAACGCGTTAGGCCTCTACACTTAATTAGGTTACAAGATTAGATGTATCAAGTGGGGTACCATTTGAGGTCACTAAGACAGTTCATAAATAAACACGCACGGTATTGTTTGGCTCTCATAGAAGTAAGAGAAAGAAGTGGAGACCAGAGAACACAGACATCATAACAATTGAAAGCTATAGTTACCGACCAGGATTCGAACCTGTCACCTCCAAATGATAAGGGCACCTCGCTGTAGGAACAAGTGCACTCCGACGCATGGTCACCTAGACGTCCTCTAGTCTCTACTTGTTGTATTGACTTTCTGTTGTAAGGCTGTTTTTTGTGTGCAGCTCGCTCGTTTTGGACTCAAGTGTAGTCCATACACGTTACATGTGGTAGCACATGGAGTGAACTTTGAGTGTGGATTAGCTTTCCCTATTACCAGTGTTCCTCGCTATCAGGCGAACCAACTCCGACTTTAGAGGTACTTGTAATTTACGTCCCCAAGTCCAGGACGAGTATTCATTATATTTCAACTGTCTGGTGTATGACAACGGATATAATACTTCGAACAGTGCCCAACACAGCCCATCTACAGCATGTTGCTCGACGTGCATATGCCCATTGATATGCATGTTCTCACACAACTTCAGATTTCAGCTCAAACATGTTCGCTTTTCATTTCGACGAATGTCAGCCCAGATAGAAATTCGAGATATCTGCCAGTCATTATATCGTCCCGTGACACTGACAACTCATAGTTAGCTGAGATATCTATCAATATTCTATGTCCCGTGACACTGGAATCTCATAGTTAGCTGAGATATCTGCCAATATTCTATCGTCCCGTGACACTGACAACTCATAGTTAGCTGAGATATCTATCAATATTCTATCGTCCCGTGACACTGGAATCTCATAGTTAGCTGTGATATCTGTCAATATTCTATCGTCCCGAGACACTGAGAACTCATAGTTAGCTGAGATATCTATCAATATTCTATCGTCCCGTGACACTGAGAACTCATAGTTAGCTGAGATATCTGCCAATATTCTATCATCCCGTGCACTGACAACTCATAGTTAGCGGAGATATCTGCCAATATTCTATCGTCCCGTGCACTGATAACCCATAGCTGCTGATAAATCAGCGAGTATTCTAGTACCGTTTGAGAAGTCTGTAGATGTTGTTCGACTGGTGATGCTAGGGTCTGTCGCACAGTCATATTCTTGATCTCACCGACAGTTCTCGCTTAGACACACTCCCGGCAGGTTAAACACTTGAATTCCCGGCGACACCAGCCTCTGGATAGTTCATCTACTCGCAGACTCATCTGGTGCCCCAGACTTTCCATAAAGCTTGGGGCAACGTAATCTTTTCTGCAATGCACCACCACTCTTATGTTAACTTTATTCTCTTACTTTGTTAACAAGTCCAAATAACTTATCATACAACCAGTCACTACATGTAACTACGCCATCTTAAGCCGGTGTTAAACAGCCTGGCAGCGGGGTTCACCTCAACAAATATCATGTTTGTTGTAGCATAACCAGATGTTTAACCCCAGCAAACAGTCTGTTGACTTAACGACGCCGGCGCCCTGGGTTAAGGTATTGCTGCGTTTGCCTTAGCAGGTGGGTGTTAAGCGCCTTTATTCGCAAACTGGGACATATGCCACTTGTGCATCACTGGAACACACTGCCTCTCATTCACAACTAGAACATACAGCCTCTCTTGCAAAGCTAGAACAGTCTCTCATGCACAACTAGAACATACAGCCTCTCTTGCACAGCTAGAACATAGTCTCTCATGCACAACTAGAACATACAGCCTCTCTTGCACAGCTAGAACATAGTCTCTCATGCACAACTAGAACATACAACCTCTCTTGCAGAACTTGAACCCAGGCTCCTAATGAAAATAGGAACATACGGCATTTCATGAAAAATGGAACATACGGTCTTTCATAAAAAAAAGAGGAACATACGGCATGTCATGAAAAATGGAACATACGGTCTTTCATTAAAAAAAAAAAAAAGGAACATATGGCATTTCATGAAAAATGGAACATACGGTCTTTCATTTAAAAAAAAAAAAAAAGAACTGCAAAATTCTAACATACGGCCTCCCATGCAAAACTCGAACACACTGACTCCCGTGTAAGCTGGAATACACGGCTACTCGTGCACACTTTATAATAAAGCACGAGGTTGAAACTTGTTACATGTCCTGTTGTCTAACGGTGTCGTGTCCTCCTTTACAGTGTCGTCCCTGGAGTGAAGAGAGTCGACACCCACATTATAATATTTTTTTCCTCTCAATATTCTGGAGAATCCACCAGCTTCCGTCCAACACACTCCATCAGCCTATGGACACCTTTTCCTATCACTCTCTCACTGTCGTACTATTCCCCCTTCTCATACTTCCCCAACGCAACATACTCAACAACTCTTGCTTCTAAAAATTAATAAAGATTAATTTATTAAAAGAAAAGTGTAACGTATATGAGACGTGTATGTGAAGAAAATGTGTGACGTGTTCTATAAAGTGTGTAGAATCGGACTCTCAGACAACAACCCAGTCAGCTGATCCCAGCAAGGATAGACCACAGCACGTTACGTCAGAACATGTACTTCTCACCCAGCGCCGAAACCATCCTGCTGGATACTGATTTGCCTCTGTAGACCTCTGGTAATCCCATTTCATGAACATCCGAAATAGACACCGGTGGTATAAACAGTTAATCATGGACCGGTTGCACCCTACACAATGTCCGTTCCTATCGTTCAAAAAAAAAAATGCACAAGTCCTTTGTAGTGTGTACACAGTTACTAATGTTAATTGTTACTGTACTGGATCCTCCCTCGTGTCTATCTAGCCTCAAGTATCAAGTCTTGTGTTCTATTACACGAGATTATATCACACTATGTAATTATTAGACTTAATGTTTTCAGTTCGTTACTACTGCCTGATGCTGTGTGGTGCATCAGTACGCATCACTCTCTTTGGTGAATCAACTTCCTTCTAGCTTTAGTTATGTTCTGTATGCAACTTTATTGATTGTTGAACTGGTGTTCTTCCGAATGGGATTGGATTATTTCCCAAAACTTTGTTGAGTTTCCTTGGATCTGGTAGGGAACCTAGGATAGAAACAACACATCTGGTGATAGTACTAGTCACTGATCCTTTCGGCTGAGTGTAAGCCTATCACCTTGCCTAATGATCTTTAGCTAACTAGACTTAGTCATAGAGCAGATTAGCTACCCACCTAGAGCCGAATCAGGCTATGACAAAGAAAAAATCAGCAAACAGAATGCGGAACCCCGCCCCCCAGGGACACCTACGGGAAGATCCCAATTATCCCTCATTACTCAATTCTCAACTAGTAAAGCTTATCAACACTTCACTAATCTCTTCTTAACTAGCAGAGTTAATATCACTATTCTACTCTAACTAGTTTCCACTAACAGTGCTAATCATCACACTATAGTTTAACAAGGCCACAGTCTATATTAATTAGAACTAATATTATAATAGGTTATACCTTAAATGGCACTACTGCAGTCCTATCAATCATATCTACATCTGCCATTATAGGCACGTGTAAAATTAAGTCACTAATTAACACACGGTAGATATTATTTCCACTAAGCACTGCAGTGCCTTTGCACTCCGACTAGAGCATTTTCAAGTCCCCCTAGTTGGTCCCAACTCGGGTTTATATGGCAACCTACCAAAGTTGGCCACGTGACGTTATCCTTTATGCCCCACACAGGTGGCACATTGGCAGATCATCCCCTGTCAGGGATCCATCCCCCCTCTGGCTCCCTCAATGTTAGATTTGTCATCACTGGTTCTGACATCCAAAACAATCTAGAGAGTTACTGTCGAGTTCCAACAAAGAGTTTCGATACCAAGCTGCCAATCATGGTTTTCCAAACACGCTTACATTGTGCACGTGACGTTGTTCATGTCCGGCAGGTGTTCCACTGTTTTCAATAACACCCTCAACTTTCTGTCATGTGCTGACAGTCAAACCTCCATTCCGTCTGATGTCCGGAACTATAGATGACAAACGGAACCATTCCATATCCTGCGCGGCCAATTATATGTGATTTTAACTGTTATGAACTGCCAACGCGTTTTATCCCTTCCTTCTCACTCACCGCCAAATGTGTATATGGGCTGACCCGATGTAACCCGTGCAGCTGTGTTTACTCTGTTAGTACGACTGTTATGGCCTAGAAAATATAGCCAAGCAAACATCGGTATTATTATCTGGTTAACTCATGGCGAGCTCGTGACATAGGCCCCCTCTTAAGAGAGTAGTCCATCTCACTCTTCTCCACCATGAGTTAAATCCAGATGATTCAATCCTCTTCTTCAGGAGCTGGGTGTCTTGACAAGAAGTCCGCTCCAACATTTTCCTTCCCAGGAATGTACTCTACTGTGAAATTATACGGTTGAAGTAACAACGACCACCGCATCAAACGTGCGTTGAGCTTCTGAGAAGTAGCCAGGAACATCAGGGGCTGATGATCCGACTGGACCCGAAACTTAACTCCATACAAATATGGCTGAAATTTTTGCACTGCCCATACAAGGGACAAGCACTCTCTCTCGACAGTTGAATAATTCCTCTCCGCCTGTAGAAGTTTCTTACTTGCGTATGCCACAGGTTTCAAAACCGAAGCATCGTCTTTTCCTTCCTGTAACAAAGCGGCTCCAATTCCAATCGCACTCGCATCTGTTCTCAACACAAATTGTTTGGAAAGGTCAGGGAGCTGTAATACAGGTTTGCTGACCAATGCCTCCTTTAACTGACTATAGGCATTCTCACATTCTGGTGTCCAAATGATTTGGTCCGGGAATCCCTTTTTCAAGGTTTCCGTCAACGGAGCTCCCAGTTCAGTGAAATGTGGGATAAATTTGTGGTAGAACCCACACAACGAGAGAAAAGATCGCACATCCTTCTTCGTTTTTGGCCTTGGTGCATTTCTGATTTTCTCCAGGTTCTTCTCTTCTGGAACAATGTGTCCTGGAGTGATGGTGTGACCTAGAAATTCCAGAGTCTGGTAACCAATCATGCACTTGGTTGGACGAGCAGTAAGCCCTGCTTCCTTGAGTCTATTAAACACTCTCTCCAAGGATTGTAAGTGGTCATCCAGGCTGTCACTGGAAATCAGAATATCATCCATGAATGAGATGATGGATGGATCCTGTAACGGATCTAGTAAAGTCCTCATCATGCGTGTAAACACACTAGGTGCATTGCTGAGTCCAAAGGGCATGACCTTGAATTCGTAGTGTCCACTGGGTGTACTGAAAGCTAACAGTGGTCGAATCTCCGGTTTGACTGGTATCTGATAGTACCCCCGACTCAGATCCACTTTCGAAAAGTACCGAGCCTTATGGAGCCTAGCGAATAACTGGGTTGGATTCGGCAAAGGTTCCACCTGAAACTGTGTATGACTGTTCAGAAGTCGGTAGTCTATACACAACCGGTGTTCTCCACTTGGTTTGCGTAACAAAACTACCCCCGCATTGTATGGGGATGTGGATGGTGCAATCACGTCATCCTCCAGCAATTTTTGTATTTCCCCCTCCAGGGCCTTTTCTTTAGAGAATGGCACTGGGTAAACCTTTTGGCGAACAGGCTCCTGTGTGGTCAAAGTCATCTCGAACTCAACCAACCTCGTTCGTCCTGGTTTATCAGTCAGTATCTCCTTATGAGACTTAAGAACCTGGGTTATCCTTTCCCTCTCCTGGGAGGTCAGATCAGGGTTCACTTGCACATCCCTATAGGTTTCCTGGTGTTTCAAGGGATATTCCCTGCCCTCGCTGGTTCCCACTTCTGTCTCCACTGCAACTGCCATGGCCATGAGGTGCGCTGCCTTGTCTCCGGGTCTCTCTTCGTATTTCCGCAAGAGATTGATATGGAAAATCTTCGACTTTCCCCGGATCCGGATCTGATAGTTGGTTCTGGATATCACCCTTTCCACGGGAAATGGTCCTTGCCAACCTATCTCCAGTTTGTTGTTTCCCGTTGGGAGTAGCAACAAGACTTTATCTCCCACCTCTAGAGATCTTTCTTTAGACCTACGGTTGTAGTAAGCCGCATGTCTTTTCCTGGCCTTTTTCAAGTTTTGATTTGCCAGAGTCCATCCCTTGTGGAGTTTTTCTTTCAGTTCCTCCACGTATTGATAGGATGAGATCACTTCTTCTGACGTCCCCTCTTCAGTCCAACTCCTCAACATGGCTTCCAACGGTCCTTTGATTGGACGACCAAACAGCAACATAGCGGGTGGTAGTCCTGTTGAGCCATGAGGAACTTCCCGATAGGCAAAGAGTGCTGCTGGGATATATTCATCCCACCTATCCGGTTTTTCCTGCGCTAATTTCCTGAGCATTGTCATCAACGTGCCGTTGAAACGCTCTACTTGTCCATTGGCTTGAGGGTGGTAAGGGCTGATATGTATGTGGTTAGAGTGAAACACCCTAAATACCTCCTCCATGAGTTTTCCACAAAACTGAGATCCATTGTCCGTCAGAATTTGATCCGGAAAGCCTAATCTGGTAAAGGCCTCCATCAGTGCGTCCGCCACTCTTTTCGAGTCAATCGTGGTCAACGGTATAGCTTCACCCCACATTGTACAGCAATCCACCATTGTGAGTATATACATGTTCCTCTTCCTAGTCCTGGGAAGTGGACCCACGATATCGATGGCTACCCTCTCGAAAGGAGAGTTCATGATGGGCATCTCACCCAACACCACCGGTGCTGTCCAGTGTTTCGGTGCCACCCTCTGGCACTCAGAGCATGACTTCACATACCGACGCACATCATCTGTCATTCCCGGCCAATAGTAATGGCAGGAAATTCGCTGCATGGTGGCGGCTATACCCATGTGTCCACTAAAGGAGATGGTATGCCCCATATGAAGAATCTGGGACCGGTGAGCTTTCGGGACGACCAACTGACCGTATAGGTTGTCTCCCCTTCCTGCTCTCCGGTAGAGTATCCTATTCTTCATGTAGTACTGCCCCCGTCCTGGTGGATCAGCACTTTTCTGCAGCTTTTTGTAGCAAGGACGTAAAGTATCATCCTCACTCTGGGCAGTTCGTAGCTCCCCCGGCATTGGGTTAGTCACAATTGCTTCTGCCTCTTCCGTTCTCGTCTGAGAGCGAGTCTGCATTGCTCCCATATGGATTGGCTCCCTGGGCATTCCCAGAAAGACATACCGGCAACCTAGGATGACTGGAAAAATGGGATCGGTCAATACAGCGGCCTTGATGGTGCCGGTGACGTACCTTGACCGAATCTCCACATTAGCAATAGGCAACTTCATGACTACAGCACTCTTCTGAGCAGGCTGTATATCCAATGTCTCACCTGTGAATTGTTCTGGATGTACCAGATCCGCAGAAATCACGGCCTCCCCGTCCAGTCCTGTGTCGTATAAACACTCCACTTGACGACCGTTAACCTCTACCAATTCCACTACCGGTGGTTTTTCCTGGTCTGGAGTCTCTTCCTCGGCCTCGACCTGTTCGGTGGGCTCCACCTTAGGTTTCCCGGGGCACACGACGAATTGAGTGTCTCCTGACTCTCCTCTGCAGTCAATAGCATTGTGCGTATTCGACTGACATTGGTTGCACCATTTCCCTGTCCTAGATTTTCTATTGTCGGACTTGAATGAGCTCTCCTGGTGGCGAGCTTCCTTGTTGACCTTGGCATTTTCCGTGACAACCTCCTTGGAAGTCACTTGACATGCTGCGAAGTGAGGGTTCTTAGCCTTCGATTTGCAGTCCCTCGTATTGTGAGAGGGTGACTTACAAATTGAACACCACTTCTCCGACCACGGTCGTTTAGGTGTAGAGCTTGAAGTGCTCTTGCTTCCCTCCTTCTTCTTCTCTGAACTATCCTCTGATTTTTGCACATAAGGTTCCCACTTTTTTGTTCCTGAGTTTTTGGTTTTCTTCTTGTCATGTTTCTCTTGACTTTTGGAGTTGGTTGAAAGGTTTTCCCCTGCCTCCCCATGTACCTCGACGAACCGTTCTGCTAATTTATTCACGAGGTCAATACGTTCCGCTCCTTGTTCTCCCAGGAACGTCCTGAGAGGTTTAGACATTTGCTTCTTCAGCTGGTCGACCACCATGAGCTCTTCCAGACTCTCATAGTCATGTGCGAACCCAGCCAAATCCATCCACTTGTGGAGATAAGATTTTAGACGCAAACTGTAGGCGGCAAACAACTCCCCCGGTTCTCGTTTCGCTGCTCGAAATTTTTTCCGGTAGGTATGTGACGTAACCTCGAATCGTTTCAGCAGAGCCGTCTTTAACTCGTCATAATTGTTCTCATGTCCTGGTGGCAGGCGAGTATAAACCTCGTATCCGGTCCCGCGTAAACCCTGGGATAGCTTAAGATTCCATTTGTTACGCTCCAGACCCATAGCAACCGACATAGCCTCGAAGCGTTGAAGGTACTGGTCAATCTTCTCTTTGTCCTCCTCGTAGACCGCCAAAGGAAACTTCATGGCATGGTACCCATGTCCACCTACTGGTGTTGAGCCTGGGATGGAGGAACTTCCAACTGATCCCTCAGTTTCTCCATTAGATTGACTCTTCAACTCGAGTTCCCTCATCCGGTACTCGTGCTCCCTTTTCTGTGCTTCCTGTTCAGCTTCTAATTTCCTAGCTGCTTGTTCAGCTTCAAATTTCCTAGCTGCTTGCTCAGCGTCCAATTTCCTAGCTGCTTGCTCAGTTTCCAATTTCTTAGCTGCTTGCTCAGCTTCCAATTTCTTAGCTGCTTGCTCAGCTTCCAATTTCTTAGTTGCTTGCTCAGCTTCCAATTTCTTAGCTGCTTGTTCCAACTCCATCCTTCTCAATTCCAGCTCGGCCTTTCGATCTTCCCTTTCTGCTTGACGATACTCTCTCTCCACTTCCTGTATGTAATTCGTTAGAGCAGAACCCCCCAATCCCATTTCTTCCCCCTTTGCCTTTAATTCTAACGTGGTTAGTTTCGGGGTGGCCATTATACAGAGAGGTAAGCTAGCAGGTCTAGTACAATATAACTGCAAATTACTATACAGATATATGAACAAGTAATATAAATCTAGATATTACTACACACAGCACATTCACTCATTGACAAGAGTAGAATCAGGACCACAGACCTATGCAGACGTGTGAAGTGTGAACAGGTAAGATATTAATTAGTCCTAACCCCTATCCACATTCACTCTAGCTGGATTCTCCAAAATGATATCTCCCTCTTATAACTAGGGATCCCGTGTCAAAAGACCCCGTTGTCAGAAGATCCCACTGTCAAAGGTTCCTGCTTGCAGGAGATCTCGCTGTCCAAGGATTCCGTTTACGGGAGATCCCGCTGTCCAAAGATTCCGTTTACAAGAGATCCCGCTGTCCAAAGATTCCGTTTACGAGAGATCCCGCTGTCCAAAGATCCCGTTATCGAGCCCCCAATAATGTCGTGTCCTCCTTTACAGTGTCGTCCCTGGAGTGAAGAGAGTCGACACCCACATTATAATATTTTTTTCCTCTCAATATTCTGGAGAATCCACCAGCTTCCGTCCAACACACTCCATCAGCCTATGGACACCTTTTCCTATCACTCTCTCACTGTCGTACTATTCCCCCTTCTCATACTTCCCCAACGCAACATACTCAACAACTCTTGCTTCTAAAAATTAATAAAGATTATTTTATTAAAAGAAAAGTGTAACGTATATGAGACGTGTATGTGAAGAAAATGTGTGACGTGTTCTATAAAGTGTGTAGAATCGGACTCTCAGACAACAACCCAGTCAGCTGATCCCAGCAAGGATAGACCACAGCACGTTACGTCAGAACATGTACTTCTCACCCAGCGCCGAAACCATTCTGCTGGATACTGATTTGCCTCTGTAGACCTCTGGTAATCCCATTTCATGAACATCCGAAATAGACACCGGTGGTATAAACAGTTAATCATGGACCGGTTGCACCCTACACAATGTCCGTTCCTATCGTTCAAAAAAAAAATGCACAGTCCTTTGTAGTGTGTACACAGTTACTAATGTTAATTGTTACTGTACTGGATCCTCCCTCGTGTCTATCTAGCCTCAAGTATCAAGTCTTGTGTTCTATTACACGAGATTATATCACACTATGTAATTATTAGACTTAATGTTTTCAGTTCGTTACTACTGCCTGATGCTGTGTGGTGCATCAGTACGCATCACTCTCTTTGGTGAATCAACTTCCTTCTAGCTTTAGTTACGTTCTGTATGCAACTTTATTGATTGTTGAACTGGTGTTCTTCCGAATGGGATTGGATTATTTCCCAAAACTTTGTTGAGTTTCCTTGGATCTGGTAGGGAACCTAGGATAGAAACAACACATCTGGTGATAGTACTAGTCACTGATCCTTTCGGCTGAGTGTAAGCCTATCACCTTGCCTAATGATCTTTAGCTAACTAGACTTAGTCATAGAGCAGATTAGCTACCCACCTAGAGCCGAATCAGGCTATGACAAAGAAAAAATCAGCAAACAGAATGCGGAACCCCGCCCCCCAGGGACACCTACGGGAAGATCCCAATTATCCCTCATTACTCAATTCTCAACTAGTAAAGCTTATCAACACTTCACTAATCTCTTCTTAACTAGCAGAGTTAATATCACTATTCTACTCTAACTAGTTTCCACTAACAGTGCTAATCATCACACTATAGTTTAACAAGGCCACAGTCTATATTAATTAGAACTAATATTATAATAGGTTATACCTTAAATGGCACTACTGCAGTCCTATCAATCATATCTACATCTGCCATTATAGGCACGTGTAAAATTAAGTCACTAATTAACACACGGTAGATATTATTTCCACTAAGCACTGCAGTGCCTTTGCACTCCGACTAGAGCATTTTCAAGTCCCCCTAGTTGGTCCCAACTCGGGTTTATATGGCAACCTACCAAAGTTGGCCACGTGACGTTATCCTTTATGCCCCACACAGGTGGCACATTGGCAGATCATCCCCTGTCAGGGATCCATCCCCCCTCTGGCTCCCTCAATGTTAGATTTGTCATCACTGGTTCTGACATCCAAAACAATCTAGAGAGTTACTGTCGAGTTCCAACAAAGAGTTTCTATACCAAGCTGCCAATCATGGTTTTCCAAACACGCTTACATTGTGCACGTGACGTTGTTCATGTCCGGCAGGTGTTCCACTGTTTTCAATAACACCCTCAACTTTCTGTCATGTGCTGACAGTCAAACCTCCATTCCGTCTGATGTCCGGAACTATAGATGACAAACGGAACCATTCCATATCCTGCGCGGCCAATTATATGTGATTTTAACTGTTATGAACTGCCAACGCGTTTTATCCCTTCCTTCTCACTCACCGCCAAATGTGTATATGGGCTGACCCGATGTAACCCGTGCAGCTGTGTTTACTCTGTTAGTACGACTGTTGTGGCCTAGAAAATATACGCCAAGCAAACGTCGGTATTATTATCTGGTTAACTCATGGCGAGCTCGTGACAAACGGGTCTAACTGATCTGTGATGCCGCTGTTTCGTGTTTGAGATGGCGTAATCGTGGAAGCTGGGCTGCTTTGATCATGCGACTAGTTACGGTTCTTGGTCGGGAACTCTTTCAGGTCACAGTTAGGAACAAGCGGTGTGGACTGAATCAGAAGGCATCCACTGTAACATGGTAACGACCCATACTCTGGGTTATATGATAGATGAAGAATATGACGACGGCAACAAAGAAGAAGACGAAGGAGGAGGATGGAGAAGGCGGCACTCACTCACTCACTCACCCACTCACTCACTCACTCACTCACTCACTCACTCACTCACTCACTCACTCACTCACTCACTCACTCACTCACTCACTCACTCACTCACTCACTCATTCACTCACTCTCACTCACTCACTCACTCACTCACCCACTCACCCACCCATTTGAAATGAGTACAAAGTATGATCGTTTCAATGCCAAACTTGCTCCTCTCCTTCGTTCACCGTCAGACGTCCTTGTGAATTAATCAGCAGACCGCCAAGTGGTTACACCTACACGTCGTCCTCCGAAGGTTGTGGGGTTCGACCCTAGGCCTACATGGGTCGGTTCACGAGTGCAGTTATCTCGGAGACTCCTGGGGGTCGTCGCTGGAGCTACGGAGTTTGTTCCTCGTGCGACGCTTTCAGCAGGTCGCCCTGCGCAAAGAGACCAAGCCATATGGGGTACCACCCAGTGCAATGAAGTTGACCCTCTTGCCCTGTAAGGCTGTGTAAAATGCGAAGAGGTTAGCATCCAACTGAACTTGTTGAGAACTCCATCATATTTGTAACGTCATCATTACGTGTGGAGCCTTGCGTTGGTTCGTCAAGCCTGTGGCTCGGTACACCCGACTCCCACAAGCGTTTATTCAGGTCTTTATTCCATAGAAGTGGAGCGAATCCAATCATTTCATAGTGTGAATGACACAGGTTGAATGTTCGCCCCCTACCTCTGTGACAAGTCATTGTGTCTGTTCATACATTATCATGGTACAGTAAGAAGAGATGGATGTACTGTACTTATACGGCGTTCATAGTATAACTTGTGTCTTTTAGCGCGTCTCCCAGACTGTGTGTTTCATTGATACATCTTAATGGAGTCTGCTGTGAAAATCTAAAGATAAGATAAAGACGTCCCGGTTTTTCAGATAGTATCTGTTGTGAGGGAATAAACCAGTGTCCCACAAAATGCTTTCGGGACGCTAGTATGTCCCGCAACAGTTAAATGAAATATTGAATTCAATCGAAATCTTTCCCAGTTTTCAGATGCAGAGTCAGTTATTTCATTTTCATTGTGGCTGTGGTAGTCTTTTTCTGTGTGTTATGACTTGTGCAAGTTGTAAGCTGCCAGCAGGGTAACCACCTGGTCTCTGTGATTATGAAATGAATTATGGGAGTGTGTATATTGTGGTTAACAACTGCTACGTTTTCATTACGGCACTAGGGCATTTCAATCTGCTGAAGAAGAAACGGGGTTTCCGTAGCCGAGAGGTTAAGCCGCATGTCTCCGAAGGTTGCGGGTTCGATTTCGAATTACGACATTCGGTTCACGAGTGTCTTTTTCTCATAGATCCTGGTGGTCGTCGCTGGAGCTACGGAGTTCGTGCTTTGTGTGGAAGAGACTGAGCCTAATTGCGCAATGACGTGGAGCCTCTCACCTCTATAACCCCTTTACAATCCTGAAGAGAAAGTGTTCATTATGGGATTCTCTATTTCTTCTTATACTTAAGAGAAATATCCATGTTCTCAGTTACACTATCTGGAAACCCTTTATATAGAAAGCTTACTGGATCGCGGGGAGAGTCCACGGCTTCCATGGTGGTAATTGGCGCCATTGTGGCCGCTTTTGCCTGGTCTTTGAAGTCTCTGGAATCTGTCCAATGGATACACGGGTATTGATTTACCAACCATTCTTTACGTATGTGTTCATGACCTTCACCATTCGACAACCAGCCCTGTGATTGGCTGCTCTTCTCTGGTGTCATTTATAGCATCGTGACTTTATTCTGTAAAAGTGTATCCTGTGTAAAGAATTGGTTGACCACAGTAGCCACAAACAGTATATTGCACTATTTATTGTCTGACATATGTCGCTGCATCTCGTCAGGTGCAGACTGCAGAGTTATATATCATATAAAGTAAAGAAATTCACATCAATTTTTTTAAAATGTTGCATATCCCTTACAGGACGTTGCAGTCAACACCAGCATTTTTCAGCTGCTGTTGATGTACTAGACAAGTTTTACGTTCAGTAGTTTGCCATTGCTTTCTGAATGACTGGCTCAACACCCCCTTAAGTTACCAGCGCGGCGCGATCCGCTCCAGAATCTCGTGCAGCTGTTTTCCCCACATGGATATACGAGATTACGAACAATGTCGTTAACCCCTTGGCTGAATCACTTAAAAACATAGTCACGTATATTGCTCGAACGTGCAGCATCTGTTACCCCCACGGTAATTTAAAATTTAACACGAACTCCTTCTGTCTGCATACAACCGACTAGAACTCCTAATTGTTTACGCCTCACTATATATGTGCAAAGAATTGTGTACCTCTTTGCACAAAAAAGCTTTCATCGGTGCTCCAGTCCCCTTCCATAACCACACAAAGAGATTCTCACCACAATGCACTAACACACCACAGGGGCGAAGATCTTAATGTGTTTATGTACTAGAATCACAGTGCTATCAACGTTCTTTCGTAGGTAGACTTTGTAAATGTGAAACTTATCTTTGGCGGCGGCCTACTCTTCCTTTCTTTTAGATATCAAATTGTTGGGAGATTCTGAGCATGTGCAACGTGCACACAAGACCTGCCGAGTTTGTCTTCGGTATCCGGGTTTGAGAAATGCCACCGCGGTCTCACAACTCTTCCAAGGGAAAATTCCAACTGTAGTTCTGTACAGTCGAGGATGGGAGACACCTCACAGTCTGGCAGACAGCTCCTCGCAGTAGAGGACGGGAGACACCTCACAATGTGGGCAGACTCGGCTCCGTGCTGTAGAGGATGGGAGACACCTCACAATGTGGACAGACTCGGCTCCGTGCTGTAGAGGACGGGAGACACCTCACAATGTGGGCAGACTCGGCTCCGTGCTGTAGAGGATGGGAGACACCTCACAATGTGGACAGACTCGGCTCCGTGCTGTAGAGGATGGGAGACACCTCACAATGTGGACAGACTCGGCTCCGTGCTGTAGAGTATGGGAAACACCTCACAATGTGGACAGACTCGGCTCCGTGCTGTAGAGTATGGGAAACACCTCACAATGTGGACAGACTCGGCTCCGTGCTGTAGAGTATGGGAAACACCTCACAATGTGGACAGACTCGGCTCCGTGCAGTAGAGTATGGGAAACACCTCACAATGTGGACAGACTCGGCTCCGTGCTGTAGAGGATAGGAGACACCTCACAATGTGGACAGACTCGGCTCCGTGTAGTAGAGTATGGGAAACACCTCACAATGTGGACAGACTCGGCTCCGTGCTGTAGAGTATGGGAAACACCTCACAATGTGGACAGACTCGGCTCCGTGCTGTAGAGGATGGGAGACACCTCACAATGTGGACAGACTCGGCTCCGTGCTGTAGAGGATGGGAGACACCTCACAATGTGGACAGACTCGGCTCCGTGCTGTAGAGTACGGGAAACACCTCACAATGTGGACAGACTCGGCTCCGTGCTGTAGAGTATGGGAAACACCTCACAATGTGGACAGACTCGGCTCCGTGCTGTAGAGGATGGGAGACACCTCACAATGTGGACAGACTCGGCTCCGTGCTGTAGAGGACGGGAGACACATCACAATGTGGACAGACTCGGCTCCGTGCTGTAGAGGACGGGAGACACCTCACAATGTGGGCAGACTCGGCTCCGTGCTGTAGAGGACGGGAGACACCTCACAATGTGGGCAGACTCGGCTCCGTGCTGTAGAGGACGGGAGACACCTCACAATGTGGACAGACTCGGCTCCGTGCAGTAGAGGATGGGAGACACCTCACAATGTGGGCAGACTCGGCTCCGTGCTGTAGAGGATGGGAGACACCTCACAATGTGGACAGACTCGGCTCCGTGCAGTAGAGGATGGGAGACACATCACAATGTGGACAGACTCGGCTCCGTGCTGTAGAGGATGGGAGACACCTCACAATGTGGACAGACTCGGCTCCGTGCAGTAGAGGATGGGAGACACATCACAATGTGGACAGACTCGGCTCCGTGCTGTAGAGGACGGGAGACACCTCACAATGTGGGCAGACTCGGCTCCGTGCTGTAGAGGATGGGAGACACCTCACAATGTGGACAGACTCGGCTCCGTGCTGTAGAGGACGGGAGACACCTCACAATGTGGACAGACTCGGCTCCGTGCTGTAGAGGATGGGAGACACCTCACAATGTGGACAGACTCGGCTCCGTGCAGTAGAGGATGGGAAACACCCCACGGTGTGGCAGACTCAGCTCTGGGGACCGGGCATCCACCGAGATAATGCGGTCGTCGAATACTACACGCTGAGGGAGGTACTGAGTAGGGTATCCACTTATTTATGGACTGAATGGTTCGGTGTGCAATAAGGATAATGTGACCACTAACCAACTATACCAGAGGGCTAGATGTGGGAACCACTACCTTAGAAAAATACTGGGGGGGGGGTGGGGGGGGGTAGTCTTCATATTGTGTTAAAATATATACTGTCGCTGGGTCCAGGAGTGCTCAACTTAAAAATTAACGTCTTGCCTCTAACCCATCACTCCGTCACTTATGTGAATGTTTTGTATGTGGTACCTGAACGTTCATGGAACACTGAAACAGATTGCTATATGTATTTGTGGTAAACGGTAGCACTCATGTATGCCCTCGTGGCTTTTCCCGGTTCGCTACCTGCGACATGCATCGCACAGATCGTAATGTATGTCTGTGTATGTCAGATATACAACACTGTAGCGTCTGATTTATTGTGTCATGCTGTTCGTCTGAGCACGCCAGGCGTAGAAATAGCGGTCTCTGACTGGGATGTGTCACTGAGTCCGTGGTGTACGTCTCTGCCTGCCCTACATCGAACACAGCGGTGTCTGATTGTGTTGTCTCACACAGTCCCTGGTGTATGATGGTGTCTGATTGTGTTGTCTCACACAGTCCCTGGTGTATGATGGTGTCTGATTGTGTTGTCTCACACAGTCCCTGATGTATGGTGGTGTCTGATTGTGTTGTCTCACACAGTCCCTAGTGTATGGTGGTGTCTGATTGTGTTGTCTCACACAGTCCCTAGTGTTTGGTGGTGTCTGATTGTATTGTCTCACAGTCCCTAGTGTATGGTGGTGTCTGATTGTATTGTCTCACACAGTCCCTAGTGTATGATGGTGTCTGATTGTGTTGTCTCACACAGTCCCTGGTGTATGGTGGTGTCTGATTGTGTTGTCTCACACAGTCCCTGGTGTATGGTGGTGTCTGATTGTGTTGTCTCACACAGTCCCTAGTGTATGGTGGTGTCTGATTGTGTTGTCTCACACAGTCCCTGGTGTATGGTGGTGTCTGATTGTGTTGTCTCACACAGTCCCTAGTGTATGGTGGTGTCTGATTGTGTTGTCTCACACAGTCCCTGGTGTATGGTGGTGTCTGATTGTGTTGTCTCACACAGTCCCTGGTGTATGGTGGTGTCTGATTGTGTTGTCTCACACAGTCCCTGGTGTATGGTGGCGTCTGATTGTGTTGTCTCACACAGTCCCTGGTGTATGATGGTGTCTGATTGTGTTGTCTCACACAGTCCCTAGTGTATGGTGGTGTCTGATTGTGTTGTCTCACACAGTCCCTAGTGTTTGGTGGTGTCTGATTGTATTGTCTCACAGTCCCTAGTGTATGGTGGTGTCTGATTGTATTGTCTCACAGTCCCTAGTGTATGGTGGTGTCTGATTGTATTGTCTCACACAGTCCCAAGTGTATGGTGGTGTCTGATTGTGTTGTCTCACACAGTCCCTGGTGTATGGTGGTGTCTGATTGTGTTGCCTCACACAGTCCCTAGTGTATGGTGGTGTCTGATTGTGTTGTCTCACACAGTCCCTGGTGTATGGTGGTGTCTGATTGTGTTGTCTCACACAGTCCCTGGTGTATGGTGGTGTTTGATTGTGTTGTCTCACACAGTCCCTAGTGTATGGTGGTGTTTGATTGTGTTGTCTCACACAGTCCCTAGTGTATGGTGGTGTTTGATTGTGTTGTCTCACACAGTACCTGGTGTATGGTGGTGTCTGATTGTGTTGTCTCACACAGTCCCTGGTGTATGGTGGTGTTTGATTGTGTTGTCTCACACAGTCCCTAGTGTATGGTGGTGTCTGATTGTATTGTCTCACACAGTCCCTAGTGTATGGTGGTGTCTGATTGTATTGTCTCACACAGTCCCTAGTGTATGGTGGTGTCTGATTGTGTTGTCTCACACAGTACCTGGTGTATGGTGGTGTTTGATTGTGTTGTCTCACACAGTCCCTAGTGTATGGTGGTGTCTGATTGTATTGTCTCACAGTCCCTAGTGTATGGTGGTGTCTGATTGTATTGTCTCACACAGTCCCTGGTGTATGGTGGTGTCTGATTGTGTTGTCTCACACAGTCCCTAGTGTATGGTGGTGTCTGATTGTATTGTCTCACACAGTCCCTAGTGTATGGTGGTGTCTGATTGTATTGTCTCACACAGTCCCTAGTGTATGGTGGTGTCTGATTGTATTGTCTCACAGTCCCTAGTGTATGGTGGTGTCTGATTGTGTTGTCTCACACAGTCCCTAGTGTATGGTGGTGTCTGATTGTGTTGTCTCACACAGTCCCTAGTGTATGGTGGTGTTTGATTGTGTTGTCTCACACAGTCCCTAGTGTATGGTGGTGTCTGATTGTATTGTCTCACACAGTCCCTGGTGTATGGTGGTGTCTGATTGTATTGTCTCTCACAGTCCCTGGTGTATGGTGGTGTCTGATTGTGTTGTCTCTCACAGTCCATGGTGTATGGTGGTGTCTGATTATATTGTCTCTCACAGTCCCTGGTGTATGGTGGTGTCTGATTGTATTGTCTCTCACAGTCCCTGGTGTATGGTGGTGTCTGATTGTGTTGTCTCACACAGTCCCTAGTGTATGGTGGTGTCTGATTGTGTTGTCTCACACAGTCCCTAGTGTATGGTGGTGTTTGATTGTGTTGTCTCACACAGTCCCTAGTGTATGGTGGTGTTTGGTTGTGTTGTCTCACACAGTCCCTAGTGTATGGTGGTGTCTGATTGTGTTGTCTCACACAGTCCCTAGTGTTTGGTGGTGTCTGATTGTATTGTCTCACAGTCCCTAGTGTATGGTGGTGTCTGATTGTATTGTCTCACAGTCCCTAGTGTATGGTGGTGTCTGATTGTATTGTCTCACACAGTCCCTAGTGTATGGTGGTGTCTGATTGTGTTGTCTCACACAGTCCCTGGTGTATGATGGCGTCTGATTGTGTTGTCTCACACAGTCCTTGGTGTATGATGGTGTCTGATTGTGTTGTCTCACACAGTACCTGGTGTATGGTGGTGTCTGATTGTGTTGTCTCACACAGTCCCTAGTGTATGATGGTGTCTGATTGTGTTGTCTCACACAGTACCTGGTGTATGGTGGTGTCTGATTGTGTTGTCTCACAGTCCCTAGTGTATGGTGGCGTCTGATTGTTTTGTCTCTCACAGTCCCTGGTGTATGGTGGTGTCTGATTGTGTTGTCTCACACAGTCCCTGGTGTATGGTGGTGTTTGATTGTGTTGTCTCACACAGTCCCTGGTGTATGATGGTGTCTGATTGTGTTGTCTCACACAGTACCTGGTGTATGGTGGTGTCTGATTGTGTTGTCTCACAGTCCCTAGTGTATGGTGGCGTCTGATTGTTTTGTCTCTCACAGTCCCTGGTGTATGGTGGTGTTTGATTGTGTTGTCTCACACAGTCCCTGGTGTATGTCTGTGCGTGACCCACATAGAACACTGTGGTGTCTGATTGTGTTGCCTCACACAGTCCCTGGTGTATGGTGGTGTTTGATTGTGTTGTCTCACACAGTCCCTGGTGTATGTCTGTGCGTGACCCACATAGAACACTGTGGTGTCTGATTGTGTTGCCTCACACAGTCCCTGGTGTATGGCGGTGTCTGATTGTGTTGTCTCACACAGTCCCTGGTGTATAGTGGTGTCTGATGGTGTTGTCTCTCACAGTCCCTGGTGTATGGTGGCGTATGATTGTGTTGTTTCACACAGTCCCTGGTGTATGGCGGTGTCTGATTGTGTTGTCTCACACAGTCCCTGGTGTATGATGGTGTCTGATTGTGTTGTCGCACATAGTCCCTGGTGTATGATGGTGTCTGATTGTGTTGTCTCACACAGTCCCTGGTGTATGATGGTGTCTGATTGTGTTGTCTCACACAGTCCTTGGTGTATGATGGTGTCTGATTGTGTTGTCTCACACAGTCCCTGGTGTATGGTGGTGTCTGATTGTGTTGTCTCACACAGTCCCTGGTGTATGGTGGCGTCTGATTGTGTTGTCGCACACAGTCCCTGGTGTATGATGGTGTCTGATTGTGTTGTCTCACACAGTCCCTGGTGTATGATGGTGTCTGATTGTGTTGTCTCACACAGTTCTTGGTGTATGATGGTGTCTGATTGTGTTGTCGCACACAGTCCCTGGTGTATGATGGTGTCTGATTGTGTTGTCTCACACAGTCCCTGGTGTATGGTGGTGCCTGATTGTGTTGTCTCACACAGTCCCTGGTGTATGATGGTGTCTGATTCTGTTGTCTCACACAGTCCTTGGTGTATGATGGTGTCTGATTGTGTTGTCTCACACAGTCCCTGGTGTATGGTGGTGTCTGATTGTGTTGTCGCACACAGTCCCTGGTGTATGGTGGTGCCTGATTGTGTTGTCTCACACAGTCCCTGGTGTATGATGGTGTCTGATTGTGTTGTCTCACACAGTCCTTGGTGTATGATGGTGTCTGATTGTGTTGTCTCACACAGTCCCTGGTGTATGGTGGTGTCTGATTGTGTTGTCGCACACAGTCCCTGGTGTATGGTGGTGTCTGATTGTGTTGTCTCACACAGTCCCTGGTGTATGATGGCGTCTGATTGTATTGTCTCACACAGTCCCTGGTGTATGATGGTGTCTGATTGTGTTGTCTCACACAGTCCCTGGTGTATGGTGGTGTCTGATTGTGTTGTCGCACACAGTCCCTGGTGTATGGTGGTGCCTGATTGTGTTGTCTCACACAGTCCCTGGTGTATGATGGTGTCTGATTGTGTTGTCTCACACAGTCCTTGGTGTATGATGGTGTCTGATTGTGTTGTCTCACACAGTCCCTGGTGTATGGTGGTGTCTGATTGTGTTGTCGCACACAGTCCCTGGTGTATGGTGGTGTCTGATTGTGTTGTCTCACACAGTCCCTGGTGTATGATGGCGTCTGATTGTATTGTCTCACACAGTCCCTGGTGTATGGTGGTGTCTGATTGTGTTGTCTCACACAGTCCCTGGTGTATGATGGTGTCTGATTGTGTTGTCTCTCACAGTCCCTGGTGTATGATGGTGTCTGATTGTGTTGCCTCACACAGTCCCTGGTGTATGGTGGTGTCTGATTGTGTTGTCGCACACAGTCCCTGGTGTATGGTGGTGTCTGATTGTGTTGTCTCACACAGTCCCTGGTGTATGATGGCGTCTGATTGTGTTGTCTCTCACAGTCCCTGGTGTATGGTGGTGTCTGATTGTGTTGTCTCTCACAGTCCCTGGTGTATGTATGTGCCTGTCCAGACTCCCGCACCGCTGGAAAATGCTTCTCACCGTACTACACGGAAATGCACTATAAGGAATCATCTTAGATGTGGGTTAAGAATGCTTCAGTCGGCACAGGAGAACTGAAGACGCCGAAGGAAATGTCAGGCCACACGGCTGGGTGCTGCCTGCTCACAGAGTGCACCGACACATATATACGACTGCAGGAGGCTGTAACATCCTATGGCAACTGAGGTATAGCCACAACCAGCTGGACCGACATGAGTCGGAAAATATGACAGATCTAAGCACTCTTCTTACATTTGAAAACAGCCAAGACTCTGGCGGCTTAATCATATCCTAAGACACGAAGGAAGATTGTATAGCGCTATAGAAATCACAGTAGATAGAAAGCTACAGCGAGAGAAAAAAACAAGGGGAGGGGACAGGGTATAAGAGAAATACAGATCATAATAGAGTGAAATTGAGAGAAAGAGCAAAACAAAAGAGGTATATAACGGCTAAAGCAGAGATATAGAGCAAGAGAGAGAGAGAGAGAGAGAGAGAGAGAGAGAGAGAGAGAGAGAGAGAGAGAGAGAGAGAGAGAATAAAATAAAAAACGTGAAATGCAAATCAAAGCAGGAATACATACAGTCACGCACACGTGTAAGCTAAAGCAACATCGATATGGATATCATTGCTTAGATTAGAGCAACGGCAATAAGGGCAATGGAATAAAGTAATGAGAATAGAATCTTGAATCATATATTATTTTGAGAGAGAGAGAGAGAGAGAGAGAGAGAGAGAGAGAGAGAGAGAGAGAGAGAGAGAGAGATACGATATAATAGAATAAATTAGATTGATGTTAACACAACTTATATGCAGCGATCCATCATCGACCGCGGAGAAATATCTTTCGGGACAAAAGCCAACGCCCCGGGAGGGGAGAGAGAGGACGCAGAAATAAATGCGCCACATAAATGTTTCTCGAAGATTCGCTTGTGTATATCTCAGGCAGTACCACTTATTTGATGAATCACGCCGATTTAAAAACGCAGATGCAGCGACATGGAAAAGGGAAGAAGAAGATGTGGCGGCTCTTGAAGTTAAGGAGGGATCAAATGTATTCAGTGAACAAAATGCCGGCCAGAATAGATTGTATTTATTTATGCGCGTGACTGATTTCCTCGAGGGGCGAAGTGATTGGATTAGATCGATGTTTCGTTTCTGCCTAGGGCACGCGCGCGTGGAATGGCTAGTAGTCACGTGTGTTGGAGCGGAGGACTGGGCTGTCTCGTGTAGGAAAGTGAACAACTGTGGGGAAATCCCAGGGTGGTCGTGATAACAAGTCACATAGATTGGTATTGATGGGCGTTTGTAGCATCTAATTCGAGAATTTGGTTGTAGAAAATGAACAAAATGGGCCTTAGTTCGAATAATAGAAATACAGAAAGTCAGGGTGATATCAAAGAAACAGATTGTGCCTAAATGTGCAATTAAAGTACAGGACGTTATTTTGGGACAAGTGCAGAAATTCAACTATCTAGGCATATGGATAACATCAGATGAGATAACATCAGATGGAAGATGCATCACTGAGATAAATAACATAATAGGACAAGCAAAAACTGCATTCTATCAAATGAAGAACGTTTTGTGCAATAAGTTACTGTCCTTGAAAGTTAGAAAACGAGTTCTTGCATGTTACATAGAACCAGTTTTAACATACGGCTGCAAATCATGGACAATTAGTAAACAGACGAAGAAATCCATGGAAGCCTTGGAGATATGGTTGTTTAGAAGAATGCTGAAAATTAATCGGACAGCCAAAACGAGCAACCAGTACATTTTAAAGGGAAGCTGAGTCGCAAAGACGACTTATCACAAACATCAGAAAGAGGCAGTCATCGTTTTTTTGGCTACGTTACCAGAAGACAAAAACTGGAACCATGTTGTGACAACCGGAAAGATTTCCGGAAGAAGAGATTGAGGAAGACAGCGTGAGAAGATTCTTGACAGTTTTGTTTCATGGCATGGAAGAGGATTGATCCATGCCGTCGGAGATCGCATTTTGTGGCGCGAGGCATGATAGCCAGCCGACATAGCCACTAGATGATGAGATTTCAGATATATTATAAAAAAAACAAAAACACTGTAGGGCCAAAGTGGACTTGGGCTGTCGCGTCAGCGAGCTTGATAGCGGGCTGTACCGGTAATGTTATCTCGCATGGGCCCGTCGCTGGTCTATGCAATAATTCTTTTTTCCCAACTTTATTGGCAAGGATGTATTATAAATGCGGTTCCGTGTTACTTATCTGTTATAAAATGCCCTTCCATATTATTTATCTATTATAAAGTAGGCTGGCTGCCTGGCCGAGGGGTTAGCAGCTTTCTCCGTTAACCCCGAATACTCTTCGTGGTTGACGTGAGCGCACGAGAATTAGAAGTGGTTCGAGTCGCGCCAGTGACTTGTGAGAGTATGGAGCCGGTCGCTCAAGTCGTGGCGTGCTGGTGAGCGTAATCTAGCCTAGGAATCAACATTACAGCTGAAAGATGCTGGTGTTGACCGCAATATCCTGAAACAGGATGGAAACGCGGAAAAAAAATTATAAAGTAGGGTTCCTAATTACTTATCTATTACAAAGTGCCCTTCCGTCTTATTTATCTATTATAAAATGTGATTTCGTGTTACTTATCTATTATACAATGCCTTTACGTATTATTTAACTATTATGAAATGGGATTCCGTGTTACTTATCTGTTATAAAATCTGGGCTGGGATAGAGGTGTCAGGGTTTTGCTATTATGAAAATGGTTCGCGGGTTATTTGGCTATTGTAATGTGGGTGGCGACCCCAGAAAGGTTGGGAAGCGCTGGTGTAGTTTGCCTTCTGACACCAGCTCTTGCCCAGTTGTCTAATTTCCCGTTGTCGGAGAAGCAATCAATAACTCCCATGATCATATCACCCCTAGGAAAAGTCAGGCCTAGGGCGATGTGCGGGCAGATGGGCAGGTGGACAGAGGGATGAATGGATGGACGGGGAGATGGGCATATTGGCGGGGGATGGATGAATGGATGGAGAGATGACCATATGGACGGGGGGGGGGGGATGGATGGATGGACGGAGAGATGGCGAGATGGACGGAGGGATGGATGGATGGACGGAGAGATGGCGAGATGGACGGAGGGATGGATGGATGGACGGAGAGATGGCGAGATGGACGGAGGGATGGATGAATGGACGGGGAAATAGGCAGATGGACCGGAGATGGACGAATGGCGGGGAGATAGGCAGATGGATGGAGGGACGGATGAATGGGGAGATGGATGAATGGACTGGGAGATGAACAGATGAACTGGGGGATGGATGGATGAGCGGGCTGACGAATATGAATAGATGGATAAACGGACGGTTATTTGCATGGATGTATAGATGGTCTAACGGATCAGTAAAGGAACGGACATAAGGATGGATGAATGTACGAACGGATGAATGGAAGGACTGAGAAATGGATGGGCGGACCAACTGACGTATAGATGGAGGGACGGGCGGACACAGGCATGGCATGATAGATGACCTGAGGGATCGGTGAATGGACAGATGGAGGGATGGATGAATACATGCATGAATGGATGGACGGAAAGATAGATGGATACAACAATGAATCGATCGACGGACGGACTGAAAAATGAATGGATAGATTAATGGATGGATGAGGAAATAGATGAAATGCTTTACGAAGGGTCGATGGATCGATTGACGCATCGATTCATGGAGAGATGAACAAAGGGATGAATAGATTAATGGGAGGTCGAAAAGATGGATTGATGTGTTTACGGATGGATTGATGGTTTGGTCGATGGATGAATAAATGGACAAGCGGATGGATGGGTCAACGGATGGATAGATGGATGTACAGAGGGAGGATATTGAAGTACACGGGGCCGCACATCAATTATTGACATGTATACACGTAGATGAGTAGTTATTCCTTGTCAGACACTGAAGAGTGACTTTCGCACACACGCCAGACCCACGGGGAATCAAATAATATCGGATACTGGTGAGACTAACAGTGCAGGCTGCAACCTGAGAGTAGATGTTAGGCGTGTAGGGTCTAGGGTTAGACCCTCGGGGTCAGGACATACCGAGCTAGCAGTTTGAGTCTCCGTGTAAACCAAATACAGTAATGGAAAGATATAAATACATATCCCATGTCCGTTGCAGGACGTTGTAATCAATCCCAACCCCAGATTGACCTTCTAGGCAGCTTTACTAATCTATCATAGGACAACTAGTATTCTCTAATCTATCATTGAAGAACTAGCATTCTCTAACCTATCATTGGAAAACTAGCATCTTATACTCTATCATTGTAGAACTAGCATCTTCTAATCTATCATTGTAGAACTAGCATTCTTTAACCAACCACTGGGGAACTAACATCTTCTAATCTATCATTAGAGAACTAGCATTTTCTAATTTATCATTGGAGAACTAGCATCTTCTAATCTATCATTATAGAACTAGCATTCTCTAATCTATCACTGGAGAACTGGAGAAATAGCATCTTCTAACCTATCATTGGAGAACTAGCATCTTCTAACCTATCATTTGAGAACTAGCATTCTGTAATCTTTCATTGTAGAACTAGCATCTTCTAATCTATCATTATAGAATTAGCATCTTCTAATCTATCAATGTGGAACTAGCATCTTCTAATCTATCATTGGAGAACTAGCAACTTCTAATCTATCATTGTGGAACTAGCATCTTCTAATCTATCATTGTAGAACTAGCATCTTCTTATCTGTCATTGTAGAACTAGCATCTTCTAATCTATCATTGTGGAACTAGCATCTTCTAATCTATCATTGTGGAACTAGCATCTTCTAATCTATCATTGTGGAACTAGCATCTTCTAATCTATCATTGTAGAACTAGCATCTTCTAATCTATCATTGTAGAACTAGCATCTTCTAATCTATCATTGGAGAACTAGCGTTTTCTAATCTGTCATTGGGTAATTTGCACTATCTGATCTCTCATTGGAGAACTAGCAATTTCTAATCTATCTTTGGAGAACTAGCAGTCTCTAATCTATCTTTGGAGAATTATCATTCTCTAATATGTCATAGAAAAACTAACAATCTCTAATCTATCACCGCGATCACGTATTATTCTTACAGTTTGCGACGAACCGGTCTGGCTACTTGATTTCTGCACATGAAGATTGCTACCTCATTGAGCATAGTGCCCAAGGAGCTTTCACAGTTGGTCGAGCTTGTCTTCCTGGCTACATTCCCACTTAATATTGCTTGAGTGACCTCTCCATCGTTCGCTCTCTGATAACTACATCTATGTCTCTGTCTCTCTAGCTTTCTCTCTCTCCACCTCTGCCTCTAAATTCTGTCTGTCCGTCTGTCTCTTCCTTTCTCTCTCTGTTTGATTCTCCGTCTGTCGGTCTGTCTCTCTTCCTCTCTTTCTGTTTCTGTCTCTGTCTGCGTCCCTGTCCCCGGCTACTCCCACGCCATGTGGTGTTGCATGGCGTTCCCCTGGGGACTGAGTTTGAGCCTGTCAACAATGAAGTACCCCAAGTTTCAGGAGGACACCTCACCAACCTGTTCCCCCAACCCCAGCCAGCAGGCGTCCGCTGTGCTGAATGGCGACCTCCTGACATCCTTATACGCTTGTCCGCAGATGTTGAGTTACAGTACCGGTTTTCCACACCCCAATGTCTGCTGAACTTGGAGAGGGAAAGGTCAACTCTACAACACAGCCCCCGAGGAAATGGTAATATGGTCACGAGATCAAGAGCGAAGTGTTTTCATGGTTCAGACGACCTGAACGCCAAGGTATCGGAGTTAATGGGTAAAACTCGGTTGTCTAGAGGATTCAGCAAGCAACCAGCCAACCAGTGAACTAATCAACAAAACAACCAACCAACCAACCAACAAACAAATCAGTGAACTAATCAACCAAACAACCAAGCAGTGAGCTAATCAACCAAACAACCAACCAACAAACAAACATGTGAACTAATCAACCAAACAACCAACAAACAAACCAGTGAACTAATCAACCAAACAACCAAACAGTGAACTAATCAACCAAACAACCAACAAACAAACCAGTGAACTAATCAACCAAACAACCAAACAGTGAACTAATCAACCAAACAACCAAACAGTGAACTAATCAACCAAACAACCAAACAGTGAACTAATCAACCAAACAACCAAACAGTGAACTAATCAACCAAACAACCAAACAGTGAACTAATCAACCAAACAACCAAACAGTGAACTAATCAACCAAACAACCAACCAACAAACAAACATGTGAACTAATCAACCAAACAACCAACAAACAAACCAGTGAACTAATCAACCAAACAACCAACCAACTAACAAACAAACGAGTGAACTAATCAGCCAAACAACTAACCAACCAACCAACAAACCAGTGAACTAATCAACCAAGCAACTAACCAACTAACAAACAAACGAGTGAACTAATCAACCAAACAACCAACCAGTGAACTAATCAGCCAAACAACTAACCAACCAACCAACAAACCAGTGAACTAATCAACCAAGCAACCAACCAGTGAACTATTCAATTTAGGTAATTTTGCCTGTCCCATCCTATGGGATTCCCATGATAATACTAATATGGAATACAGTTCAAATAAAATTATGAAATTTATGAAAGTTTAGGGTTAGTGTCTACTTAATGGGACTACATGTACAAAGAGACATTTAAAACAACAGAATTTATTAATTTTAATATTCAAGAGTATTTTATTAAAACAGAGTTTAATCTAAATATGACAATTCAGTGTCATTCTGACACTCTCATTCTGTTTCTGAGTCACTCTGCTCATTCAGCAAATTATCAATTTCCTACTGATCGACTGTTTCTAATAATTCAGTTAAGCCAGGTAATCCCTGAACCATTTCCACAATTTTCATCTTACAGGCAAATCTGATATACACAGAGTTTATAACGAGAGCTGGTAACATCCTTTTCATAACTTATTCAATAACAATCCAGCTGCACTAAATAAGTGCTCTACTGCCGCTGAGGACACTGGTATGGCCAAGACAATTTTCGCACTTGCTGTTAGCAGTGGAAACCTATGTTCATAATTCTTCATCATCTTCATTAAAGTAATGCGAGTAATTTTTTAAGTGGAAATTGAAACGTTAGTAATATGATCGCATGCGCGCAATTATTAATTCATCCGGTGTCCCACCACGAGATAAAGAATTGATACAAGTATATACAGAAAAAGGAAGGATAAAAGGCTTTAAAAAGTTTTTTTTTAAAAAAAAAGTTCCTATGACATGGCTACTGTCCCATGGGAAATACAAATATTTGCTGTCCCGCCCCATCCCATCCCATGGGACGTTTCCCATGGGATTCCCATGGGAATCCCATTCCCATGGACACCTGCTAATCAACCTAACAACTAACCAGTGAACTAATCAACCAAACAACCAACCAGTGAACTAATCAACCAAGCAACCGACCAGTGAACTAATTAATCAATCAACCAAACAGTGAACTAATCAACCAGTCGACCAACCAGTGAATTAATCACCGAAGCAACCAACCAGTGAACTAATTAAGCAAGCAACAAGTGAACTAATCAACCAGTCAGCCAACCAGTCAATTAATCAACCAGTCAACCAACCTAACCACCCACCCACCAAACCAACTGCTAATCAACCTAACAACTAACCAGTGAACTAATCAACCAAACAACCAAACAGTGAACTAATCAACCAAGCAACCGACCAGTGAACTAATCAACCAAGCAACCGACCAGTGAACTAATCAACGAAGCAACCAACCAGTGAACTAATTAAGCAAGCAACCAGTAAACTAATCAACCAGTCAGCTAATCAACCAATCAACCAACTTAACCAACCACCCAACCCACCCACCCAACTAACTAACCACCCACCCACTACCCACCAACCCCTCATGAAGGCTGAGTCTTGAGTAACCGGCGGCCTTAGATGCCATGTTCCGCTGTGTGTATATAGTCTCCACGCGGGCACATATCTGCAAGTCCGGTGTTCCTATGATCGGTTCCTAACCTCAAGATGATCCCCTGGTCGTGACTGGAAAAATAACCTTTACGATATATGTCTGTTTCTGGATATTTCTGAATCACTTTGTCTGGACACAATGGTCTGTTTTCATTGTTTACTTATTCTTATGAGCTAGTTCTCCAACTAATCAATATTTCTGTTAGGGAGATTGCCATCATGTGACGTATGTAGCTCCGTGGATTATATGGGTTTTTGTTAGAGATACACATTTCATTTCGACTCGGAGGCGAATTTAATGTACTTTCATAACTCTGACCTAATTTAGTGTACTTTCATATCTCTCTGTCATAACGTAATATACTTTCATAGCTATCTGACGTAATGTAATGTACTTTCATAGCTCTCAGATGTAATTCAATTTACTTTCATAGCTCTCTGACGTAATTTAATGTACTTTCATAGCTCTTTGACGTTATTTAACGTACTTTCATAGCTCTCTGCTGTAATTTAATGTACTTTCAGAGCTCTCTGCGTAATGTAATGTAATGTACTTTAATAGCTCTCTGTGTAATGTACTTTCATAGCTCTCTGACGTAATGTAATGTACTTTCATAGCTCTCTGTCGTAATGTAATGTACTTTCATAGCTCTCTGACGTAATGTAATGTAATGTACTTTCATAGCTCCCTGACGTAATGTAATGTAATGTACTTTCATAGCTCTCTGTCATAATGTAATGTACTTTCATAGCTCTCTGACGTAATTTAATGTAATGTACTTTCATAGCTCTCTGGCGTAATGTAATGTACTTTCATAGCTCTCTGACGTAATTTACTTTCATAGCTCTCTGACGTATTGTAATGTAATGTACTTTCATAGCTCTCTGGCGTAATGTAATGTACTTCATAGCTCTCTGACGTAATGTAATGTAATGTAATGTAATGTACTTTCATAGCTCTCTTGTGTAATCTAATGTACTTTCATAGCTCTCTGACGTAATGTAATGCACTTTCATAGCTCTCTGACGTAATGTAATCTACTTTCATAGCTCTCTGGCGTAATTTAGTATACTTTCATAGCTCTCATGCGTAATTTAATTTACTTTCATAGCTCTCTGGCGTAATGTAATGTACTTTTATAGCTCTCTGGCGTAATGTAATGTACTTTCATAGCTCTCTGACGTAATTTCATGTACTTTCATAGCTCTCTGACGTAATTTAATGTACTTTCATAGCTCTCTGACGTAATTTAATGTATTTTCATAGCTCTTTGACGTAGTTTAGTGTACTTTCATAGCTCTCTGGCGTAATGTAATGTACTATCATAGCTCTCTGACATAATTTAATGTACTTTCATAACTCTCCAGCTAATACACTTTTTGTTAGAGAGTATGGGGCAGTTTGACGTCACGTCAGTTAATCAGTTATATTAGGAAGACTGCGGTAATTGTATGCACACAGCTGTCTGGCTAATCAACATCTCTAGTAGAGCAACTGGCATAATTTGATGAACGTAGTTCTCCAACTAATAGACTTGTATGTTTTAGAGATCTGAAAGTGGTCGGGGAATCAATGAAAGCCACCGCCAACAGTATAATTTGTGCCGGTAATTTGTGTGTTTCTTATTGATTTCATATAACTAGGATTCATTCGTCTGGTTCCAGGGGCTGCTGAAGGTCACAGGTCAGCTTCTGAAGCGGGAGTTCCCAGCACAGCCTGATCTCAGCAGTGAGGATGGGCAGGAGCACAAGTGAGTCTTCGGTTGTAGTCATGTTGTTGGAAGAGCATGAGTGAGCATTTGTCTGGGCTGGGCGAGAGCAATATTGTTACTGGTAGTGTAGAAGTCCAGTGACTCCATGAGTGAGCCTTTGACTGGGCTGGGCGAGAGCAATATTGTTACTGTTGTTTGAGGAGCATAAGCGAGTCTTTATCTGGGCTGCGCGAGAACGTTTTTACTGTTGTTGTAGAAGTTCAGTGACTCCATGAGTGAGTCTTTGTCTGGTCTGGACTAGAGCAATGTTGTTACTGTTGTTGAGTGACTCCATGAGCGAGTCTTCATCTTATGGAAACAGATACTTTACTGAACTAAGGTACCCTTTCTCCACGCCTTGAGGTGTTTCCAGCATATCATACTCACCCCACATTTTTTTATAGACCAATCGATACTTGTCTGGTAATGTATTCAGTATCACATAGGTCACATTCACCTCCCACGTCGTATCCTGGTACCCATTTAGGCTGGGTCGAGCGGGGGACCCTGGGTCAATACAAGAAACCACACCCAGCCCTCGAGAGGGAGTGGATCACATGACTGGTGGGTCGGCAAGTTATTTGTCTCGACACATGTATACAACAAAACTTGCGGCTGTGAGCGCGTCAGACAGTAGTCTTTCTAGTCTTGCTAGCGGCTCACTCCTGGTGCTTGGGTTCCCCAAGGAGTATAGGGGTCTTGTTTGTAGTTGATTTTCATATTCAGGAGTGTATTTGTGCATCCACGTCACTTGTATTTTATGTTTTCAGTGTCTCTGTCTGTCTATATGTCTTCTGTCTGTCTATATGTCTGTCTGACAAAGACCATGGTTCGGCAAGGCACTATGCTAACAGCATCTAGTAGATGTGACACCCTCAAGCAGACGTGACAACCACCACACTCCAACAGATGCGACCACCTCTGTCATGTGTGACATCTCACAAACATGAGAACCTCTAGTCAATGCACCATCATTCCACGTGTGGGCACCCATTCATGCTTCAGCAGACGTACAAACATCCTGTACATTGTGACAATCTCCTGTACATGTAATATTCTCCTGTACATACATTGTGGCCGGTCTCGCTGGTCTAGTGGTTACACGACTTTCTCCGTAATCTCGTATACTCTCGTAAGCACCGTGACGTTGCGCGAGAATTGGTAGCGGTTCTCTCCGCGTAGGTAACTTACTGGGCATGTGAGCCGGTCGCTCAGAAAGCAATGGCAAACTACTGAGCGTAATCTTGCCAAGAAATCAACAATCAGCTGAAAGATGCTGATGTTGACAGAGATCTCCTGTTAAGGATATGTGAAAAAAAAAAAAAAAAACATACATTGTGACAACCTCCTCTACATGTAACAGTCTCCTGTACATTGTGACAACCTGTACATGTAACATTCTCCTGTACACATGACAACCCCCTGTATACATGCCAACCCCTTGTACACGTGACAACCTCCTGTACATGTAACAACCCCATGTACACGTTACAGCCGCCCGTACATACAATCATCCTCTGTACATATGACAAAACCCACTACGTGAGCATGATGCAGTCTCTGTGCTCCAGTCACTGCATCCATCTCTGCGCTTAATCTAACAAACTTGGTCAAACATCACCCGAGCTGGAACAAACAGTCATTGACATCTGGGAGCCCGACTGTTAGATAAGCCAGCAGTTTGGGTACTTCCCAGCTCCCGACATCACAATATGCTGCTTCTGATAATAGTTACAGCCTTGATTGATTTTCTTCTAGTAATTCATAGGGACTGTAGCAGATTATTGATGGTGTTTGGGCAAATGGATTGGCGTGTTTCCAATTTCCTCGAGTGCCCTGGCTGGTTCAGGTTTTAGTAAAAGAAATGGTGTCCTAGATTCTCAGAATGGTCTTGTCCTGATGTGTTGAAATGTTTTTGTAAATAGGATTGTGTTTAAAGGGGGTTAAAGGATGAGAGGATCAGCTTCGTCGTGTCGGGTGTGATCCCATATCATCATCATCATCATCATCATCATCATCATCATCATCATCATCGTCATCGTCATCGTCATCATCATCATCATCATCATCATCATCATCATCATCATCATCATTATCATCACTGAGCAGGTCCTTGCAGAACTTCACTCACAAACAACTCACTGACAAGTCCCTGCATGTTAATGTCTGTGACAGGATACAACAAAGGGGGCTTTAAATGAAAACTTTACAGGATTTGTTGTGTTGGTGAATATACTCTGAAAAAGTAAACAACAAATGTGTCATTTTTCAATATAGTCATCACTCACCGCGTTCAGTACAAGTCCACCAGCGCCGATATAATGCTAGGATTTCTGTAGAAAACAATTCTCTGTTTAGTATTTTGTCTGCCACTGCTCTTCTATGCCAAAATGTACACAATGTGCACTTAGTCTGATATATTTGGTGAAACACTGCCTGGTAGCAACTGATTTAGGTTAGCACTTTAAAACCTCCCCGCAGGAGGCTCAAACTCCTAACTTCAATGACCAACAGTAGATGTGCGCCACCCCAACTACAGCCACACCCAGGCCTGAGAGCACCTGTATACTTCAGCTACTCTAAAGAAAGCATCCTGTTGCCCAGCAACAGGAACATCAATTGATGCTTGATTCTGTTTGTGCCAGAAGGCTCATTGTTTGCAGCGGTTATCTGCCTTATTTCTCTAGAATGCTCCAGTTTGTGTTACAGTATATCGTACATCTTTTGTTTGCTCTTTCATTCATTCATCACTCATCTATGTTTTCGTCCAGTTTGGGACCAGGCAGGTAAGTCCTTCTTAGACTTTCTCCTGTTTTTAGAATTTGTCATTCTTTATGAATTCTTGATGTTAATTGGTTCTTCTTCGCTCTCTTGTTGAATGTTCCTCAATGTTGTATGTTCACCAACTGATGAATGTTTCCCAATGTTGTAGGTTTACTAATGTTTTATGTTTCCTAATGTTGTATGTTCCCCAGCTGTAGAATGTTCTCCTGATCCCCAATGCTGTATGTTCACCAAATGTAGAATGTTCCCCAGTGTTGTATGCTCACCAGCTGATGAATGTTCCCCTGTTCGCAATATATATATATATATATATATATATATATATATATATATATATATATATATATATATATATATATATATATATATATATATATATATAGGAAATACAACAAATGTATATAGGAGATACAAAAACAAACATGTATAAGAGATACAACAAATATGTATAGGACATTCAACAAATATATATATATATATGTCATACAACAAATATGTATAGGAGATACAACAAATATGTATATATATTATACACAACAACAACAACAACAACAACAACAACAACAACAGCAACAACAACAACAACAACAACAACAACAACAACAACAACAACAACAATAACATTATGCATTAGAAATGTATGGGAGATGTGCACAAATCAACACTACATGACTCACTAATATTCATTATTGATGTGGCAAGTGTTATTAGCTGTGGGGGACATACTGTATTACCAGTAGTGGACTGACGAACGAATGAATGAACGAACAAACTTTATTTTTGAAGGGTAACAAATTGGGCATGCAGGCCCGTCTTACATTGGGCCCTTCCTGACTGTTATACTAGCATCTTACTATTATTATTATTATCCAGATTACATGAGCTATCCTTGTCAGAGGTTAAACCATATTAGGAGCCTGTGTCACAACATCCGCAAACATGTTGCAGTAACTGTGTCTCTTGCTGAGAGTATACCTTGATTATGAATGCAACCATTGTTCTACCCACAACCCACAACCCATACATTTTGGTATGGAATACTGGAAGGCTGGTTCCACAACTATATTGAATGTCTGCCATCTCAACCAAAAAGAACAAGTATTAGTCTTGAGAATGCACACAGGACACAACAGACAGAAGTACCAGCGGTTTCATAAACTAAAGATAGGAGACACTGATGCATGTTACAGTAGAACTGGTAAAGTGACAGCTAGACATTTGTTGCAGGAGTATGCATCGTATGCAGAACAGAGTAAACTATTTGAGTCTACACCCACTCCATTTGAGGACAAACTATAGAGATGTCAACAAGCTTAAGTTGACTGCGCTTTCTTAGGACTTATTCATATTGATAACTGGATGTGAATGAAACAGAAGAAGAAGAAGAAGAAGAAGAAGAAGAAGAAGAAGAAGAAGAAGAAGAAGAAGAAGAAGAAGCATGTCGTGTCAATTGTTATGTCTTAGGGCTTATTAAAATTGACAATTGGAGGTGAATGAAGAAGAAGAAGAAGAAGAAGAAGAAGAAGAAGAAGAAGAAGAAGAAGAAGAAGAAGAAGAAGAAGAAGAAGCATGTCTTGTCAATTGTTATGTCTTAGGGCTTATTCAAATTGACAACTGGAGGTGAATGAAGAAGAAGAAGAAGAAGAAGAAGAAGAAGAAGAAGAAGAAGAAGAAGAAGAAGAAGAAGCATGTCTTGTCAATTGTTATGTCTTAGGGCTTATTCAAATTGACAACTGGAGGTGAATGAAGAAGAAGAAGAAGAAGAAGAAGAAGAAGAAGAAGAAGAAGAAGAAGAAGAAGAAGAAGAAGAAGAAGAAGAAGAAGAATGTCTTGTCAATTGTTAGTTGTTAGATATTGTTTTATGATGTTAATTATTCTGCCCTGATTGAACCTCCCCTTTGAGCCATATGTAGTGTAGCGCTTGTGATTTCAATCATCTGCATGCTTCTTTGGTCTTGACAAGACTGTTGTGGGTTTCATGAGTGTTCACTTGATGTCTTTTACTGGTGATTCATTACTTCTGATTAAATTGTGCAAGTGTTTCTGATGTTTCCCCACTCCAATACCCAGATCTACCATGTGACTTACAGTTTGTGATGCAAAGTAACAACTAGAACAGAAACATGTAAAGTAACAACTAGGACAGGCACATGTAAAGTAACAACTAGGACAGAAACATGTAAAGTAACAACTAGGACAGAAACATGTAAAGTAACACCACACAACAACTAGGACAGAAACATGTAAAGTAACAACTACGACAGAAACATGTAAAGTAACAACTAGGATAGAAACATGTAAAGTAACAACTAGGACAGAAACATGTAAAGTAACAACTAGGACAGAAACATGTAAAGTAACAACTAGGACAGAAACATGTAAAGTAACACCACACAACAACTAGGACAGAAACATGTAAAGTAACAACTACGACAGAAACATGTAAAGTAACAACTAGGATAGAAACATGTAAAGTAACAACTAGGACAGAAACATGTAAAGTAACAACTAGGACAGAAACATGTAAAGTAACAACTAAGACAGAAACATGTAAAGTAACAACTAGGACAGAAACATGTAAAGTAACAACTAGGATAGAAACATGTAAAATAACAACTAGGACAGAAACATGTAAGGTAACAACTAGGACAGAAACATGTAAAGTAACAACTAGGACAGAAACATGTAAAGTAACAACTAGGACAGAAACATGTAAAGTAACAACTAGGACAGAAACATGTAAAGTAACAACTAGGACAGAAACATGTAAAGTAACAACTAGGACAGAATCAATAAAGTAACAACTAGGACAGAAACATGTAAAGTAACAACTAGGACAGAAACATGTAAGGTAACAACTAGGACAGAAACATGTAAAGTAACAACTAGGACAGAAACATGTAAAGCAACAACTAGGGCAGAAACATGTAAAGTAACAACTAGTACAGAAACATGTAAGGTAACAACTAGGATAGAAACATGTAAGGTAACAACTAGGACATAAACATGTAAGGTAACAACTAGGACAGAAACATGTAAAGTAACAACTAGTACAGAAACATGTAAAGTAACAACTAGGATAGAAACATGTAAAGTAACAACTAGGACAGAAACATGTAAGGTAACAACTAGGACAGAAACATGTAAAGTAACAACTAGGACAGAAACATGTAAAGTAACAACTAGGACAGAAACATGTAAAGTAACAACTAGGACAGAAACATGTAAAGTAACAACTAGTACATAATCAATAAAGTAACAACTAGGACATAAACATGTAAAGTAACAACTAGTACAGAATCAATAAAGTAACAACTAGGACAGAAACATGTAAGGTAACAACTAGGACAGAAACATGTAAGGTAACAACTAGGACAGAAACATGTAAAGTAACAACTAGTACAGAATCAATAAAGTAACAACTAGGACAGAAACATGTAAAGTAACAACTAGTACAGAAACATGTAAGGTAACAACTAGTACAGAAACATGTAAAGTAACAACTAGGACAGAAACATGTAAAGTAACAACTAGGACAGAAACATGTAAGGTAACAACTAGGACAGAAACATGTAAAGTAACAACTAGGACAGAAACATGTACAGTAACAACTAGGACAGAAACATGTAAAACATGTACAGTAACAACTAGGACAGAAACATGTACAGTAACAACTAGGACAGAAACATGTACAGTAACAACTAGAACAGAAACATGTAAAGTAACAACTAGGACAGAAACATGTACAGTAACAACTAGGACAGAAACATGTACAGTAACAACTAGGACAGAAACATGTACAGTAACAACTAGGACAGAAACATGTAAAGTAACAACTAGGACAGAAACATGTACAGTAACAACTAGGATGCAAACATTGATATCAAGAACAAAGTGAGTACAAGTGGCAGTGTCTGGGCTGAAGCAGACAATGGTCCAGGAAGTGGTTGGGTCACATATACTGGGTACTTGACCAACTTGTGATGACTTACTGGCTGCAGTCTGATTTAGATCTTTGGGGCTGTGTTCATTGTTAGCCTTATATTGTCATTGTTGTTGTGGATAGCCAGAAATGAGTATTGTCCATGATTGGTTGCAGTTGTTGATTTCTAGTGCTTAATGTCATAAATGATTGATGATGTCAACTACCAGAGGCATTCAGCCACATCGGCACTGACCTACATCATCATCTACCCACATCATCTACCCACATCAGCATCTACCCACATCACCATCTACCCACATCATCTACTTACAACATCTATCCACATAATCTACCAACATCATCATCTACCCACATCATTAACCCACATCATCATCTACCCACATCATCTACCCCAACATTTGCCAACATCATTTACCCATATCATCATCTACCCACATCATCATTTACCCACATCACCATCTACCCACATCATTTACCCACATCACCATCTACCCATATCATCATCTATCCATATTATCATCTACCCACACCCACATCTACACACATCATCATCTACCCACACTAGCATCTACCCACATCATCATTTACCCACATCATCATCTACCCATATCATCATTTACCCACATCATCATCTACCCACATCATCATTTACCCACATCACCATCTACCCATATCATTTACCCACATCACCATCTACCCATATCATCATCTACCCATATTATCATCTACCCACACCCACATCTACACACATCATCATCTACCCACACTAGCATCTACCCACATCATCATTTACCCACATCATCATCTACCCATATCATCATTTACCCACATCATCATCTACCCACATCATCATCTACACATATCATCATCTACACATCATCTACCCACATCATCATCTACCCACATCATCATCTACCAACATCATCATCTACCCACATCATCATCTACCCACATCATCATTTACCCACATCATCTACCCACATCATCATTTACCCACATCACCATCTACCCATATCATTTACCCACATCATCATCTACCCATATCATCATCTACCCATATCATCATATACCCACACCCACATCTACACACATCATCATCTACCCACACTAGCATCTACCCACATCATCATTTACCCACATCATCATCTACCCATATCATCATTTACCCACATCATCATCTACCCACATCATCATCTACACATATCATCTACACATATCATCATCTACCCTATCATCATCTACCCACATCATCATTTACCCACATCATCATCTACACATATCATCATCTACCCATATCATAATTTACCCACATCATTTACCCACATCATCATTTACCCACATCATCATTTACCCACATCATCATCTACCCATATCATCATTTACCCACATCATCATTTACCCACATCATCATCTACCCATATCATAATTTACGCACATCATCTACCCACATCATCATTTACTCATATCATCATCTCCCACATCCTCATTTACCCACACCATCATTTACCCACATCATCATCTACCCATCATCATTTACCCACACCCACATCTATGTACATCACCATCTACCCACACTAGCATCTACCCACATCATTATTTACCCACATCATCATTTACCTGTATAATAATGACAGCAAACCGTTAGTGCTGTAGACACAAACAACTAGCAACTGTGTATACATTAGTTACACACAACCTACCATTTGAGACTACATCATCATCATCATCAACAGTGCCCTGCCAGCTGGCGTAGGCATTCATGGCTCTCCACAGATCTCAGTCTTTGGTGTTCTGGATCAACTCTGCTGATGATATTCCTCTATGCCACCATCTCAATCATCCGGCATCCTTTCTCTTGGTCTGCCTCTGCCTCTCTTCCCCTCGATCTTTCCAGTTGTCACGATGTTCTCCAATGCCTCTCTTCTCATCACATGACCGAAGAAATATGTTTGTCTCTTTCTTATTGTTGTATATAATGTTCTAGTTTCATTAGCCTCTTTCAGGCAATCGTTGTTAGTTACTCTGGCAGTCCAAGGAATTCGCAACATTCGTCTTAAAAACCACATCTCTGTTGCTTCTAAGTTCTTCCTAATTTGTTCATTTACATTCCAAGATTTACTGCCATACAGCAAAACTGGTTCTATATAGCATTTCAGCTCTCTCTTTCTTACATTCAGTGATAGTGACTTATTGCACAAGATACTCTTCATTTTCTGAATTGTGGCTTTTGCTCGCCCTATTCTGCTCTTAATCTCTGTTATATATCTTTCATCTGATATTATAAATGCCAGTAGGTATTTAAAATTATCCACTTGGTTGGGAATTTGAGACTACAGCAAAAACTATTCATAACACAGCCTTATACAACGTAGTGGCAATGAAACGAGTAAACATAATGATGTTTCAGAAATGTATTCAGTTTATTTTTGCTAGACAATAACTCCCACACGCGCACTTTTCTGAAACATGTCTATTTCTGTCTTCAGGTTCACACTCCAACTCACACTTTTCTGAAATGTGCCTATTTCTGACTTCACTTGTTCACTCCCACACAAATGTTTTGGAATCATTGTTATATTGACATATTTTATTGTTGTTGCATAAGAGAGCTTTGTACTAAACACTAGCAATAGGCTATTATTGAATCACGGTAAACAATCACATTGAAGAATAGCAAAGTTTCCTACAGAAATACCTCTAAGTTTTGAATATCTGCAGCATGATAATATGTATTATTGACTAGAATAAACATTCTTGCTAAATATTTTGTCCTGGTGTGAGGAAATGCAATCTAAAGACTAAATGTCATGGCTGGGCAGACCAGGCCCTAAGCCTTGGTTGATAACTGGTCCAGGATCAAAGCTCCGGCAGCCAGACAGTTAGAGCATTGCTTTGCTGATCCAGCAGCTTCTGCAGCTTGTCTTGTTCCAGATGTATTGGTGTCATCTTTCCTCTGGAGTAAACTAGGCAGGCAGAGAGAGGAATCATGCTGCATGGGCACAATATAGTCTCTATAATTCAGCGGTCTTTATGCTATGGAGAGGTATAACTCCTCCCTTTCCCCTCCACCACCCTGCATCTCCCCCCCCCCCCTCTGTGGGCAGTTGTTATTGTGCCTTGTTTTGAAGCACAATGTAAGAAACTATTGTCTGTCAAGACACAAATATATGACTGATTTGGGTAGATCTCACCCTCCTGAGAGATCTTAGACATTGCCTGAAAGTGGAGTCCATCAGTCTGCCTGAGCTTACTCATGAAGTCCCAGAGACAGCATGTCTGGGTGAACATCTGTGTCTCCGGCCATGCTGTTGCGTTTATTACTGCTATAACCTCCATAGTTACACTGCTCGTAGCCATGGCAACAGCTACGTTGTCTTCCAGAAGAGTTCTCCCTCCAACCTGGGCGGTGGAAGCCCATGAGCTTCACATTTTGACTTAGTCAGGGCCAACATTCTACCCAACATTCACATTGTGTCTCAACTTGTGGCATGTTACTCAACATTTACATTTTGTCCCAACCTATGACATGCTTCAGAATATTAACATCTTATCTCAACCAGTGACCAACATTCTGCATAACATTCACATTTTGACTCAATCAGTGACCAACATTCTACCCAACATATTTTATCTCAACATGTAGCATGCTACTCAACATTCACATTTTGACTTAACCAATGACTAGCATTCTACCCAACATTCACATTTTGACTGAACCAGTGACCAACATTCTACCCAACATTCACATTTTGATTCAACCAGTGACCAACATTCTACCCAACATTCACATTTTGACTGAACCAGTGACCAACATTCTACCCAACATTCACATTTTGACTCAACCAATGACCAGCATTCTACCCAACATTCACATTTTGACTCAACCAGTGACCAACATTCTACCCAACATTCACATTTTGCACACAGCTTCAAATATCAATTTTTCTTCTGAATTGTGATTTCTTTGAGTTGGTTTCCATGCCTGCTCTTGGAGACTGCAATCATTGTACGTTTAACATGCCAGAGATGTTGTTTGAGACGCTAGTTGCTGTTTACACAGTGTGTGTAGATTGTGCTTCCCTGTTGGTGTTGCTGGCCTTGTTTTGGTTGCAATTACCTGGCCGGTTTCACATGGTCATTGTTGTTGTTGCTGCTCACTGTGGCTTGAAAGCTCGAGCTCATGTGTTGATGCCTCGTACATCTGCTGGCAGGGATGTGGTGAGACTTGTAGCCGGGGCGGTGGTAAGAAGGAGGAGGAAGAAGACTATAAGGAGGAGATGTAGAAGAGGGCTATGCAGATGAAGAATTAAAAGAAGAAGAGTTAAAAGAAGAAGAACGAGTAAAAGAAGAGGAAGGAGTAAAAGAAGAAGAAGAAGAAGAAGAAGAAGAAGAAGAAGAAGAAGAAGAAGAAGAAGAAGAAGAAGAAACATAAGAAGAAGAAGAAGATGAAGAAGAAGAAGAAGAAGAAGAAAATGAAGAAGCTTTGAACTTTCTGTCTAGTGATAAGACCTGTCTTAACAAATGATTATTATACTAAGGAGACAGTTATCACCAATCTCTATGTTATCTGCTGAAGGGAGACTAACTACCTTTGTTTTGGACCGGAGTGCGGTTGTTTGTGTTAACAAATAGTTAATGTTTTGAGAACATATTTCATTTTAGAACTTAACAAATATCACATATTACACTAAGTTAAAATGTTGGCTTTTCATCCTTGATTTGGGGATGTTAATTACAAGGGATCAGACATCGGAGTGGGTTCGCTTGATGGCAAAGGACACTGGTAAAAGATAAAGCCAATCCACATGCAAAAATCAGTCCAGTTTATGGACTATGCTTGAGTTGAAAGCAAGCAAATAAAAATTGCTAAGTCGGATCAGAGATATCACATATTGCACTGTATGAGGTCAGAGATATCACATATGCACTGTGTGAGGTCAGAGATATCACATATTGTAATGTGTGAGATCAGAGATATCACATATTGTACTGTGTGAGGTCAGACATATCACATATTGCACAATGTGGGGTCAGAGATATCACATATTGCACTGTATGAGGTCAGAGATATCACATATTGCACTGTGTGAGGTCAGAGATATCACATATTGTACTGTGTGAGGTCAGAGATATCACATATTGTAATGTGTGAGGTCAGAGATATCACATATTGTACTGTGTGAGGTCAGACATATCACATATTGCACTGTGTGGGGTCAAAGATATCACATATTACACTACGATTGACACATCCTGTAAAGGATATGCAGCTGCCTTTTTTCCAATTATCTCCACAATTTAGTCTGTTAACTAAGTGAAGTCATTAAGTCCCTTGTTCAATTTAGCTCTTTTAGTTCTTTCGCCATCCAATTCTACTGTTATATCCTTTCACCACACAGCTGAACTGTTCTAGCTATTTGTTCAAGGAGCCAATTATTCAAGTTTAACTCTTGAGTCCTTGTCCAAATGATCTTTTCTCATATATTGTACAGGACTCCATTTACCAATCTGTTTACACCAACTTTGAATACAACTGAATTAACTCATCTGATATTTTGTCCAAGTTAACTCTGTAATCTCATGTCCAGGACCGTGTGTGCTGTCTGGAGGAACATTCTGGAGGAGTCTGAGAAGCTGGCCAAGGCCAGACTCCAGGTGGCCGAAGTCTACTCCGAGAGCGTGGCCGAACCTCTCAAGCCAGCCAAGGCAGTCAAAGTCCAGTGTTTTAAGAAGGTGAGATGCCCATGTCCTGCTTGACCAGATGCCGGTTCTGGTCAGAACAAATGGTGATGCCACTGCTGGGCATCAAACTCTGACCACTGTCTGGACAGGCAAGTGAACTAACCTGTGTGCCAACTTGGCTCCAGGAATGCCTGGTTTGTTATATATTGGAGAAAACCTGACCTGGTCAGTCACAACATTAGCTTGGTCCTCTTCTATAGTCTTAGCACACAAACATAAATCACAACATTAGCTTGGTCCTCTTCTATAGTCTTACCACACAAACATAAATCACAACATTAGCTTGGTCCTCTTCTATAGTCTTGCCACACAAACATAAATCACAACATTAGCTTGGTCCTCTTATATAACTTTACCACACAAACATAAATCACAGCATTAGCTTGGTCCTCTTCTATAACTTTACCACAGAAACATAAATCACAACATTAGCTTGGTCCTCTTCTATAACTTTACCACACAAACATAAATCACAACATTAGCTTGGTCCTCTTATATAACTTTACCACACAAACATAAATCACAACATTAGCTTGGTCCTCTTCTATAGTCTTACCACACAAACATAAATCACAACATTAGCTTGGTCCTCTTCTATAGTCTTACCACACAAACATAAATCACATCATTAGCTTGGTCCTCTTCTATAGTCTTACCACACAAACATAAATCACATCATTAGCTTGGTCCTCTTCTATAGTCTTACCACACAAACATAAATCACAGCATTAGCTTGGTCCTCTTCTATAACTTTACCACACAAACATAAATCACAGCATTAGCTTGGTCCTCTCCTATAGCCTTACCACACAAACAGAAATCACAACATTAGCTTGGTCCTCTTCTATAGTCTTACCACACAAACATAAATCACAACATTAGCTTGGTCCTCTTCTATAACTTTACCACACAAACATAAATCACAACATTAGCTTGGTCCTCTTCTATAACTTTACCACACAAACATAAATCACAGCATTAGCTTGGTCCTCTTCTATAACTTTACCACACAAACATAAATCACATCATTAGCTTGGTCCTCTTCTATAGTCTTACCACACAAACATAAATCACAGCATTAGCTTGGTCCTCTTCTATAGTCTTACCACACAAACATAAATCACAGCATTAGCTTGGTCCTCTTCTATAACTTTACCACACAAACATAAATCACAGCATTAGCTTGGTCCTCTTCTATAACTTTACCACACAAACATAAATCACATCATTAGCTTGGTCCTCTTCTATAGTCTTACCACACAAACATAAATCACAGCATTAGCTTGGTCCTCTTCTCTAACTTTACCACACAAACATAAATCACAGCATTAGCTTGGTCCTCTTCTATAACTTTACCACACAAACATAAATCACAACATTAGCTTGGTCCTCTTCTATAGCCTTACCACACAAACATAAATCACAGCATTAGCTTGGTCCTCTTCTATAACTTTACCACACAAACATAAATCACAGCATTAGCTTGGTCCTCTTCTATAACTTTACCACACAAACATAAATCACAGCATTAGCTTGGTCCTCTTCTATAACTTTACCACACAAACATAAATCACATCATTAGCTTGGTCCTCTTCTATAGTCTTACCACACAAACATAAATCACAGCATTAGCTTGGTCCTCTTCTATAACTTTACCACACAAACATAAATCACAGCATTAGCTTGGTCCTCTTCTATAACTTTACCACACAAACATAAATCACAGCATTAGCTTGGTCCTCTTCTATAGTCTTACCACACAAACATAAATCACAGCATTAGCTTGGTCCTCTTCTATAACTTTACCACACAAACATAAATCACAGCATTAGCTTGGTCCTCTTCTATAACTTTACCACAGAAACATAAATCACAACATTAGCTTGGTCCTCTTCTATAGTCTTACAACACAAACATAAATCACAGCATTAGCTTGGTCCTCTTCTATAACTTTACCACACAAACATAAATCACAGCATTAGCTTGGTCCTCTTCTATAGCCTTACCACACAAACATAAATCACAGCATTAGCTTGGTCCTCTTCTATAACTTTACCACACAAACATAAATCACAACATTAGCTTGGTCCTCTTCTATAACTTTACCACACAAACATAAATCACAGCATTAGCTTGGTCCTCTTCTATAACTTTACCACACAAACATAAATCACAACATTAGCTTGGTCCTCTTCTATAGCCTTACCACACAAACATAAATCACATCATTAGCTTGGTCCTCTTCTATAACTTTACCACACAAACATAAATCACAACATTAGCTTGGTCCTCTTCTATAGCCTTACCACACAAACATAAATCACATCATTAGCTTGGTCCTCTTCTATAACTTTACCACAGAAACATAAATCACATCATTAGCTTGGTCCTCTTCTATAACTTTACCACACAAACATAAATCACAACATTAGCTTGGTCCTCTTCTATAACTTTACCACACAAACATAAATCACAACATTAGCTTGGTCCTCTTCTATAGCCTTACCACACAAACATAAATCACATCATTAGCTTGGTCCTCTTCTATAACCTTACCACAGAAACATAAATCACATCATTAGCTTGGTCCTCTTCTATAACTTTACCACACAAACATAAATCACAACATTAGCTTGGTCCTCTTCTATAACTTTACCACACAAACATAAATCACAGCATTAGCTTGGTCCTCTTCTATAGTCTTACCACACAAACATAAATCACATCATTAGCTTGGTCCTCTTCTATAGCCTTACCACACAAACATAAATCACAACATTAGCTTGGTCCTCTTCTATAACTTTACCACACAAACATAAATCACAACATTAGCTTGGTCTTCTTCTATAGTCTTACCACACAAACATAAATCACATCATTAGCTTGGTCCTCTTCTATAGTCTTACCACACAAACAAATCACAGCATTAGCTTGGTCCCCTTCTATAACTTTACCACACAAACATAAATCACAACATTAGCTTGGTCCTCTTCTATAGTCTTACCACACAAACAAATCACAACATTAGCTTGGTCCCCTTCTATAGTTTTACCACACAAACATAAATCACAACATTAGCTTGGTCCTCTTCTATAGTCTTACCACACAAACAAATCACAGCATTAGCTTGGTCCCCTTCTATAACTTTACCACACAAACATAAATCACAACATTAGCTTGGTCCTCTTCTATAGTCTTACCACACAAACAAATCACAACATTAGCTTGGTCCCCTTCTATAGTCTTACAACACAAACATAAATCACATCATTAGCTTGGTCCTCTTCTATAGTCTTACCACACAAACAAATCACAACATTAGCTTGGTCCCCTTCTATAGTCTTACCACACAAACATAAATCACAACATTAGCTTGGTCGTCTTCTATAGTCTTACCATCATCATCATTGGCACCTTGCCGTCTTGACAGACGATAGTTTGTGCTTTAAAAAGGCATAATAACTTTTAACTATGGCGGTAGCGAGTGTGACTGATAAGGCCAATTTGCGCTGTAAATGTCCGTTCACAGTGGGTGCATGTGAACACGTGGTCATTTCCACCATCATGCACCATCTTACGTCTCAAACGCTTGGTGTGTGACTTTTCTGCAATAATTTTCTCCTTTGACTTTATTCCATTTCTGATGTTTGCCCTCCATGCAACACGTTCAGCGGCGACTTGCTCCCAATGTGCATTATCAATGCCTGTATCAATCATGTCCCGCTTACCTTACACACGTCTTTGTATCGTAGTAGAGGCCGACCCTGAGATCTCTTACCCATCTGTAGTTCACCAAAAAAGATATCCTTTGGTATTCTACCATCATCCATCCTCCTAAGATGTCCTATCCATCTAAGTCTACGAAGACTGAGCATGGAATAAACTGTCACACAACCTGATCTTTCCAATACTTCAGTATTTGTGATTTTGTCTTGCTACTTAATACCAAGAATTCTTCGCAGACACCGCATATGAAAGCTGTTTAAATTGTTCTCTTGGTGTGAGTAAGTTGTCCAGGTTTCACTGCCATAGAGAAGAGTACTAAGGACACAGGCTTGATAGACAAGGACTTTTGTTTTGGCAGTAAGCTTCCTGTTCTCCCAGACTCTTTTTCTTAACCTGTTCATTGTTGTTGCTGCCTTACCAATCCGGATGTTGATTTCCTGATCTAGGGATAATTTGCTATTTACCACTGATCCTAGATATGTAAAATGGTCTACTATCTCTAGTTCGGCGTCGTCAATAAAGATTGATGGTACCCCATGTGCACCTTGTGACATAATCTGTGTCTTCTTTTTGCTAATTGTTAAACCAAATTCAGAACAAGCATTGGAGAATGCAGATAGTAGACATTGCAATTCTTCCTCAGAGTGGGTCGTAACTGCAGCATCATCTGCAAAAAGCAACTCTCTGATCAGTACCCTCCTAATTTTGGTCTTAGCCTTCAATCTCTGAGCATTGTAGAGGCCGCCATCTAAGCGTGAGTGAATGTATATACCACCATCCTGATCACGAAATGCATATTTCAGTAGAAGTGAAAAGTATATTCCAAAGAGGGTGGGAGCTAGTACACAACCTTGCTTAACTCCACTCTTGATTTCAAATTCTTCAGAAGTTGCACCATCAAACTTGATTATACCCTTCATGCCTGTGTGGAACGATTCCACAATGGACAGAAGAGTTGGTGGGCAGCCAATCTTCTTTAGTGCCTTGAACAGACCCTCACGACTGACCAAATCAAATGCCTTTGTGAGGTCGATGAAGGCAATAAACAGTGGTTGATTCTGTTCACGGCATTTTTCTTGCATTTGTTTAGCATGAGAATATCATATCAGTGGTAGACCGGATCTGTCGAAAGCCACACTGTGATTCGGGGTAGACTTGATCTCCTAGGACTTGAAGTCTGCGCAGAACAATTCTGGCAAATACTTTTCCAACAATACACAGAAGTGAGATACCCCTATAGTTGTTGCAGTCGCTCCGATCGCCCTTGTTCTTGTACAGTGTTATGATGCTTGAATCTTTGAAATCCTGTGGGACTTGTCCTTCACGCCAGCATATCTCTATTAGCTGGTGGATCTGTATAGTGAGTGTGTCTTGCCCACTCCTGATAACCTCTATTGGAATCCCATCCTTACCTGGAGCCTTGCCAGATGCAAGTTCATTTATAGCACACTTAACTTCTGTTATGGTGGGAAGTGTGTCCAGGTGGTCAAGAGTTGGTAGAGCCTCTATGGCGTTCAGGGCATCATCCGCTAGTTTGGTCTCACTTGAGTAAAGCTCCAAATAGTGCTCTACTCATCTGTCCATCTGCTGTTTCTTATCAGTGATGACTTCTCCAGTCAAGGTTTTCAATGGTGCACTTCTTTTGATCACTGGACCACAGGCTTTCTTTATTCCTTCATACATGCTTCTTATGTCTCCCTTATCACTTGCGATTTGAATGGACTCACATAACTTGATCCAATAATCATTTGCACACTGCCTGGCAGCCTTTTGCACATCCTTCCTAGCTTGCCTTAGCTCACTCAGAGTGTTACGCGTTGGTCTTTCCTTGTTTCTTAAGAGAGCTTTCTTCTTCTTATCAATCAAGGGCTGCAGAGTCTCGCTGTTGGCCGCAAACCAGTCCTGCCTCTTATGATCCACAGTGCCGTAAACCCCTACGGCAGTTTTATAAAGAGTTTCCTTACCACACAAACATAAATCACAGCATTAGCTTGTGGTCCTCTTCTATAACCTTACCACACAAACATATATCACAGAACGCTATTTTCCAACTGAAAATGTGCCATCTTTGTCTCCATTTGAACACTTCCTGTGGAGGCCAGCATGGCAGAATGGCTAAGAGTGCTTGTTCTTAAATTTCCGGTGTGCTGAAGCCGAGGTTGAGGGTTCAACACTCATCAGTTGGACTAAAATTTTGATTTCTCATGCTTGCTTGGGGACATAAATTACAAGTATATCAAAAGTCTGAGTGGGTTCACCTGTTGGCGAGGGACACTGGTAATAGGGAAGGCTAATCCACATGCAAAATTCAGTCCAGTGCACTAGAAGTTGTAGCATGTGAATGGACTACGCTTGAATTCAAAGCTAGCAAACGCAAAACAAAAAAAGAAAGAAAAAAAAAGGAAAGAAAAAAAGAAACAACACTTCCCGTGACCTAAGACCTTATGTTTGAACATTATAAAGATGTACAAAATGAAGTCAACATTTGGTTTGTTCATTTAAACTTAAGTGGCCAGGATGTCTCCCATGCATTCCTGACAGAACAGTCACATAGCTTGTGTAATCACCAGATTACTGGTCTCCTGGCAGCAAGAACCACAAGTTCTGTGTTGTGTGTGTTGTTTGTCCATCAAGAATGATGATGGCCATTAATTTCATCCAGTGGGGTTGAAAGTATGGAGCCGTGGGTTCTAAGATGGCTGATAAGGCCTATTTTGGCTTGAAATGTTCTTTGACAATGTGGACAAAGAATGCTTGACGTTTCTGGAGGAGGATTTTCTGCAATGGTTTTTCTGTTCTGTCTTTTCTTCACAGTTCTAAACACTATTGAAATAGGCATTTTTATCTTTTGGTTGGGAATTGTAAAAAACCTGGCCTGCAAATACCATCATGGTAACAACCAGAAGTAGCATTTATATCTTGATCTATAGAATCAGCTAATGTGGCTGTCTGTAGAACTCTCTCTATAATTTCTTGTTATTGATCTGTGGTGTCTGAGCTTCCAAACCTTGGCCCAATGCTATGTGTTGCTACATGTGAGCATGTGAGTGCTTAGCAGCTGTTGTGTTCCGTGTAGTGGTATATGCAAGTGTTCATCAGTTGTTGTGTTGTTCCATATAAAATGTTCCATATATCTGGGTCAAGTGGACGTAACAATTTCCTATGAGCAAGTGGGCAGGTCGTTGGTGGGTAATTGATTAGAGAAATTAGACGTAGACAGTCACAATGTTTTGGACATGTTATGAGAAGAAATAAATTGGAGAACCTTGTGAAAATTGGCAAATTTGAAGGGAAGAGAACAAAGGGAAGACAGAGAAGTAAATACCTGAATGACTTGACCACATGGCATGGCCGAGACAGGAACACTGAGCTGATGCACGACTCTGGTGATCGAGTGAAATGGCGAATCATGACTGCCCATGCTTATCGGCATGACACTTGATGGATGGATATTGATATTTATTTTTCCTATTTACTCCTTGTTGCTCTTTCTTAGTTATCCCTATTTCTACTATCTATTGTCCTTTGTCCTGTTTTAGTGTCTTTAGTTGTTATTACTCCTATCATTTTTCCATTTGATGTTGGTTCTATTATTATTGTTGGTATATATCTTATCGAATTGGTTGGTATTTAGTATTCTATTATTTTGTTGGCATATTTTTTATTATTCTATTTTACCTTTGATGTTTATTTTTTCCTATTATTCTTTTCTTATTTTATTTGAATGTCATGTTTCTGTCTCCAGATGATGCCCCAATTGAGTGTTGTTTCTGTCTCCAGGTGATGCCCCAATTGAGTGTCATGTCTCTCTGTCTCCAGGTGATGCCCCAATTGAGTGTCATGTCTCTCTGTCTCCAATAATGCCCCAATTGAGTGTCATGTCTCTCTGTCTCCAATAATGCCCCAATTGAGTGTCATGTCTCTCTGTCTCCAGTAATGCCCCAATTGAGTGTCATGTCTCTCAGTCTCCAGGTGATGCCCCAATTGAGTGTCATGTCTCTCTTGTCTCCAGGTGATGCCACAATTGAGTATCATGTCTCTCTGTCTCCAGTAATGCCCCAATTGAGTGTCATGTCTCTCAGTCTCCAGGTGATGCCCCAATTGAGTGTCATGTCTCTCTTGTCTCCAGGTGATGCCACAATTGAGTGTCATGTCTCTCTGTCTCCAGTAATGCACCAATTGAGTGTCATGTCTCTATCTCCAGGTGATGCCACAATTGAATGTCATGTCTCTCTGTCTCCAGTAATGCACCAATTGAGTGTCATGTCTCTATCTCCAGGTGATGCCACAATTGAGTGTCATGTCTCTCTGTCTCCAGTAATGCACCAATTGAGTGTCATGTCTCTATCTCCAGGTGATGCCACAATTGAGTGTCATGTCTCTCTGTCTCCAGTAATGCACCATTTGAGTGTCATGTCTCTCTGTCTCCAGTAATGCCACAATTGAGTGTCATGTCTCTATCTCCAGGTGATGCCACAATTGAGTGTCATGTCTCTCTGTCTCCAGTAATGCCCCAATTGAGTGTCATGTCTCTCTGTCTCCAGTAATGCCCCAATTGAGTGTCATGTCTTTCTGTCTCCAGTAATGCCCCAATTGAGTGTCATGTCTCTATCTCCAGGTGATGCCCCAATTGAGTGTCATGTCTCTCTTGTATCCAGGTGGTGCCACAATTGAGTGTCATGTCTCTCTGTCTCCAGTAATGCCCCAATTGAGTGTCATGTCTCTCTGTCTCCAGGTGATGCCCCAATTGAGTGTCATGTCTCTCAGTCTCCAGGTGATGCCCCAATTGAGTGTCATGTCTCTCTGTCTCCAATAATGCCCCAATTGAGTGTCATGTCTCTCTGTCTCCAGTAATGCCCCAATTGAGTGTCATGTCTCTCTGTCTCCAGTAATGCCCCAATTGAGTGTCATGTCTCTCTGTCTCCAGTAATGCACCAATTGAGTGTCATGTCTCTATCTCCAGGTGATGCCCCAATTGAGTGTCATGTCTCTCTTGTATCCAGGTGGTGCCACAATTGAGCGTCAAGTCTCTCTGTCTCCAGTAATGCCCCAATTGAGTGTCATGTCTCTCAGTCTCCAATAATGCCCCAATTGAGTGTCATGTCTCTCTGTCTCCAGGTGATGCCCCAATTGAGTGTCATGTCTCTCTGTCTCCAGTAATGTCCCAATTGAGTGTCATGTCTCTCTGTCTCCAGTAATGCCCCAATTGAGTGTCATGTCTCTCTGTCTCCAGTAATGCCCCAATTGAGTGTCATGTCTCTCAGTCTCCAGGTGATGCCCCAATTGAGTGTCATGTCTCTCTTGTCTCCAGTAATGCCCCAATTGAGTGTCATGTCTCTCAGTCTCCAGGTGATGCCCCAATTGAGTGTCATGTCTCTCTTGTCTCCAGTAATGCCCCAATTGAGTGTCATGTCTCTCAGTCTCCAGGTGATGCCCCAATTGAGTGTCATGTCTCTCAGTCTCCAGGTGGTGCCACAATTGAGTGTCATGTCTCTCTGTCTCCAGTAATGCCCCAATTGAGTGTCATGTCTCTCTGTCTCCAGGTGATGCCCCAATTGAGTGTCATGTCTCTCAGTCTCCAGGTGATGCCCCAATTGAGTGTCATGTCTCTCTGTCTCCAGTAATGCCCCAATTGAGTGTCATATCTCTCTGTCTCCAGTAATGCCCCAATTTAGTGTCATGTCTCTGTCTCCAGGTAATGCCCCAATTGAGTGTCATGTTTCTATCTCCAGGTGATGCCCCAATTGAGTGTCATGTCTCTCTGTCTCCAGGTTATGCCCCAATTGAGTGTCATCCACACAGAAGTAGCCCAATGTGTCATGGACCTGGTTAAGACCCAGAAGGCCTACATGACTGAAGGTAGTCTGGCTCATGAGGCCAGGCAGAAGTCGTCCGAAGCGGAGGATAAGTAAGTCTATTCTGGTCACTGGATCATGAAATATGCTAAAGACATGGTCATGCAGTTCATGTCATTGTCGCCTGTCATAACTTGTTGAAGACAAAATAGGCAGTTCATTTAATTAAATTAAGGGTCTCCACAGGTGCAGTGGTTAAGCCGCAGATCTCGCACTACGAAGGTCACTACGCTAAAGACACTACTCCAGACCGACTTCTCACAGTGTGTTATAAAGATGTTTTTACACTATTTCCTTATGTTCTTATTTTATATCTTTATTTGACACCATTTAATTAATTAATTAATTTAGTTCTTAGGTTATACAGATATTTGACACCATTATATTTGATTTTTTGTGTTATAAAGATATTTAACACTGTTTCAATTGGTTCATAGGTTATAGAGCTATTTGACACTGTTGCATTTAATTCTTAGGTTGTAAAGGTATATGACACCATTTTATTTGGTTTATATATTATACAGCTATTTGACACCATTTAATTTGGTTCTTAGGTTATAAAAACATTTAACTCTGTTTCACCTTGTTGTTGGGTTATAACGATTATTGACACCAGGTTACTAGGTTCTCAGGTGATACAAATTTGACACCATCTCATTCATTTGCTCATCCACAGATTGAAAAGAAAATCTACCGGTATATTCCAGTCATTGGCAAGTTTGCAGAAGTCGTGCGCTAAGGTAACCTGTTTCATGTATGCGGTTGTTCTGACAAGGGGGTTAAGGCAAATGACACATAACTAGTTCGTACCTGATACCTGCAAGGTGGCTATACACCTGGTGCATTTAAGACACCTGCAGAATGCCTACCTAACAGGTCGACTTGGTCCACTAGCTGTACCCAGAACATAGATTTCTAATCGGAGCACCATTTTGTGTAACAGAAGTTTTGCCTCTTCACTGTAACACTTCTTGCAAAACATCATGCTGAGACTGACTCTCTGAGCTCAGCAGAGATGTTAACAATACAGATATAGTTGATGTTGATATTACAGATATAGTTCATGTTGACATTACAGATATAGTTGATGTTGACATTACATATATAGTTGATGTTGACATTACAGATATAGTTGATGTTAACATTACATATATAGTTGATGTTGACATTACAGATATAGTTGATGTTAACATTACAGATATAGTTGATGTTGACATTACAGATATAGTTGATGTTGACATTACAGATACAGTTGATGTTGACATTACAGATACAGTTGATGTTGACATTACAGATATAGTTGATGTTAACATTACAGATACAGTTGATGTTGACATTACAGATATAGTTGATGTTAACATTACAGATATAGTTGATGTTGACATTACAGATATAGTTGATGTTGACATTACAGATATAGTTGATGTTGACATTACAGATATAGTTGATGTTGACATTACAGATATAGTTGATGTTGACATTACAGATATAGTTGATGTTGATATTACAGATATAGTCGATGCTTGGTACAGATATAGTTGATGCTTGGTACAGATATAGTTGATGTTAACATTACAGATATAGTTGATGTTGACATTACAGATATAGTTGATGTTGACATTACATATATAGTTGATGTTGACATTACAGATATAGTTGATGTTAACATTACAGATATAGTTGATGTTGACATTACAGATACAGTTGATGTTTACATTACAGATATAGTTGATGTTGATATTACAGATATAGTTGATGCTTGGTACAGATATAGTTGATGTTGACATTACAGATATAGTTGATGTTGACATTACAGATATAGTTGATGTTGACATTACAGATATAGTTGATGTTAACATTACAGATATAGTTGATGTTGACATTACAGATATAGTTGATGTTGACATTACAGATATAGTTGATGTTGACATTACAGATATAGTTGATGTTGATATTACAGATATAGTTGATGCTTGGTACAGATATATTTGATGTTAGCATTACAGACATAGTTGATGTTGACATTACAGATATAGTTGATGTTAACATTACAGATATAGTTGATGTTGACATTACAGATATAGTTGATGTTGACATTACAGATATAGTTGATGTTAACATTACAGATATAGTTGATGTTGATATTACAGATACAGTTGATGGTGGCATTACAGATATAGTTGATGTTGACATTACAGATATAGTTGATGTTGACATTACAGATATAGTTGATGTTGACATTACAGATATAGTTGATGTTAACATTACAGATACAGTTGATGTTGACATTACAGATACAGTTGATGTTGACATTACAGATATAGTTGATGTTGACATTACAGATACAGTTGATGTTGACATTACAGATATAGTTGATGTTGACATTACAGATATAGTTGATGCTGACATTACAGATATAGTTGATGTTGACATTACAGAACATAGCCTACGATGGGTAGCGTTGTGATATTCTGTTGTGATAATTTGGTGTGTCCAGTGTGTGCCGCGTGGTTACACACCCGCTTCACACGCGTGATCCGGGACTGTTTCCGGATCTGGTCAGGGATATGCACTACTGACGAGCTCAAATGAGGGCGAAACTCGAGTATAGTGCTTCCATATTGACGTGGATAGGCCTTAGGTTCATACCAGAATGCGATCGGCGTTGCCAGTAGTGGGTTGTGCTCAATATGTAAATTTCAAATCCCGAAACAACCACATAATCAATTGATTATTGCTCACTGGATTTAGGAGGCCTGGTGTTCCTTGCCAGTGAGAAGTCCTGATCGTTTGGGTCCCATTGATTGACGGACGTCGGTCGCGGCGATTGGGCAATCTTGAGCATAGCCTACGATGGGTAGCGTTGTGATATTCTGTTGTGATAATTTGGTGTGTCCAGTGTGTGCCGCGTGGTTACACACCCGCTTCACACGCGTGATCCGGGACTGTTTCCGGATCCGGTCAGGGATATGCACTACTGACGAGCTCAAATGAGGGCGAAACTCGAGTATAGTGCTTCCATATTGACGTGGATAGGCCTTAGGTTCATACCAGAATGCGATCGGCGTTGCCAGTATTGGGTTGTGCTCAATATGTAAATTTCAAATCCCGAAACAACCACATAATCAATTGATTATTGCTCACTGGATTTAGGAGGCCTGGTGTTCCTTGCCAGTGAGAAGTCCTGATCGTTTGGGTCCCATCGATTGACGGACGTCGGTCGCGGCGATTGGGCAATCTTGAGCATAGCCTACGATGGGTAGCGTTGTGATATTCTGTTGTGATAATTTGGTGTGTCCAGTGTGTGCCGCGTGGTTACACACCCGCTTCACACGCGTGATCCGGGACTGTTTCCGGATCCGGTCAGGGATATGCACTACTGACGAGCTCAAATGAGGGCGAAACTCGAGTATAGTGCTTCCATATTGACGTGGATAGGCCTTAGGTTCATACCAGAATGCGATCGGCGTTGCCAGTAGTGGGTTGTGCTCAATATTTAAATTACAGATATAGTTGATGTTAACATTACAGATATAGTTGATGCTTGGTACAGATATAGTTGATGTTGACATTACAGATACAGTTGATGTTGACATTACAGATATAGTTGATGTTGACATTACAGATATAGTTGATGCTTGGTACAGATATAGATGATGTTGACATTACAGATATAGTTGATGTTGACATTACAGATATAGTTGATGCTAATATTACAGATATAGTTGATGTTGGCATTACAGATATAGTTGATGTTGACATTACAGATATAGTTGATGCTTGTTACAGATATAGTTGATGCTTGGTACAGATATAGTTGATGCTTGGTACAGATATAGTTGATGCTTGGTACAGATATAGTTGATGCTTGGTACAGATATAGTTGATGCTTGGTACAGATATAGTTGATGTTGACATTACAGATATAGTTGATGTTGACATTACAGATATAGTTGATGTTGACATTACAGATATAGTTGATGCTTGGTACAGATATAGTTGATGTTGACATTACAGATATAGTTGATGCTTGGTACAGATATAGTTGATGTTGACATTACAGATATAGTTGATGTTGACATTACAGATATAGTTGATGTTGACATTACAGATATAGTTGATGCTTGGTACAGATATAGTTGATGTTGACATTACAGATATAGTTGATGTTGACATTACAGATATAGTTGATGCTTGGTATAGATATAGTTGATGATAACATTACAGGTATAGTTAATGTTGACATTACAGGTATAGGTGATGTTAACATTACAAATATAGTCGATGCTTTGAACAGATATAATTGATGTTAACATTACAGGTATAGTTAAATTTGACATTACAGATATAGTTGATGCTAACATTACAGATATAGTTGATGTTTGCTATAGATATAGTCGATGTTCGTGACCAGCTGATCTTGTCACGCTGAGTGATTTACGTGGATATTTCCCATCATTAGTTGCGGGCACGGACTGAAGGCATTGAGGTGAAAGAGACGGCAGCTAGAAATGAGTACCTCTTGTCCCTGGCTGCGGCTAATGCTCACCAGATTCGCTACTACAGCACAGACCTGCCTGAGATCATGAAAGTATGTATACATCATTGTCTGTGATTACATGACAGTGTGTGGGTGAGGATGTGACATTGTGTGGGTGAGGGCATGACATTGTGTGGGTGAGGATATGACATTGTGTGGGTAAAGGCATGACATTGTGTGGGTGAGGGCATGACATTGTGTGGGTGAGACTTGACATTATGTGGGTAAGAACATGACATTGTGTGGGTGAGACTTGACATTATGTGGGTAAGAACATGACATTGTGTTGGTGAGGACATGACATTGTGTGGGTGAGGACATGACATTGTGTGGGTGAGGGATGACATTGTGTGGGTGAGGACATGGCATTGTGTGTGTGAGGACATGGCATTGATTGGGTGAGGACATGACATTGTGTGGGTGAGGACATGACATTGTGTGGGTGAGACTTGACATTATGTGGGTAAGAACATGACATTGTGTGGGTGAGGGCATGACATTGTGTGGGTGAGGACATGGCATTGAGTGTGTGAGGACATGGCATTGATTGGGTGAGGACATGACATTGTGTGGGTGAGGACATGACGTGTGGATGAGGACATGGCATTGTGTGTGTGAGGACATGGCATTGTGTGGGTGAGGGCATGACATTGTGTGGGTGAGTACATGACATTGTGTAGGTGAGGACATGACTGTGTGGGTGAGGACATGACTTCGCTATTGCATGATATGAATGGATAAGTTATTTATCAGCTCTTTCTTAGCTGTTTCTCGGCTCTTTCTCAATTTTTTCTTAGCTATTTCTCATCTCTTTCTCAGCCATTTCTCATCTCTTTCTCAGCCATTTCTCATCTCTTTCTTAGCCATTTCTCATCTCTTTCTCAGCCATTTCTCATCTCTTTTTCAGCCATTTCTCATCTCTTTCTTAGCTATTTCTCATCTCTTTCTTAGCCATTTCTCATCTCTTTTCAGCCATTTCTCAGCTCTTTCATAACTCTTTCTCAGCCATTTCTCAGCTCTATCTTAGCCTTTTTTAATTCCTAACTCAACTCTTAGTAATTTTTCAGTCCTTTCTCAGCCATTTCACAATCATTTTTCAGCTATTTCTCAATAGTTTTTCAGCTCATTCTCACCTCTTTTCATAGCCTTGCAAAGAGATACCAACAAAGTAGACATTGTTGTTAAGATCGGTGTATTTTTACGGCAGTGGATTGGTGCAGTGAGCTTCACAACTTGCTGGTTCATTGCCTCAAGTAGACTATCTGTCATGACTATTTCTCTGTACATCTGTTGTCATTATACTTTTCATTTTAGACAAGAGAAAAATTGTTTTAAATAAAGAAATTGCACCCAGGTGTTAATTTGTGTGTGTGTGTGTTGCCCGACAGACACTTGATTGTGACGTCTATGAGAAGATTCAGGAGTCACTAACTGTGGCAGGTCAGGCGGCTGCAGAAATTGCTGAAAACGAGGCCACCTTTTTCCACAGTATTGCCATCGAAGCTGCCAAAGTATGTTGTTGTATAATTTGATTTTAGATTGTTTGTCAAACACTTGTCTGTGTAGTACACTTTTTGTTTGGTGTTTTTGCCAATTCTTCTATACATTTATATATCTCTACTCTTGTATTATTTCTGTGTAGTAAAGTTAACATTTATTTTGTATCCCTAAATCTCCTATACAAGTGTATATCTCAATGTTGGATGATTTTTGTGTTGTAAAGTTAACATTTATTTTTTTATCGTTAAATCTCCTATACCAGTGTATTTCTTAACTCCTGTATGATTTCTGTGTAGTAAAGTTAACATTTATTTAATACTAAAATTTCCTATACAAGTTTAAATCTCAATGTTGTATGATTTCTGTGTAAATATTTATTTGTTCATCCCTAAATTTCCTATACAAGTATATATCTCAATGGTTTATGGTTTCTGCGTGGTAAAGTTAACACTTGTTGTTTCTACCCAGATCTGCAGAGAGTTCAGTCAGCAGTGCTACTTGTTCCAGAACCCAGTGTTCACCAACCTTGTGCAATATCAGTTTGAACCATGCCTCGGTGATACGGTAGGTGCAGCCTTATTGGTGGGTTTACCTGATTGGTGGGTTTTCCTGATTGGTGGGTTTTCCTGATTGGTGGGTTTTCCTGTATGGTGGGTTTTCCTGATTGGTGGGTTTACCTGATTGGTGGGTTTATCTGATTTGTAGATTTACCTGATTGGTGGGTTTATCTGATTGATAGGTTTCACATCATTGCTTTTTTGCAGGTAACTTAAGTGCAGTAATTCACCCTCAGTGGTAGATTATCTTCCGTGGTATCACACTCTCAATGGTCCTTTCACCAAAAGTCATAGGTAGGTGGACCCTTAGTGGTAGGTTGACCCTTGGTGGTAGGTTCACCATCAGCATAGGTAGGTGGGACCCTAAGAGGTAGGTGGATTCTCGGGTGTGGGTGGGATCTCAGGGGTGGTGCACTTCTTTTGTATCATGTAGCTGACTATGTGGCGAAGGGGTTTCGGACGCAATTTGTAATACCGCATTTTTGAAACACAGCTGCAGGCGATTCGGCAACAGACAGCATTGTGGTGGTTTTCATACAATGGAATATGTGCTGGTTGTTCAGAAACCAATGGCAAACTACCGAATGTAAACTTGCCAAGAAACCACAAATAGCCAGAAAATGCTGGGGTTGACTGCGACATCCTGAAAAGGATATGCATCTTTATTTAACGTAGATTCCTGACTGTTTTGTGTTTTTCTATCTTTTTCTCGCTTTGAAATCAAGCATAGTCCATCCACGTGCTGCTCCTCCTAGTAGTAGCCACCACTGGGAAGTGAACTGGACTGATGGTTGTGTGTGGATTAGCTTTCCCTATCTTTCTATTGTCTCTCACCATCAGGCGACCCACTCTGACTTCTAAGGTACTTGTAATTGACAACCCCAAGTCAGGGAAAAGAAGTCAACATTTTAGTCCATCTGAAGGAAAAGAAGTTAACAGTTTACTCCAGCTGAAGGAAAAGAAGTCAAAATTTTAGTCCAAATGTGATGACATTTGTGCCCCTAGTGTAACTTCCTAACTGTTGCAGTTATGTGATGAATTTGTGTCCCTGGTGTAACTTCCTGACTGGTGCAGTTATGTGATGACATTTGTGTCCCTGGTGTAGCTTCCTGTCTGTTGCAGTTATGTGATGACATCTGTGTCCCCAGTGCAATAAATTGACCAGTGTAGCCTCCTGACTGTAGCAGTTATGTGATGACATCTGTGTCCCTGGTGTAACTTCCTGACTATAGCAGTTATGTGATGACATCTGTGTCCCTGGTGTAACTTCCTGACTGTTGCAGTTATGTGATGACATCTGTGTCCCTGGTGTAACTTCCTGACTGTTGCAGTTATGTGATGACATCTGTGTCCCTGGTGTAACTTCCTGACTGTAGCAGTTATGTGATGACATCTGTGTCCCTGGTGTAACTTCCTGACTGTTGCAGTTATGTGATGACATCTGTGTCCCTGGTGTAACTTCCTGACTATAGCAGTTATGTGATGACATCTGTGTCCCTGGTGTAACTTCCTGACTGTAGCAGTTATGTGATGACATTTGTGTCCCTGGTGTAACTTCCTGACTGTAGCAGTTATGTGATGACATCTGTGTCCCTGGTGTAACTTCCTGACTGTTGCAGTTATGTGATGACATCTGTGTCCCTGGTGTAACTTCCTGACTGTAGCAGTTATGTGATGACATTTGTGTCCCTGGTGTAACTTACTGACTGTAGCAGTTATGTGATGACATCTGTGTCCTGACTGTTGCAGTTATGTGATGACATTTGTGTCCCTGGTGTAACTTCCTGACTGTAGCAGTTATGTGATGACATTTGTGTCCCTGGTGTAACTTCCTGACTGTAGCAGTTATGTGATGACATCTGTGTCCCTGGTGTAACTTCCTGACTGTTGCAGTTATGTGATGACATTTGTGTCCCTGGTGTAACTTCCTGACTGTAGCAGTTATGTGATGACATTTGTGTCCCTGGTGTAACTTCCTGACTGTAGCAGTTATGTGATGACATCTGTGTCCTGACTGTTGCAGTTATGTGATGACATTTGTGTCCCTGGTGTAACTTCCTGACTGTAGCAGTTATGTGATGACATCTGTGTCCTGACTGTTGCAGTTATGTGATGACATCTGTGTCCCTGGTGTAACTTCCTGACTGTAGCAGTTATGTGATGACATCTGTGTCCTTACTGTTGCAGTTATGTGATGACATTTGTGTCCCCAGTGCAATAAACTTACCAGTGACAATAGTGCAGGACCTGATCTGGAGAAGGAAGCCAGAAAATGGTCGACCAGAGTGGCCAAGGAAACCAGAGCCATCAGGGATTACTACAGACAGCTGACTGTCTTACAGAGTCTGAAGACTGGAGTAAGTTGGCTTAGTCTGTGGATGGATGAGTGCTGTGAAGTTGGATTACTCAATGGATGGATGGTTGTCTTTAGTCAGGGGTAAATGAATTATTTAATGTATAGCCAACTGATTTAAAATTGGGGTAAGCTGGATTTGTCTGTGGTTGGAAAAGGCTGGGGTAATATCTATAAATATGTGGCTGTCTTAAGGCTGGAGTAAATAGATTTTATTGAGATGGATGCTTGGATAAATGCTTTCGATTTGTAGCTGTCTTATGACTGAGGCAAATGGATTATTTTTAAGATGGATGGCTGTCTTAAAGCATGTTTAACTTCTGTGGATTGATGGCTGTTTTATGAGTGAGGTAAATAGATTGCTTTTGAGATGGATAGCTGTCTGAAGGCTTGGGTAAATTAGATGGCTGACTTGTGACTGATGTTAATGAATTAGTCAATGGATGAATGGCTGTGTGCAGAATCAGAGAAACATTATTAGTTTATAAATGGATGGTAGAGTGTCTTCAAGCTGGATTAGTCTATGAATGACAGGATAGTTAGTTAGTCATGGTTCCAACTTCACGGCAACAGGTCATCTCCATTATGCTCTGTTCCTGTGCCAGTAAATATCACACAAAATGCTCCACACTGTGCAATGTGAAAAGTGGAAAAGACAGTAGTCTCAGCAAGCCAACAGCCCGCACAGGTATACTGTGCATAATGCCGCAGCCAAAATGCCAACACAAAAGTCCTCCACAAAAAATACAGTTCATCGTCGACGGAATATGCAGTCACCCGAAAGACTTAATTGACCCGGGTTTTATCCCATATGGCTCGGTCTTTTTCCACAGGGCGACCCGCCGAAAGTGCAGCACAAAGCACAAACTTGTAGCTCCAGCAACGACTCCCAGGAGTCTCCTGAAAAATACACTCGTGAACTGAAAAGGCAAACCAGTCAATTCAGCAACAGCTGGCCGCCATCGTTTCGAACATGCAGTTCACGCTACAAACAACCACGGACAGATGTAAAAGCATTCCACATGAAATTCACAGCTCAAAGTGTCGCGCCACGCACTCACTCAGTAGCAGGGCGACGGAAACATGGCAGGAGACTTGTTGTCAGTTGGTCTAATCTCTGGGAATCTGAATGGCTGTCTGTTTGCTGTCAGATCAATGTCTAGTATCTGAAGCATTAACTATGATCAACTATAGTGCATTCACATTTGTTTGCCTCCATATAAAAATCCATATCTCAGTAACCAACTGAGGGAAAATTATGAGATTTAGCATATAACCTTATCATCATGTCCACCCAACAAAAACATTTTTGTTCTGGAGATTGTACAGCAGATTTCAATGTTTGTTTATATGCGGTATATAATTTACGGGTCAGAGATTAAGTTCATAATTTTAAATGTATTACACCGTAGCCAGACAATCAGCGTTCAATGTTGAATATTCTACGTGTTTCACGGGATTGGCCTTATGCCAAGAAGCCCACACTGTTTAAACTGGGAGTGTTCAGAGGTGTCGTCAAATGTGGGTTATTTCATGAAACCTGATTTTTTAAAAATAATTCTTACCACTTATCGCTAACATTGAAATGTGTGAATATTTTTCAATGGGATTGAATGCGAAAATGTGTATACACTTCAAAGCATCGCTATGAAGTTGTACACATATTTTTGTCAAGAAGATGATCGCAGGAAACTGTTTTATACTATTACAAATTCCGAAAAAAGAACAGTGCATGCATTGGGTTTGAGTAAACGGTCATTTCGTCGATGGGTGCAAGAATCTGGAATTAAACCACCACACAATAACCAAACGGTAGGTAAAAAGGTTATTGTAGACAGCTTTGACAAGGATGTCATAAGGCGAGCTATTATAAAAATGCTTTAAAAAGTTGCTTAAAAGTCGACAGGGTCGACTTCATTGCATCAGGTTCTATCCCATATGGCTCAGCCTCTTTCCACAGTGCGGAAAGCATCGCACAAAGCACGAACTCCGCATCTCTAGCGACGACCCACAGGAGTCTCTGAAAAATTTAACTCATGAACCGAAGGATGCGGCCTGGAATCGAACCCACAACCTTTGGAGCCCGAGTCAAAAGGCTTGACCACTTCGCCACAGAGACTCCTAAAATTATAAAAATTTTGGATTTTATATCCAGGATTATCCAGCATTATAAAAATGCTGGATGCCAAAGAAACAGTGACTGTAAGAAAACTTAGGGTTTGGTTGAGAATGAGCAATAACATAGAGCTATCCAAAACAACTTTGTGGAAAATTATAAGGACATTATCTTCACTTTTAGAAAATACCTGGGGGGTAGAAATATTCTTTGTGAGCAACTGCATTTAGGAGCCATGAGAAGCAGATACCTACGTGAAATAAGGGAAATGCGCAAAGGAAATTATGGCATAGTGTATTTGGATGAGACGTGGATCAATGCGCACCACACAAGTGATAAGGAATGGCAATCAGTGGATGGACAGATAAAGCGATATGTGCCCAGTAGTATAGGACAGCTTTTGGTCATGGCCCATGCTGGTAATACGCATAATGGCTTACAACAGAATGCTGGGCTCGTGTTCGTATCAAAGCATACAGACAATAGGGATCATCATAATAAGATGAATGGTAATGTATTTAGAGATTGGCTCGAGAATAGTGTGCTTCCATTCCTAGATTTCTCCTTTTTCTTTATTCCATTTCTTATCTTTACCTTCTATGCAAAACATGTTCAGAAGCAACTTGCTCCCAATGTGTAATATCAATGCCTGTATCAGTCATGTCCTGCTTACACACATCTTTGTATTGTAGTAGAGGCTGTCACCGGGATCTTTTACCCATATGTAATTCACCAAAAAAGATGTCCTTTGGTATTCTACCATCAACCATCCTCCTAATGTGTCCTATCCATCTAATTCTACAAAGACTGAAAATGGATGACAACTTACCCACGCACAAATTATAGTGTGTGAAGTTTTGGTATACACATGCAGATCCTCACCAGTGCATTAGAGTATATGCATTGTGTTGACATTCTCATAATGTGATTTATGGGAGGAGACTGATGCACTGATGAAGATATATATGTGTGATCTATGGGAGGAGGCTGAGAACATATGGAGGTATAAGTGTGATCATGGAGATGAACATTTACGAGTCAAACAAACCATCATTTTGGCTTAGTCTTGTCTGCAGTAATGTGGTTTAGTCTATAGAAAATCTTTCAGTCCAGAGATTGAAGTGCATCCTGCAAGATCTGCATGTGTTATAATTTATTGTCCTACTGCATGATGGAAGACATTGTAAACTCACATGTGATGCATGTGTCCATCTCATAACAGTCATCCGACTCTGGCAACCCGGACCCAGTAGCCGATCCTGAGACCAAGGTGGAGGAAGTCAAGCAGAGCATCCGCAAAGCTGAAGTGAGTGTTGTCTTCTTCAGTTCTGGTTTTTAAGTTCTTATTTCCCTGTGTTAAGGTTCTTGTCATTTTCAGTTCTTGTTTTTCAGTTCTTGTGTCCCTGTGTTATGGCTCTTTTCTTCAGTTCTTGTTTTTAAGTTCTTGTTTCCCTGTGTTATGGTTCTTGTCATCTTCAGTTCTTGTTTTTAAGTTCTTGTGTACCTGTGTTATGTCCCCTGTCTTCTTAGTTCTTGTTTTTAAGGTTGTTTATCTTGTCTTTTAACTACTGAGCCTAATCTAGCCAAGAAATCAACAACAGCGGTAAAATGCTGGTGTTGACAGTGATGACCTGTAATAGGATATGTGGAAAAAAAAAATCTTGCCTTTTGAGTTGTTGGTTCTTGACTTCTTAATACTGTTTGTGTTTGTGGTCCTTGAGTATGCAATGCCTATTTGTACATTAAAACACTCATTAATGTTTCTCTCTCTCTCTCTCTCTCTCTCTCTCTCTCTCTCTCTCTCTCTCTCTCTCTCTCTCTCTCTCTCTCTCTCTCTCTCTCTCTCTGTTTCTCTCTCTTCTTTCCATCTCTTTCTTCTTCTAATTGTACCTCTGCCTTCCTTCCTGCTCACTGTTTTTGTCTACGTTCTGTAGTATTGTATCAAGTCTAAATTACTGTACTCAGTATAATGTCATTATAATATATCATTCCATGGTGCAGGCACATGGACAATACAGGCACATGGACATTACAGACACATGGACATTACAGAAACATGGATGGTACAGAAACATGGACAGTACAGAAACATGGACGGTATAGAATCATGGACGGTACAGAAACATGGACGGTACAGAAACATGGACAGTACAGAAACATGGACAGTACAGAAACAGGGACGGTAGAGAAACAGAGACGGTACAGAAACATGGACAGTACAGAAACATGGACAGTACAGAAACATGGACAGTACAGACACATGGACAGTACAGAAACATGGACAATACAGGCACATGGACAGTACAGAAACATGGACAGTACAGAAACATGGATGGTACAGAAACATGGACATTACAGGCACATGGACAGTACAGGCACATGGACAGTACAGAAACATAGACAATACAGGCACATGGACAGTACAGAAACATGGACAGTACAGAAACATGGACGGTACAGAAACATGGACAGTACAGGCACATGGACAATACAGGCACATGGACTGTACAGGCACATGGACAGCTCAGAAACATGGACAATACAGGCACATGGACAGTAAAGGCACATGGACAGTACAGAAACATGGACAATACAGGCACAAGGACAGTACAGAAACATGGGCGGTACAGAAACATGGATGGCACAGAAACATGGAAGGTACAGAAACAGGGATGGTACAGAAACAGAGACAGTACAGAAACATGGACAATACAGAATTATGGACAATACAGAATCATGGACAGTACAGAAACATGGGCAGTAAAGAAACATGGACAATACAGAAACAGCGACAGTGCAGGCACATGGGCAGTACAGAATTATGGACAGTACAGAAACATGGACAATACAGAAACAGGGACAATACAGAAACATGAACAGTACAGAAACATGGACGGTACAGAAACATGGGCAGTACAGAAACATGGACAGTACAGAAACAAAGTCAGGGCAGAATTACAGTTTTCAAAATATGATTACCTAAATGAATAGGCAGAATATCAAGGAAGGAGAGGAAAGCAGACACAGTGTTGCACAAACTGGGATTGAAGGAAACATCACTGGATGAGAGGAAGGTCAGAAAGTGAAGGTACTTTTGCCATATGAAGACATAACTGAATGAGAGGAAGGTCAGATAGTGAAGGTACTTTGGTCATATACAGAAACCCAGGACCTGGTTACAGGAGGTGCTGGAAGGAACGGTGGAAGGGAAGTGTGGAAGAAGAAGGTAGTGGTATTGGGAAGTGGACAACATGAACACAGGGGATGGAGGATCATGGCAGTTGACAGTATGTGGGATAACTTTTGTTCAGGCACTATATGTCATTTTTATATGTAACCCTCAGAACTGTCTATGTTTATTACAATATGTCATGTTATGTTCAACCCTCAGAACTGTTTACGTTTATTACATATGCTGACAATATTTTCAGACTGCTAAATTAAAAGCTGAGGCCCGGCTAGAAGCTCTCCGCCTGGGTGGAGGTAGGTGGTGATTTATGAAATGATTCGCTGATATTCATCAATCTCCTGATACAACTATTACTGCTTGTTTCTTTTGTTTCTGTGTTCTATTGTGGCCAGGTAAATAGGCTGTAACTGAACAATGAGCCCGGGAAGGTTAACCCGGTTAACAAATGCCCGCAGAAGTTGGATGTGTCAGCCTAACGGCGCAAGAACGCAGCTCTGCTGTAAACAGGCACAACTCAATCACGTCCAAAAAAAAAAAAGTCCGGATGAACGCAGAAGAAGAAGAAGAAGAACTATGAGCAAGCACTTGGGAAGTCGATTTGAAACCGTGGGGATGTGCATGTACACAAAATAATGTCTCCTGTTTTGAGGAAATATAAACAGTCAAATATACAGTTTTTGGGGAACCTGGAAATGAACAGAGAGTTGATTTTTGTTTTGGTTTGCTCGCATTGAGCTCAAGCATAGTCCACACACATGCATACAAAATAGCTTTCCTTATTACCAGTGTCCCTCGCCATCAGGTGAACCAATGAGATTTCTGAGGTATTGTAATTTATATCCCCAAGCCAAGGACGAGAAGTCAATATTTTAGTCCAACTGACTAGTGAAGGGATGATGAACCTGCAACCTCGGCATCAGCACACTGGATGTTTAAGAACAAGTGCTCTTACTATTCAGTCATGTTATTTCCTCAGTGAGTTGATGAAACAAATAAAGAAGGGACAAGTTCAATATTTTTGCCCCATTAAATGACATAGCACTCTTGTAAAAACCTAACTGGAAGGAAGAGTTGAAGGCAGGCAGGCAAGAGGTAGACAGTGATTCAACTGGGAAGATAACATCAAGAGGTGAACGAACAGCAGTTTGCTGGAGTGTACAACTAGGGTGAGAGAGAGTAGCAACGTAAATCACAATGTTTTTTTTATTAGAAGTATACAGTGAAGCCTACACCACTTTCCCCATATATATGTGTTAATCATGCCCCATTATTTGCATGCCTCATTATGTTTGTTGTTTTATAAGTTTTTTTTGTCTGATGAACGGTGAATTGTACCAGAATATCGTTTTTCTGCTTGTTGATTTGATAGGACCAGTAGCATACTTGTTGATATGTGTACTGTACTACCAGCCATGATTATGTTTACAATGGCCAAAGGTAGCTTGGAACACTTTGATATAGGATATTGTGAATTAGTTTGGCCTGATTCAAAAGTAAGCATTTGTGTAGTGCCAGTCACTGAAGACATTTATATAGGCTAGAGTCTTGCTGCATTGCCTTCACTATACACTTGTTTGTTTATATGTGCTTGTTTTATTATTGCCATACTGGTGAAACAAAATGGCATATAGTTTTGAAAGTTTTGTGTGAAAATTAGAATCCAGACCCTGAAACACTAATGCCTATGTAGTCCAGTGTTAACAATATAAAATAACATAAAGAAAGCAGCTTTACAGAACAATATTATGGAATTGCCATGTCTTCTGTAAAGCTGCATTACTTTGTGTTACTTTATATTGTTTACATTTCCACAGCTTTACCACAGTTCCACTAATTTTATTCCAGTGTGTTCCCATGAAATGATCCATCCATCATGTGTCATGCCGATAAGCTTGGGCGGTCATGATTCGCCATTTCACTCGATTACCAGAGTCGTGGATCAGCTCAGTGTTCTTGTCTCGACCATACTGACACTATATAGCCTAGTTACATCACAGAAGGGTTGAACTGGGTATGTCTCATTCTTAAGAAATATGACACCAGTATTATCATTACTTTGCATCCATTGGTTAGTTCCCGGTTAACTGGTTACATAACAGTGATTTATGTGTCTGCAGTCAATGTTGATGAGTGGCTCAACCAGGCTCAGATGGAGTCCCTGGTGGCTGAGGAAAGTGGCCTTGCTAGGACCCCTAGCCAGGCCTCCCTGAGGACAGAAAGTTCCGGAGGGGTAAGGCTTTTGTTTGTATGCAATATGTTAGCATTACTTGGACTATACTGGGTTTTGATATCCCAAAAGTGTCATTTGAATGTCACTGCGTTAATGATGACTTCTGTCCTCCATTACAAGCGGTGGTTGAATACTGTTGCACTTCGGTATGAAAGAGTTGAGGCATGTACCTGGAAACTGGTGTGAACTTTGGTCCTTCTCTGTGTATTCACCCTCAGGGTGATGGACTTCTCCCATCTCTCTTCACCAATCTGATGTCCTGGTTGTAGAACTCTCCTCTCAGGGACCAAAACTATGTCCTGGTTGCAGAACTCCCCTCTCTGGGCCCAGAACCATGTCCTGGTTGTAGAACTCTCCTCTCAGGGACCAAAACTATGTCCTGGTTGTAGAACTCCCCTCTCTGGTCAAGGAACCATGTCCTGGTTGTAGAACTCCCCTCTCTGGTCAAGGAACCATGTCCTGGTTGTAGAACTCCCCTCTCAGGGTCCAGAACCATGTCCTGGTTGTAGAACTCTCCTCTCAGGGACCAAAACTATGTCCTGGTTGCAGAACTCCCCTCTCTGGGCCCAGAAGCATGTCCTGGTTGTAGAACTCCCCTCTCTGGTCAAGGAACCATGTCCTGGTTGTAGAACTCCCCTCTCTGGTCAAGGAACCATGTCTTGGTTGTAGGGCTGTCCTCTCTGGGCAAGGAACCATGTCCTGGTTGTAGGACTGTCCTCTCTGGGCAAGGAACCATGTCCTGGTTGTAGAACTCCCCTCTCTGGGCCCAGAACCATGTCCTGGTTGTAGAACTCTCCTCTCAGGGACCAAAACTATGTCCTGGTTGCAGAACTCCCCTCTCTGGGCCCAGAAGCATGTCCTGGTTGTAGAACTCCCCTCTCTGGTCAAGGAACCATGTCCTGGTTGTAGAACTCCCCTCTCTGGTCAAGGAACCATGTCCTGGTTGTAGGGCTGTCCTCTCTGGGCAAGGAACCATGTCCTGGTTGTAGGACTGTCCTCTCTGGACAAGGAACCATGTCCTGGTTGTAGAACTCCCCTCTCTGGGCCCAGAACCATGTCCTGGTTGTAGAACTCTCCTATCAGGGACCAAAACTATGTCCTGGTTGCAGAACTCCCCTCTCTGGGCCCAGAAGCATGTCCTGGTTGTAGAACTCCCCTCTCTGGTCAAGGAACCATGTCCTGGTTGTAGAACTCCCCTCTCTGGTCAATGAACCATGTCCTGGTTGTAGGACTGTCCTCTCTGGGCAAGGAACCATGTCCTGGTTGTAGAACTCCCCTCTCTGGTCAAGGAACCATGTCCTGGTTGTAGAACTCCCCTCTCTGGGCAAGGAACCATGTCCTGGTTGTAGAACTCCCCTCTCTGGTCAAGGAACCATGTCCTGGTTGTAGGACTGTCCTCTCTGGGCAAGGAACCATGTCCTGGTTGTAGGACTGTCCTCTCTGGTCAAGGAACCATGTCCTGGTTGTAGAACTCCCCTCTCTGGTCAAGGAACCATGTCCTGGTTGTAGGACTGTCCTCTCTGGGCAAGGAACCATGTCCTGGTTGTAGAACTCCCCTCTCTGGTCAAGGAACCATGTCCTGGTTGTAGAACTCCCCTCTCTGGACATGGAACCATGTCTTAAGTTCAAAATATAAAGTCCTGATCATTGGAAAAATGATGTCCATGAAGTTTCATGTTTGGAAACACTTAGCACTGAGTAGCTTCTTCTCGATTCCAAACAAGAAGAATCCACTTTGTGGATGTCATTTTTACTAAATACCAGAACTTTATAAGTGAGCTGACACATGGTTCTGGCCCAGATGGTGGAGTTCTACACTCAGGATATCAGATTGGTTAAAAGGGAAATGAACACATTTTATTTTCAAAGGGTTCAGAATTGGGCACGCAGGCCCATCTGATATTCTACCCTTCTTATCCCTCTGCTTTCATACAATGTTTATTTCATACATCACTTATGAAGCTAAACTTAGACGACAACAATAGAAACACAATACATTATAAACTAATGGAAAATGTGCAATAAACAATAATACATGCTTCACTAAAACTAAGCTTTTTATTTTGTCTTGAGGTGTGAATATGTACAGATGGACTAAAGTTTGTCCCATAATGTCCAGGTATTTGTCTTGAGGTGTGAATATGTAGAAATTGGCTAAATTTCACGCCAATATCCAGGTATTTGTCTTGACTGCTTCATACCAAAGTGCAAAACTTTTCAGCCATCCTTTGTAAGCAATAGGAAGATAGATGAAATGTCCATCTCTCTGTCCCCAAACTCATTTCTGTACTTGTGTAACTCGTATACTTTAAGGTAATTCTATATGTCTGAGATAATTTTGTATTATTCATTAACAATAATCCATTGTTTCTTCTCATTAATTTTTTGTTAAAGGGAATTATTACATTTGCTTCTTAATTGTTTCATACATTAAATTAATTTTTCTCTTCATTATATTGTCCTGTAAGGAATAACATTGTAATAAATACCATATACATTAATTTCATTATAGCATCCTACAGGGTAATAACATTGTAATAGTTATTATATCCTTCACTGTCATTATATTCTTCTCTTCGTTATATTATTTTGTAAGGAATAACATTGTAATAAGTACTACATACATCAATATTAATATATTTTCTCTATATCTTCAGCAAAGTGGTAACGATGACCATGAGCCGACCTACACCCACTATGATGATGATGATGATTTCATTGATGACACATTCATCACCACAAGTTCTCGGACCGGGCGGATTTACCCGGTCACATGTAGTGCGCTGTACGACTTCCAGGTATGTTGAAATCACCTGTGCTTCAGGAATACTTTAGAATTTAGTTTACAGTTTCTTGGGTATATAAGTCATATCTTGAATGAGTAAGGTTGTTTTGGGATCTTTTGAAAGAGTAAGGTTGATGTGGAAATATGACTGAATTTTCTGTGCAGTTTGGCTGAATAAAAATGGCAGCAGAAAAATGAGTGAATTCATTGTGCAGTTCGCCTGAATAAATTTGCAGAATTATGATTGAATTCAGCCTGCAGTTCAGCTGAATAATGTTGCTGCAGAATTATAATTGAAATCAACTTGCAGTTTGGCTGAATAAAGTCTATCTGTAGTGACTTGACTTAATCCACACTTACAGTTAAGCATAGAGATGTGTACAGAGGCCAGAAGTGCTTGGTTGCATCATAGCAATTTTGTCTAGTGTACCTTTTATGTTTGTCAGTTGTTTTCTTGGTCTTCCTGTGGCTCTGTATGCAGGTGTGCTTTTGTTGCATCTTTTACCAGCAGCTGATCAAGTTTCATTCTCATGAGATATCCACACAACTTGATTTGTTGTCTCTCGATGAAATCAGTGTGTGATATTACACCTGTCATACTATTGATGCTGCTGTTCCACATTCTATCTATTTTGAGAATGGAGGTGGAGGCAGTCACTGCAGCATTTTGCTGACTGGAGGACAAACAGCACGCACATGTCATGATTGTAACGAACTCACAGAGCATGCCGACCAGAGTGAAGATAGGCATGCTTGGTGCAGAGTGGCAGGCTTGAATTCAAACATCACAGTTAGGGAGCATCTGCTGGATCTTTCCCCCAGGGTCTATAAATAGTCAAAGACAATTGTCTATAACACAGCTGCATGGATAGCACATTACTTACAGGTGGTATTTAAGGCATTGATGTACATGAGTTTCTGAGCGAGAGAGAGAGAGAAAGAAAGAAAGAAATATGAGTGCTAAATTATGAGATTATATGGTAGAATTACCAGTTCCTATTGCTCAGTGAAATCTCTGGTAGTAATGTGTGGAGTTGGTAGTTCACCTCTGGTAGTATTTTGCCAATCACAAGAAGTCCTTCCTCAGCCAAAGATTGGTTCCTGGGCTTTGAAGCTGCTGACTGTTGAGCTGCAGTTGTTGTGTCTGAGAGTTGCTTGTATTCTGATGTTGACTGAGGATGTTGAATTGTTGCTTTGTCATTCCCAGGCCAGCAACTATGATGAGATGACCATCAAGGCTGGGGAGGAGCTGGAGCTGGTTGCAGACGGGGATGGCGAGGGATGGGTCAAGGTCAGGGATAGATCCTTTTATTTTTAGCTGCAACCAACTTTTTTAGATGTTCTATCTTTGTTAGGCAAAGAAATCCCTAGAAGCCTTACAGATGTGGTTTTATAGAAGAATGCTGAACATTCATTGGACAGCTAAAATGAGAAATCTGGACATTTTAGGGGAGCTAAGTCACAAAGACAACATCATAAACATTAGAAAGAGGCAGCTATCAATTTTTGGCCACATGAGAAGATAACAACTGAAACATGCGACAACCAGACAGATTTGTATAAAGATAGATAGGGGAAGACAATGAGAGAAATTTCTTGACAGTCTTGTGTCAAGGGATGGAAGGGACTCAACACACAAATTTGTTGTATGTTGCCGTCAGAGATCACAGTTTGTGGAGAAGCATGATCACCTATGCCAGTCGTCAAGGCACTTGACAATGATTATCTTTGTTGTTTCATAAAGTGCAGCAGAAATGCTTCTGATGGAACAATAACGAGTAACTCAAAACTCTCAGATGCAAAGTCAGATGTCACAACATTGAAGAGCAAAAACATTGGAACAATATAGCAGACATGAACAGCATTTCATGGACAATGACAGAAATCTTCAGCCTGTTATAGACATAACCTTTGATGATTTCAGGAGATTTGAATGGTGGCATTAAGTCTTATTGATTTCAGCAGATTCTACTGGTGGCATTGACACTATTGATTACAGCAAATCTTAGTGGTGGCATTATGTTTTTATTGATTACAGCAAATTTTAGTGGTGGCATTATGTTTTTATTGAATACAGCAAATTTTAGTGGTGGCATTACGTTTTCATTGATTACAGCAAATTTCAGTGGTGGTGTTAAGTTTTTGTTGATTACAGCAAATTTTTGTGGTGGCATTATGTTTTTATTGAATACAGCAAATTTTAGTGGTGGCATTATGTTTTTATTGAATACAGCAAATTTTAGTGGTGGCATTACGTTTTTATTGAATACAACACATTTTAGTGGTGGCATTAAGTTTGTATTGATTACAGCAAATTTTAGTGGTGGCATTAAACTATTGATTACAACAAATTTTAGTGGTGGCTTTAAGTAAGTCTTTATTGATTTCAGCAGATTTTAATGGTGGCATTAAGTTTTTACTGATTACAGCAACTTTTACTAGTGGCATTAAGACTTTATTGATTATAACAACTTGGTCTTATTTTGATTGTTGATTTTTATAGAACGTTTCATTGTTGATATTGATAGAATTTTTTCATTGCTGATTATAACTTTTCATTGTTGGTTTTGTTATAACTCTTTATTATTGATTTCTATAGAATATTGCATTGTTGATTTTGGTACGCTTACTTTGTTGAGTTTGATATAACTTTAATTTGTAGTTTTGATTTTTATTGTTAATTATGGTAAGACTGGTGATAGTTGATTGTGATCAGATTTGCCAATGCTGTTCCATCAGGCAAAGAATCTGCTTGGGCAGGAAGGCTATATACCAGAAACTTACGTCAATTTGGGTGGACAGTCGGATACGCCTGCCTCACTTGAAGTGGAAGCCATGAACGCCATCAATGAAACCATCAGCGAAAGTGTTACACCAACAGCAGCAGCAGCATCACCGCAACAACGACAGCAACCACAGCCAGCGGCACGGACTTCCAGCCCTGACCTTCAGTCCCCGACATCTGGGGACTTGCAGCAAGACACGGCTTCATCTTACTCATCTGGTGACCTTGAAGTGCAGCAGACAACAGAGGTCATGGCCACGGGAAAACAGCCATTGCCAGCTACAGTGGTTACCAGCACAGGTGAGAGTGTGTTGCCAGTTTGCTACAACGTCCAGTATTCTCATTTGCTGTAGGTTTCTCTCTCTCTCTCTCTCTCTCTCTCTCTCTCTCTCTCTCTCTCTCTCTCTCTCTCTCTCTCTCTCTCTCTCTCTCTCTCTGTCTCTGTGTGCATGCATGGGTGCATGCGTGCGAGAGAGAGAGAGAGAGAGAAAGAGAGGGGGAGAGAGAGAGAGAGAGAGAGAGAGAGAGAGAGAGTGCTCACATACATGTGTGTCACAGTAAAGTATTGTTGTAAGATATTTCATGACTCTAGCAGATGAGAAAGATTTATGAAAGCTTATGCACTTCTGCCGTTCTCTGTGGCAAAGGGCTTATGGATGTGATTCGTAAGCCCACTTACCCGCATTTGAAACACAACTGCGACAGATTAGGCAGCAGACCACTTTGCGCTGGGTTTTAATGAGTTGGTATGGAAGCCGGTTGTTTAGAAAGCAATGGCAAAGTACTGAATGTAAACTTGCCAAGACATCAAAAACAACATTAAAATGCTGGTGTTGACAGCGATGTCCTGTAAAAAGGATATTTAAAAAGAAAACTGTACGTCTAAATCCTAGAGTGATGTAAAATGAATTGAAGAACCCTGTTAATGATGCCAGCTCCCATATTAAAACAGCCCAACTGGCATGTGACTGGAGATGTCCTCAGTAACTGGCGACTGCCTGTACTTCCATGACGATATCCTGGTACCCATTTTAGGCCAGGCCAATTTTTAAAATGTTTCCCATAATGCAAGTTTGAACCCATGACCCCCACACACGCAGGCAAGTGTTTAGCCACTATACCACCACAGTTCCCTAGGGTAGAAGAGCAACAGCCCACAATGTTTCGTTCCTATGCCAGTAAAGATCACACAAAATGCTCCTGATGTGGGACTGGGACACTGGCACAGGAAGGAACAATATGAGGTGACCCTTTGCCGTGAAGTTGTAACCGCGACTAACGACTAAGAATGAAGAGCAAGAGCTAATTATTTAATAGTGGCAGAAAAACAATGAATCCAAAATGGAATTACAAGTGGATATCAAAGAATAAAATGCCAGGTCTTTGTGAAACAGAAGAAGAAGAAGATTTTTATTTTGGGCACTCGCTTGCTCGCTTTGAAAAAAAGCATTGTCCATTCATTCTACTTCTAGTAGAGCTGGACTGAATTTTGCGTGTGGATTAGCTTTCCCTTTTAACAGTGTCCCTCGCCATCAGACGAACCCACTCTAACTTCAGAGGTAAGAAGAAGAAGATGACTTTATAGTTATTGTTAGAATCTAATTCTTACCCAGTTGGTATTTTTAAGTGTATGCGAATTAACGGAAGATAAGGGAAAAACTGCCATATCATCCATGTTTAGAAAAGTCAACTGAGCAGTAACATTTCATAAACATTTTTGATTCTTCACAGAAATCTCCTGGGCGCATGCTTTATACGACTACGAGGCACAGACAGAGGAGGAGCTGTCATTCCTTGAGGGTGCTCTCATCAGAATACTACGTAAAGATGATGGCGGGGTTGATGATGGCTTCTGGGAAGGAGAGTGTAATGGAAATATCGGAGTGTTCCCTTCGCTGGTAGTTGAGGAGTTTGTGGGCCCACCTGATGTAAGATGCTCTGTTGTTTAAATTCATAGCTTCTTGTGTGATTAAGAAATAGTGGTGACTGTTTGAATGTTTGTGTGGCTAAGGAGAAATGGCGGTGACTGAATGGTTGTGTGATTAAGAAGTGGTGGTGACTGTTTGAATGTTTGTGTGGCTAAGGAGAAACAGTGGTGACTGAATGGTTGTGTGATTAAGAAGTGGTGGTGACTGTTTGAATGTTTGTGTGGCTAAGGAGAAACAGTGGTGACTGAATGGTTGTGTGATTAAGATGTGGTGGTGACTGAATGGATGTGTAACTATGGAGAAGTGGTGGTGACTGAATGGTTGTGTTACTAAGGAGAAGTGGTGGTATCTGTTTGAATGGCTGTGTGACTATGGAGAAGTGGTGGTGACTGTTTGAATGGCTGTGTGACTAAGGAGAAGTGGTGGTGACTGAATGGTTGTGTAACTAAGGAGAAGTGGTGGTGACTGAATGGCTGTGTGACTAAGGAGAAGTGGTGGTGACTGTTCGAATGGTTGTGTATGACTGGGAAAAGCTATGTGTGATAGATATAGCTAGGACACTTGGTTGTAGCAAGAAGAGCCATGGTGGCATAGTGGCTAGACACTCGCTCCCTGTCCCAATGGACATGGGGGTCAGCCCACATCGGCCATAAGTCACATGATGTAAATTGACCTCTGCTCCGGAGTCCACCCAACCTACAGTGGCTACCAGGAACTCTGGGGAAGTGAAGGCATTGGTGTGAGGCTGACCATATCACCCATCGAGTCTTATGTCAACAGCCAGCGAAGAGTATCAATACTAATGGTACTAGGAGCAGTCTGATTATATGTCCATCTTGATTTCAAGTGGAGTTGAAATTGCATGTATGACAGGGTACAAGTTATATATGATTGTATGAGTGGTCATGTATGAATGTCAGCAAATAATTTATGACAAATGGGCTGTTCAACATGTACACACAAAACCATGTATAACTGACAAACAGTTACACAGAATGAAAATAAATGATTATGTGTTGTTGAGGAAAAGGCACATCACCATAGAACAAGACTCATATGACTGAGGCACCGTCATGTATGACATTAGAAATGTCAGATATGACAGGGACAAGTTAGTTAGGCAGTTGACTTGGTGGAGCAGGTGGTTGTGAAGTCAGGACCAGCTGCCAGGTTTGATAGAACAAGGAGAGCAGAAGGTGTAGGTTTGTTGGTATGAAAGTAGAAAGGGGCTTTGAGAGTTTGAGGGTAGGGATTATGAATACAAAAGAAAGATTGAAGGATGAGACAGAGAGATAGCAGATGTAACTCATTATAATCTGTCAGTTGTGCAGAAAGTTCTTTATTGTCTTTTGTCATAGATTGCCACTTATATGTTTTATACTTCCATTGATGATTGCCTCAAAGACTAATTTCCTGTGATTTCCTGTCCATGTAGGACCCACTCTCGCCAGGAATGATGCCTGCCCAGCCAGACTTCTCCGTGCCTCCTCCAGTCCACGTCACACTGCCTACACCAGAGAATGAACCTCCTCCACCTCCTTCCACCTCAAACGGAGAAGGTATGCACCCAGCCATCATCTGTTTGCCCAGCACTCTGAGATCTAGGCTGCAGCAGCTTGCTGTAGCTCTGACATACCCTAGCACACATACATCATTGAGGCATGAGCCAGAGTTCTTGGTTCAACATCACATGGTGATTTCACACTATGATTATCACTAGGTCATACCTTCTTCTCCTCCTCCTCCCTCCCCCCTCCTCCTCCTCCTCCTCCTCCTCCTCCTCCTCCTCCTCCTCCTCCTCCTCCTCCTCCTCCTCCTCCTCCTCCTCCTCCTTCTCCCCATCAGGTTGCACTCAGACTCCCACATTAATCACTTAAACACCAGCAGTAGTTTCAAGTGTATGATATCCCTGTACAGTGTTTGATGGAAGTAAGTTTGTTGACACCATACGTGTTTACTTTTGTTACTGTAAGTTGGGCAGTGCAGCAGTTGGTGTCTGGCCATTGTGGGACTGTAGCCACATGGTTACAATTCTTCTTCTTATTCTTCTTCTTGTTCATCATTCCTCATTTGAGGGGTGTGTCTCATTTAGTTGCACTTCAAAGGCCAGTGTATCAGACCTGGACATGCATTTGTGTTAGGTTTACCTCCTGCAGACAGATTACATCCAAGCTAGCAGGCTCCATCTGCCCGAGGGTGGACAGCATTCAGAAATTGACCACAGGAGTCTTGGAGGAAACTGAAATGCTGGCAAGGGTCAGTTACATGTTTACTCAAGTCATACAGAGTCCAACATGCAGCAGATACTATATGAGTACAAATACAGCCAAAGTAATGCAAGTTAGCAATCTCCTAGTTCACTAAGTATACAGATAAATAGCAGATCTCTGAAACAAGTTAAAGGATTCAAATATCTTGGAGGTATGATCACAGAAGATGGCAGATAAGACAGAGAAATCAAAATCATGTCAATAAGCAAGTTCTTGATAGTGTCACTCAATCATTTACGTGGTTTCCCCTTGCTATGTATCCATTACATGTCTTCAATGTGGCAGATTGTACTAGGGCTTGATTGTTAGGTGGCCAAACCATTTAATCAGTAGTTCTTTCATTTCTTCCTCTGTCCTGATCAAAGTCAAAGGGTTGAAGTCAGACAAGACGGCTCTGTAGGAGACTAAAGAAACATAGTCAACCAGCACAGAACTGGTGCCTTTGACTATCAGCTACATGCTGAGGAGGAATATTAAGCAGGGAACCCAGGCAAGCACTTGTAGACAAAATGATCTCATGTGCAGTGAGAGTAATCAGATGACTTTGTCTACGTCTTCTTTCGTTTGCTTGCAATTGATTGCCTATATCTGCAGTGTTATCTTTTGTCTACACTTCACTGTCTTTTTAGTTCACTCAGGGTCCATAGAGTTTATCTTCCACTGTTGTTTCTCTAGGCCAGATTTTGCCTATATATGTTGTATTTTGGGCAGTCTTGGAGTCTGTGATCTGTTCTGCGGTGCCAAACCACATGTGCACATGGTTGATTCACCAATCTTGAATTTTGTATACATGTGGTTGCCTAATCTATTGTGTCCTGTTCTGAGGTACAGAATAATGATTTGTTCTGGTCTGTCCATAAAATGGTATTTGACGACTAACTAACTAACTAACTAACTACCTTGAGGTGTTGCCTTGTTTTTGCCATGGTTGATTATGAATACGATTTCCCGAGTCAAGACTACTAAGCTGTCCAGTCAGGTTTCAAACCCTTATGCACCACAGTAGTGAGCATATGTCATACCAAAAAATAAAAAAAATAAAAAGTAAAGGACCTTTGTACATACCTTAAGGTATATTGGATAAATGATGCTGGATCTGTAATCTGTGGATGCTGGATCTATAATCTGTAGTTGCTGGATCTATAAGCCCGTGGTTGAGATGGCACTCAGTGGTCAGCACCACACCGGACACCTTGACATCCCAGGACATTTCCTGGTACACTTTATAGGATGGGTCGACCTGGGAGCATAGATTATGTTAAAGCGGACTCCCACGTATATCTGCCCATTCGTGATGCTACTCTATCACAATGCCCTACATGAGGTTGTCTTATCCTCGTTACATGTTTGGGAGTTCTTCTTGTTGTTGGCAAGTTTTGGCACGTTGTTGTTGTTGTAGAAGTGTGCACAATTTGCTCAGGTTCACGGACTGTTGTGTGGGGCAGTTTTTCTGTCTGTCCGACTCCATCCCACCGCTGACATGTTGATGCTGCACCTAACATTTGTGTTGTTGTTCATGTAATGTGGCCTCTATCATGACATATTTGTATGTGAAATACATATAATATCATCTATCAGATATGCATACAGTCAACCACATACACACTTCCGCTCAACAACACGAACACAGTCATCAATCACATACACACACTCATCAACCACATACACACACACACACACACACACACACATGCAAACACACTCATCAACCACATACATACACACACACAAACATACTCATCAACCACATACATACACCCACACAAACACTCATCAACCACATACACCCACTGAACCACATATACACACTCATCAAGGACATACACACACCCACAGAAACACACTCATGGGGAGTGTTGTGCCTGAGGGATTTGGGCTGCCTGGCTGGTGCATCCGCCACAAATTGCAGGTTACCCATTAAACAATTGACCATAAACCTACTCAAGCAGACTCTCACACAACCACCACCCACTTTACTACACACTTGTTTAACACAACCCATTAATGCAGCTGTTCATCTGCTTAACAAAACTTCTCAGCCTCACACCCACTCAGCAAATTATTTCCACTCACCCACTCTGATATATATATCCACACCCACTCAGGAAAATATCTATGTATCTACTCAACCATGCATTCACACACTGACTCATCCATTAATTCACACACCCACTCAGCAAATTATTTCCACTCACCCACTCTGATATATATATCCACACCCACTCAGGAAAATTATGTATCCACTCAGCCATACATTCAGACACTGACTCATTCATTCATTCACACACCCACTCAACCATTCATTCACACACCAACTCGACCATAAATTTGCACACCTAATCAACCATAAATCCACACACCCACTCAATCATAAATCTGCACACCTACTCAATCATATATCTTCAAACTCACTCAGCCATATATTGACATAACTACTGAAACATACGTCAACACACCCATGCAGCCATGTATCCATACACCCACTCAACCATGTATCCACACACCCACTTAGCCATATACTCACACAGCCACTCAGCCATATAACCACACACTCACTGAGCCATATATCCACACACCCGCATATTCATAAATTCAAACACCCATTCAACCATTTAACCACACACGCACACTCAATACACAAACACACACCCACTCAACCATAAATTCACACACTCACTCCACCCATATCCACACTTCATGCTAAACACATCACTCTCTCACATATCCACACTATCTGCCAACCACATCACTCGCCCACATATCCACACTACCTGCCAACCATATCACTCGCCCACATATCCACACTACCTGCCAACCAAATCATTCGCCCACATATCCACACTACCTGTCAACACATCACTCGCTCACATATCCACACTACCTGTCAACACTTCACTTAGGCACATATCCACACTACCTGCTAACCACATCATTCACCCACATATCCACACTACCTGTCAACAACATCACTATCCAAATATATGTACAGTGGACATAATGCTTTCAATGGCTCCCTGTGATGCGTATGCCTGTCCTTTGTTACCTCAGATTGCATGATCTTTCAGGAGTTGTGTAAGTGTTTCCAAAGCTGCGGCTGTCCTGTTGTGGTAGTTAGTCACGAGCATGCCAAGGTAGCTCACACTGAATGTGTTGTTGTGGCAGCAGCATATATGGTTCTCAATATCTTTGTAGTCAGAACTACTTTCAGAGCACAGAGTCGTACCATTCGTATATCACTATGTCTTTCTTATATTTCTCAATATCTTACCACCGTTAGAGCAACAAGTCATACCATTGGTGTATCATATAGTTCTCAATATTATCGTGACTGAACTAGTCTTAAGTTAGTTGCATATCCTTAACAGGACGTCGCAGTCAACACCAGCATATATTGTTGTTGTGATCTCTTGGCAAGTTTACGTTCAGTAGTTTGCCATTGCTTTCTGAATGACAGGCGCCCATACCATTTCATAAAAAACCAACGCAAGACGGCCTGTTGGTAAATCGCCGGCAGCTGTGTTTCGAACACGGGTATGCAGGATTATGAACTGTATCTGTAACTCCTTCTCCACGGAGCCAGCGAACTAGTGTTAAGGCAACAAATAATTTCATTCACATATTTTTTCTTTCATATAATTCTCAATAATAATTAGTGCTCAAATATTTCAATTAGTTCTTAAAAAATAATTAGTTCTTTCATATATTTCTTTAAAAAAAACTAATTACTTTTTTCATATATTTCACTATAATAATTAGTTTTTTTTTCTTTCATATATTCCTCAATAATAATTAATTCTTTGATATATTCTTCAATAATAGTTTGTTTTTCATATATTTCACTATAATAATAAGTTCTTTCATGTGCTTCTCAGTAATAATTAGTTCCTTCATCTAGTTCTCAATATTCAATACTAGTATTAAAGCAAGAAGTAATACCATTGACATATCATAAAGTCTTTTATCTATTTTACAATAATAATTTATTCTTTCATATAGTTCTCAATATGTTTGTGGTTGAACTAGTGTTAGAGCAAGTCATACCATTCACCTATTTTTTTATTTCATGTAATTCTCAATAATGATTAGTTCTTTCATATAGTTCTCAATATCCTTGTAATGAGAACTAGTGTTGAAGCAAGAAGTCATATCATTCATAAATATTTTTTCCCCATATATATTATTCTTGATAGTAATTAGTTCTTTCATATATTTCTCAAAAAAAAACAAAAAAACATTAATACATATATTTCTCAGTAATAATTAGTTCTTAAATTTACTCTCAATAATAATTATTTCCTTCATATATGTATAAATAATAACCAGTTCTTTCATATATTTCTCTGTAATAATAATAACTAGGGTTAGAACTGAATAGTAAGAAGACACAGATTATGGTCGTCACTGGAAAGAAGGAAATACCACAATGTGATATACAAGTAAATGGGTATATTCTTAAGCAAGTGAATCGATAAAGTTATCTAGGAACAGTCATAACATCTGATGGGAGATGCCTCGAAGAGATTAGAACAAGAATTGCCATTGTGAAGGTAGCCTTTTGCAAGATGGAAAACATACTGACCAATAAAAAGATATCAATTGAAACGAGAAAAAGAGTGTTGAAGTGCTACATAGAACCTATACTTTTGTATGGATGTGAAGCGTGGACAATGAGCAGCCAAGCTGAAAACCATCTGATGGCTGTGGAAATATGGTTTCTGAATAAAAATGCAAAGAATACCATGGACAGACAGAAAAACCAATGAACAACTCCTTCAAGAAACAAATGAAGATAGTAAACTGGTTAGAGACATTAGACGTAGACAGTCACGATTTTTTGGGCATGTTATGAGAAGAAATGACTTGGAGAACTTGGTGACAACTGGCAAGATCAAAGGGAAGAGACCAAGGGGGAAGACCGAGAAGTAAATACCTGGATGGCTTGGCCGCATGGCATGGTCGAGACAGGAACACGGAGCTGATCCACGACTCTGGTGATCGAGTGACATGGCAGTACATGACCGCCCACGCTTATCTGCATGGCACATGATGGATGGATGGAATAATAAATTATTTCGTATAGTACTCTGTAATAATTAGTTTTTTCATATATCCCTCAATAATAATTAGTTCTTTCATTTATGTCTCAATAATAATTAATTCTTTAGTGAATGTAAGTGGAAGTCATGGCAGTAAGTAAAGCAATAACATGGCTCGAGACACAGACATTCACTAGGGCTTGTTTCCTTAGCGACTCAGTGAACATGATCAAGAGGATAGAGGAGGGGTCGATCCGAAGAGAATGGTTGCTGCCTCTGGAGCGGTCTCGGCTGGCAAAGATTAGTTTCATCTTCATGCCAGGGCATGCGGGAGTACAAGGAAATGAGCGGGCTGACAAGCTTGCAGGTGAGGCTATTGTGGAGGGCGGACGCGCCATGGACCAGGCTGACATTCTGAATGCTCTACGAGAAGTAAGACTTTTGCGAGAACCAAGTGATGACTGTGAATCTACAACAATGGCCAGACTGCGAGAGCAGCAAATTAAAAGAGGGGTGGCCAAACAAGAACACTACGCAGGAAGCCAAAGAAGATTGATAAACCAACACAGAACTGGCGTCGTTAGCCGCTACACGTTGCGGGATTTGCTGAGGAGGGGATCCGAGCACTTATGGACTGAATGGTTCGATGTGCAATGAGGATGATCTGTCGACTAACTAACTAACTAACTAGTGAATGTAAACACAGAAGACACAAACAATATGTTGCATGATTTATTGCCTGGCATATTTCACTGCATCCCGTCAGGTGCATACTGCAGAGTTGTATATACATCATTTAAAGTGAATAATGCTGAAGCTGAAACAATGAAAACATATAGTCATAGATATTTTTCGAATGTGGAACATCCGTTAGCCCACAGTAATTTCTACTTTCACATGAAATTGACTGGAACTGACTGGAACCGCCTAATTGCTAACTCCTCACTATATTTGAGCAATCGTTTATTGTTCGCCGAATACAGTACACGAAACGCTTTTTCTTTTTGTTCACGCCATGCCCATGTTTTATCAATTACATTTTCATAAAATATGGACAGATTGCATTGTTTAGGCTACGAGTGCAATTTTTCTGGGGACTCCTGCCGGTTAAATTCAGTTGAATTCTATTATTCGATTAAATTATAGTATTCTATTAAATACTATTAAATTCTATTGTTCTATAAAATTTTAGTATTTTTAAAAATTCTGTCATATCATAGTTAGCTTTGTCACTTCCATTAAGAGTGCTCTGCTCTTGATCAGCTAATTGTTTTCTCTTATTACATACCAACATTGCTCCTATATGTGAATGTTGTAGTTTGTTGTTGTACAGCAGTACCCCCTGTGTGCATCCCTTACTGTATCTTTTGTTTATTATTTCATTACCTGGCTTAGAATTTGCCTGCGTCGTAATTTGCTGTTATCAGTTATGTTATTTAATATGAGATTATTTAGTCACAAGGCTGTTTTCTTTTTGAACTCACGGCTCCACCATAAATATTATTTATAGCTGCTCATAGATGTACATGGTATAAATAATCTATGGTGGTTAGATTTTCTAATTTCTAGAATTTTGCCAGAGCGGTGACATACAGCCTACTAATTTTGGCTTTATAACTCTGAGATCCGTGACATGTGGCATGCCCTGGGTACTTCATGTTTTAACATCCCTTATCCCAGAAATTAAAGTCAGACTTTATTTGGAGCCATAGGCGCTATAATTGTGCAAGGTTACGCTGATAATGTTATGCACAAAGTCTGACGAGGGTTCGATGCATGGACCAGTCACCAGCTAAGTGAGGGGAAAGACTGGCCACATATTTCTCTATTGCGTACAGACCTACAACATGTAATGGTTCTAACATATCACAGACCCATGGTAGGTTCCTGCTTCAAGACTCCTTCAGAAGTAGAAATTCCAGTATTTGGGTACAACATTTGTTAGAAATTCCAGTATTTGGGTACAACATTTGTTAGAAATTCCAGTATTTGAGTACAACATTTGTTAGAAATTCCAGTATTTGAGTACAACATTTGTTAGAAATTCCAGTATTTAGTACAACATTTGTTAGAAATTTCAGTATTTGGGTGCAACATTTGTTAGAAGTTTCAATATTTTGGTACATCATTTGTTAGAAATTCCAATATATGGGTGCAACATTTGTTAGGAATTCTAATATTTTAGGCAAAATATTTGTTGGAAATTCCAATATTTGGATACAACATTTGTTAAAAATTTAAATATTCAGATACAACATTACTTAGAAATTCCAATATTTTGGTACTACATTAGTTAGAAATTCAACTACTTGGGCACAACATTTGTTAGAAATTCCAATATTTGGGTACATTTGTTAGAAATTGCAATATTGGGGTACAGCATTTGTTAGAAATATCAATATTTGCATACAATATTTGTTTGAAATGCCAATATTTGGGTACACATTTGTTAGAAATGCCAATATTTGGGTACAACATTTGTTATAAATTCCAATATTTGGGTACAACATGTGTTAGAAATTCCAGTATTTGGATACAACAAATGACATAGGTCAGCTGCCAAATGATTTGTAACATGAGCAACATGCCCAGGGGACCTGTAATATTTCACCATTATCTGAACAGGCTAGATGTCTCATGTACTAGCCCAGGATCCGAGGGAGCTATCACATCATCAGTTCATTTATATGTAACAATAATCAACATCTGGATTTGGTTTGACAACTTTATGACTTGAGGAGGATGCCTCCTACCTGTCCACAATATTATAGATGTAATGTGGAGTCAGGTCACTTAACATTTCATGATGACAGGTTACAGGAGATACAGATTAGATTAGGACTGTTCATATAAGAAGATAATTAACTGATGTTATATGGTGAACTACACTAGCTGGGAGGTCACAACAACTAGGTTTGTACATTCATAGAGGAAAGACACACGTAAACTGTCATCATTTACTGCCAACATAGTACCTTGCCGTGTATGGCAGGGGGGTCTTGAGTCTGAGGAACAAATACAGAAATAATTTAGTTGCCGCAAACTGTGCAGGTTAGAGTTTTCTTTTTGCCCCCGACAGAAAAAAAAAACTCCACACCTTACCGAGGATTCAAACCCGGGTCTCCTGAAGGAGAATCCGGCATTCTAGCCACTCCTAATGAGAATAAATTCAGCAAATGATAACCTGATCCCCTGTGGAGAAACCTCTCTTCGAGAGACTTAATCATACACCTACTTAGGTAGCCATGTAGACAAAGAGGGTGGAAAATATACAGATTTCAGAATAAGGATACAGAAGGCTAGAGAAGCTTTTATAACGCCAGGAAATTTGTCGACTTGAACAGAACTTAGAATATTCAATGATAATGTTAAGTTAATACTGTTGTATGGATTAGAAACAGGAAGAACAACAAAGATGATTACAAATAAACTACAAATATACGTTAATTTGTGTCATTACAAAAACAAAAGGAATAAAATGGCATGATAAAATCGCCAATGTGGAGCTCATGGAGAGAACTATACAAATACCAGTGAACCAATAAGTGATGAAAAGGTGCTGGATAGGACATACATTGACGACACCTGAGAATAGCATAACTAGAAAAGTCTTAGTCTGGGATACAATGGAGTGTCCCAATGGAGCATCATAGAGGGGAACAGAAGACATGGTTAACCAATGTTACATGGTTAACTAATGTTACATGGTTAGCTGATCCTGTGTGGTTATATAATGTTACTTGGTTAATTGACGTTACATGGTTAATGTATGTTACATGGTTATCTTATGCTACACGGTTATCTTATGTTATGTATGCATGTTTTTGCATGAAGCTTTCGTATTTTCATTTTATTGCCGTAGTTTGTTTTGTTTCCTTATTTCCTTTTGAGTTTTTATTTCTGTATTTTTTCCACAGTTGTTATGTCCCTTTTTCCTTCCCAGCAAGCCGTGTCCTCCCACCAGCACCACACCTACCACAACCACCATCACCAACACTCGTGGCGCTCCCTCACTCCCACGCCACCACATACTTCCACCCGCAGCCCCAGCATTAACCACACCAAGAACTCTATCCACCTGACGTCGGTGGACTACAGCTCGTATGAATCTAACGTATAGGTATACCCCTCACATATGTGGCTATTCAATTGCTTACATTTATATGTGCATGCTTACTTTTGTTTATGTATGCTTATTTCTGTTTGCTGTTTTCATTTAAGTCTATTCAACCGTTGATAATCTTTCCAAGATTCAGGTGGTCGTGGGGTTAAAATATTGACATTACACATCATGAGAAGTGTGTTTGATCTCCAAAAAGGCTTAGGTTAAAAAACAAAACAAAAAAAAAAATAGCCTGTATTCTTAGAAGTTCTATTGATGGAACTACAGTAAAGATCTAACATACAATGAGTAAATCCACGAGAACTAGAAGTGCGTTTTGTCAGCTTGACAACAACATAGTCACAAGTGACAGAATGGATGGTGTGGCTAGAGCCTTCATCAGTGTACAAACAACAAACGGACACTGATACAACTGCATAAAAAATATACGAAAGCTGTGTAACTGATGTTAATCCATCATCCTTAAAGCTGTGCAATGGATGTGCGGATCAAATGTATACTTGTGTACAGGTGTAGCCTGTATACTTCATAACAGCTGCTTGGGCAAGTGACCTTTATTTCTCAGCCAGGGAAATACAAAAACTCCCTGCATACTGGCAATGGTATAGATGCCACAATGAATATATGAAACAAACAATCTTTCTTCTACTACTTTGAGGGGTAGCAGTATCTTAATTCTTGATTAGTCTTTCCTCTTCTACCCTGGGTTGTAAAGACATCCTACAGTTGAATTTAGTGCCTCTTCTACCCTGGGTTGTAGAGATACAGTATAATCTTATTTATTCATCTTCTACCCTGGGTGTAGAGTACAATACAGCCTTATGCAGACCTCATTTTTCTGACAGGTTGTAGAGATGCCTTACAGTCTATTTGTCTTGCCTCTGCTATTGCTGTGATGGAGATCCTTGGCTAATCTGAGTAGTTCCTAAAGGAGCCGAAAACTGCCGCACTTGAGCAGCTTCCCAGCGCATTATTTTCAAAGATAGTTTTAGTTCCTGACTCTCAGTCGATGCTTCCAAAATTCCAAAATGGACAAGCTGTGGCATGAGTGACTGCCACTTATTTAGGACTCATTCTTTAGGGAGCTTGTGTGGGTCTACGTTCCAAGTCATGCAAGGTTGTACAGAACCCAGACAGCTGATGTGCTTGCTGGCTTCAGAAGCACTTATCGTTGGGACTTTCAAGATGAATAGATTTACCCTGGGCAACATAAATGGCAGCTTGGTGAATGGTTAACACAGATCTTGATGAATATTCTTGGTTGAGTGAGGAAGGGTGGGGAGGAAAAGAAACCCCAGTATAAAATAGGTCATGGTGACTACAGGTGAGAATAGTTCTGATGAGTAGCCAACTAGCAGATGATTCATCGGCACACACAATCTTCATCGTCTGGTGGTGAGACCAAGCACTGAAGAAATGGCCCCAAGAGCTGTGACATTGATTTGTCATCATGAAATCAATAATAACTGAAATCAGAAATTGTTACTACCCTTCACACTGTACATGAATAGATATCATTAACCTCACATGTTACATGGATAAATGTTAACTGACGACACGGATAAATATTATTAACCTGATATGTTACATGGATAAATGTTGACTTGACATTTTGAACGGATAAATGCTAGTGTCTCCACAACCCTGGACTATGAAAGCAAGATCATTCTGTGCCTGGGACAGTGACTACAGCCACACACTGGTCAACCAATTGACCTGTCCCAAACATAGTGGTGTGCTTGATGCTGTCAGCTACAATTGATGCCTTTGACAGTGACTACAGCCAAACACTGGTCACCCACTTGATCTATCCCATACCTAGTGATGTTTATGATGCTACCAGCTATCCAGGCATTTAGAGTTGAGTCAAGAACTGACATTACAGCACTCAGGATATTCCCATATGAGCTCCGTCCTCATCTTCAACAGCCAGTGAAGAGTCCCAATACTAGTGGTACCAGTGGCAATCTAATTATGTGTCTGTCTGGCCTTTCCTTGGAGAAATGAGTGTGGTGAGATCCTCTGCACAGTTATCAGTTAGATTTGCTACCCAAGAAAAGAATGGCAGATCTGTAACTTTCCACTTAAATGGTAAAATAACAATTACTGTATACTAGATATGTCTGAGACCTGTTATTGTCCTATAATTCTCATGTGCTGTCAGACATATAGGTAGGACAATAGGACAGTCAGCCTGACTGGGAGTTCTCCAACAGGTCGTCAGAGATCCATGTCATTGATTCCATGTTAAATTATCACTTGTTGATTGGTTACTCTGTACATAGTTTTGTAAGGAAGTCTCAGTTGTTGTGGTAATATAAAACTCCAATCATCAATGTATGAAATGTATGGTAATGTTCCCTACAGAATGGGTTATCCTAATGACTAGCTACTGAAATGTATGGTAATGTTCCCTACAGAATGGGTTATCCTAATGACTAGCTACTGAAATTTCATAATTATATTTTGCTGGGTCTTTCTTTCACAGACTCACCACAGTCAACCCCAACTCCAACAGCGGACCAGGTAGGTTATGCTAATCATTATCAATCATGATTGTTTCTGCCCAGTTTGAAGTTGACATTGTTCTGAATTTTCTGTTGAGTATGGTTTTGTTGATTTATTTTACAGGGAGGAGCCGTAGTTGAAAGGAGCTGAGTAACTCCGAGCTTATTCTTCTTCACTTCCTTGTCTTCATACTTTAGCTCCCACTGAAAGTTTTAATTTATGAAAATATTCACATCTCTTATAAGTGTTTGATAGAAAAGTCTGTACTGTAGTAATAACATACTGTAGTTTAATTAGCTTTACCTCCTTTTAACAAAACAGTATTCGTTCTTTCCCTCATTGTCACTTTGTTTTGTACTTTAAAATGTGCAGGAAATTGAGCCATGTAGCCATGTATAAGTGAGACACAAACACACTGTCAATCGGCCGGTCGGTCTCTTTCTCTGACACACACACAAATACACAGACACATACACACATACATGTATGCATTTGCACACACACACACACACATTTACACACACATTCACACACACACACACACACACTGTTTTGATATATCCCTCTTCTGTAATAGATTTCCAAGGACCCTGAGACCTCAAGGTCTTATGTAACTGGCATTTATCTTAGCACCAGGGCTAACACTGTATCAGAGTTCACCCTGTGAATTGACCCAACATTTTAAGTCTCCTTAGATGGTTGGGCTGAACCCAACATTTTAAATCTCCTTAGAAGGTTGGACTGAATCCAACATTTTAAATCCATGTAGATGGTTGGACAAAACCCAGTATTTTGAATTCTCTTAGACGGTTGTTTCACAGTCCTGCATTTAAGTTCAAAATCAGCCACGTGTGATTTGACAGCAAACTGTCTTGGGTTGATTTTCACATTGGAATGAGCGTCAGTCACTCAGAAAGCCACGGCAAACTGTAAAGTTGTCTGCCCTTGGCAGAACATTGAAATCACACCCCAGCCCTATTGTCTGCTTGTGATGTACCGGGCAATTGTACATTCACTAGTGTACCAGTGCTTTCTACTGGACATACCAGGGGACCTGGAAAATTCAGCCAAACATGTCGGGGTTGATTGCAAGGTCTTGTACAGGACATACAACTAACTTGTAACATTCTGTTTATCACATTAAAATATTTTATATCATATTGCAATGCTTTGTTCCATTAGTGAAGTGTTTTCTATTTAATTGTTCTGTACTTAATTCTTTGTAATCACCATTTCAACTAAGTTATTTTGTTTGATTAACTGTAACAGTGATGTATAGTTTGTAAGATTGTCATGTAACAGTTGTGCAGTGAGATTGCCATGTAACAATCTGTGCATTGTGAATCTGCAACTAACAATAAATGAACATATTTTGTGCTACTCTGTCCTTGCTGCGTCCAGAGTGAATGTTAGATGCAGGTGAGTGTACTTCGGTGTGGTCTTCTTGCATGTCGTGGCGGCTACCTCACTTACTGGTATAGTGCTGTCACTGCTGTCTGCTTGGCTTGTTTCATCAAAGTCTTGAGTTTGATTAGTTCACGGATGTGGCTTTCTGAGTCTGCATTCTGATGGATTGTTGCTGTGCAAATGTGATTATCATGGCAGTTTATCATCATCATCATCATCATCATCATCATCATCATCATCATCATCATCATCATCATCATCATCATCATCATCATCATCATCATCATCATCATCACCAATACCTGCACCATCTTCATTACCATCATCATCATTACAATCACCAATACCTGCATCTTCTTCATTACCATCATCATCATTACCACCTTCATCGTTACATTCACCGTTATTATCATCATTACCATTACCATCATCATTATCAACATTACTATCAACATCATCATTATAATCATTACCTTCATCATTACCATCACCATCATCATTATAATCATTACCTTCATCAGGCACTCTTTCGAATTTCGGTCCCAAATAGTTCTGCAGTGAATAAGTGATTAGGGTTAGGGTTAGGGTTAGTTATATAAAATTTTTCACTGCAGAACTATTTGAAACCGGACTTCGGAAGAGTCCCCTTTTATCATTACCATCACCATCATCATTACCATCATCATCATCATCATCATTACCATTACCATCATCATTATCATTACCATCATTACCATTATTATCATCACCATCATCATTACCATCATTATAATCATTCCATCACCATCATTATTGACATCATTATCATAATTACCATCACCATCATCATTATCATTACCATCATCATTACCCTCATTATCATTATTCCATCACCATCATCATTACCATCATCATCACCATCATCATTACCATCATCATTACCATCATTATCATTATTCCATCACCATCATCATTACTATCATCATTACCATCATCATTACCATCATCATTACTGTCAGAGTCTTAAACTTGGCTCGCTTTCCTAACAAGTGTGAGACAGTACAAATACAACGTGATTTGACGTAAGACTCAACAATACACCATTCAATGGATTTATTAACATATCAAATACAGAATGATGATCACAACAATATATAATGGATACTTTACAACTTACATCCACAATACAGTTCACAAGTCTGACTCGCAAGATGTCCAGACACTCGCCTTTCAATACAGAAACCATACAACGCCTTTCTCTCAATCACACGTCCGTCCTGTACCGTGTCCCCAGAGCTGTCTGGACCTGGTTCGCAACTTGCCTCCTGCCTGACGTGGCGTCACGTGGCAGGCGTGCGTCTTGCGTTGGCGGCCTGACCGCTGGTCAGCCAGCGATCTCGCAGGCCGGTAACTCCTATTCGCCTGGCGGCGCAACGAAGTTGTTGCATCCCTTACTGGGAGCTAAGTCGCCTGGCGGTCGTAACGATGTCCCTGCATCGCTGTCCCCTGTTAGACTCTGACACGCTCCCCCGGTAAAATCCATGAAAGGGGGTTGTGCGAGGGGGTCGGGACAGACGAAGAATGGACGATCACAGTTGACATATTGCGTGCGATGCTCAAGAAATCACCTAACACCGCCCCAGGCCCAGACGGCATCCGATATGGTGACCTAATGGTGATATCAGATGATGACATGGAAGAACTGGCCAGAGAATTCAACACCAGTATCCAGAGGGGTCAGGTCAAAGAAGAATGGCTACACAGCTACCTGCTGCCGCTGCCAAAACCGAACAAAGACCACTCCAAGATAAGCGGCTACAGAATCATTATGATGCAGAATACTGTTGGCAAGCTACTGGAGAAAATTGTAGCACACAGACTTGCTTGGGACTTGGAACAGCTCGGCAGCTTCCCGCCCACACTTGGAGGATACAGACACAACAAAGAGTCATGGCTGAATGCGGCGGTCTTTGCTCAAGATGTTTACGAAGGATTTCAGGTCAGAGAAGAGACATGTGCGGCCGCCATAGACTTAGAGGACGCATATAACAGAGTATCTTTCGAGCACTTGATGCAAACCCTCCTCAGACTGAAAGTGCACCCTCACCTTGTACGATGGATAGCTGCAGTTCTACTCCAAAGGAAGGTGGTGCTAAGATGCGGGAGTTGGTCTTCTGAGCCGATAACGATATGTCCAGGATTGCCGCAGGGTTCACCACTGTCACCAGTACTATTCAACGTGTATACGGTGCCGATCACTGAACAACAGTTGGATGGGAGGGGTAGGACTCTATCATTCGTTGACGACATCCTCGTGTATCGACAGGGTCGAGATAGACAGGCGGTTGCCAACTATATGCAGGGCGAACTAGATCGAATTTCCTCATGGTGTGCTGATGCCGATGCCCTTGTCAACCCTGCAAAGGCAACGGTTACATGGTTCTCACTAAACAACCATATTGTGAAAACAGACCTGCCGGCAGTAAGAATGGATGGGAGCATTCTGAGCAGAACCCAGTCAATGACATATCTTGGCGTGAGGCTTGATCGTAGCCTGTCCTTCAGAGATCATGTCGATTATGTCATAACGAAGGCTCGAAAAGGTTTGGCAGCAATGAGAGTCATGGCGAGTGCCAATATCGAGCAAAGACTGCTATTACTTCTGTTCCAAGGACTTGTGCTTTCACGCATCGAGTATGCCCTGGCCATCCTCACTGTCAGCCCTACACAGATTGGAAGACTTGAAAAGGTACAAAATGAAGCCATGCGCATCATTTTGGGCTGCACGAGAGACACCAGCTGTGTAGCAATGAGATACCTCCTTGACTTCCCGACAATGGAACACAGGATCAAGATCTGGAGAGCTCGTGCATACTTAAAAATAAGTGCAGATGAGCAGCACCCTCTGCATGACGCTGTATTCAGAGAAAAGGGTGACAGGCTAAAGAGGGGCAAATCATGGATGGGTCGGGCGGAAGATGTCGTCGGACAGGTCTGCAGTCTCACCAGTATCAACCCCGGCAAGGAATGGGTGCCGGTGCCTCCAGCTTTTAAGTGTACCTTCTCCTGCATTATCACACTCGACAGACGGTGCAGAGAGCAGAACCCTGCCGCTGTCAATGCAGAGGTTAACGCGCTCATCTATGATCACTCAGATAGCCCCGAAGTGCTCATCTATACAGATGGATCTGTTGTAAAGCAGCAGAGAAGTGCGTGGGCATTTACAGCCCGCTCAGCGGGCCGAACCGTTCAAGAATCCAGTGGTGCCCACTCCATGACCACGAGCAGCATGACGATGGAGGTGATGGCAGTTACACAGGCTTTCATATGGCTGGAATCACAGCATTATACCAACGTGTGTGTACTAAGTGATTCAATGAGCATGATTCAGAAGGTCGAAGCTGGATCTGTACGTAGACAGTGGACTGAGTCGCTGCGGAAGTCTGTTGTCCGCAAAGTCACCTTCATCTTCGTCCCGGGACATGCGGGAGTCGAGGGAAATGAACGAGCTGATAAATTGGCTGGCTCTGCACCCCCTGTAGATGGCCAGCCCATGGATCGTGCCGATGTTATTAACGCCCTTAAAGATATGGCGAGAACAGAGGATTTTGACGCCAGTGATTCCACATCGCTTTCCAGGATGAAAGACCTGGGAGTAAGAATCGGCACAGCCAGACGCGAGAGGTACATCGGGAAAACAAAGCGCCTCGTCAACCAACACAGAACTGGCACTATTAGCCACCGGACGTTGATGCATATGCTGGGGGAGGATCTGAGCACCTATGGACATGTCCGGAGTGCAACGAAGATACCCCAACTGATAACTAACTAACTAACTAACTAATCCATGAAAGATGTCGTCTTTCATGTATAATGTCTGTACCTGTTGGGTTAATAGTATACCCTTGTCAGAGTCTACCTTTCTATTGTTATACACAACGTTATCAAAATACACACATGGCATAGAAATATATAAGCACTGGGAGTTGGGTACAAAGACATGTGGTGCTTCATGTTTAACACATATCAGGCTTCACCCTCTCGATGGCTGGTTACCTCAATTGTATTATCACCCAGTCAGATCAGTAGTACCAGCTTCACGCATCTACCTCGCAGCAATTTGAAAAAAAAGAATAATATGGTTCTTGAAACAAAAACCATCTAGCCAGACTGAAATACAACTTTATATAAGTCGTATAAAACACTCCAACCCTGTCCTTACTTGGCCAGGAGTTCTTGTGTTGGTATACAATGTTGGCAACACTTTGCCATGCCCAGTAGATGCCTGCCTGTGGTGTCAACCATCTAGCAACAACATGTTATATTACACACAACACATTAGTATATACATTTCAAATTATGGCCCTTTGTGTAAAAATGTAATAACAATAAATGAAAGGGAAATAATTTTAACATTAGTGAAATACAATAATTTACAATAACTATTTAATTTCTTAGTGTCATTGCTTGACGTTTCTTCATATTAACGAGAAAAAGTCGGTAATATGAATACGTTAATCAAGATATGCTTCTAAGATTACATTAGAGAAATAAATAAACACACAATTCGTGTATTCAATTTTATAGAATCCTAAACATTTTAGAATCGTCAAAACTTTTTTTCTTTTATATGTTGTCTGCTATTTTTGTTGTAAATTTCTAATTAATCCGGAAGTACACACGAACACTAAAATCAGCTGATGGTAAAGCTTGTAGAACACACCTGTTCCGGTTTGATGTAGTTTAAGGAAGGTACAATGTTCTCAAAGTTCGTGTTAGATGTTGCTACACAATCTTCTGGATTAGGATCGAATGTTCATGTGTTAGATGTTTCAGTCGAACATTAAAGATTTCGGTTCACTGCAAAGGTGTAGAAAAGTCGTCACTGTTCAGTTTTTACTTTCACACTCGTAATTAAAATGTTCCTGGAAAATTCCACACGAAGTTGTCACTGTGAAGTTGGATAATTCGCTTCAGGTAAGTGCGAATGTGACACTGTTCTTGTACGTATTATCTACAATTAATATAGTTCGCTTTCTACCACATACTGCACATTTATACACGACAATCACTACATGAACTAGTAAAATAAGAACACTATATATAACGGGAGTAATCCCTATCACAATATTGTAGACATTACACAGCTTTTTGTGAATGAAAAACCACTATTCACTGCTAAATGGCTGTGTCGGTCTGAGTGTATTTCTACATACTGCACTCAGACATTGGTGCTCACTGGGTCGGTCGGGCAACGTGACAAAAGATCGGCAATTGAATTGGTTTTGCCTGGGATGTGTCGAACCTCAAAGCTATAATCTTGGAGTTTCAAAGACCAACGCGCTACCATATGGTTCGACGGCACTCCTGAATTCATCCATCGTAAGGGGCTGCCGTCCGATTCTACGATGAAATGGCGTCCTAGAAGAAATCTAGACAATTTTGTAATACCTACTACTAAAGCTAGGGCTTCCAATTGAGGAATGGACCATGCCCGCTCTCGGGCCTTCAGCTTCCTGGATACAAAATAAACGGGGTGGAGAATGTTGTTATACTCCTGCAACAGGACTGCTCCAATCGCCACGGAGCTAGCATCTGTGCGTAATCTGAAAGGTAAACGGATATCGGGCAATTTAAGGATAAGATTGCGTTCATTCTTATCAGAAAAACATGATAGAACTTTATGAAATGCAATTTTTAGGCATTGATCGTGTACAATTTTCTCTGGTTTATCTTTTGTTAGTAGATTAGTAAATACCTCGGTCAGTTCAGAAAAATCAGGAATAAACTGCCGGTAGTAATTTATTAAGCCCAACAAACTTCTGACTTGTTTTTTAGTAGTCGGAAGTGAGAGCTTTAGTATCTTGGACACAATTTTATCGTCTGTCGTGACAAAGCCATTGGATATTTTGTAACCCAAAAATGTTATTTCCTGGTAGGCTATGTCTACTTTTGCAGGCTTCACTGTCAGTCCATGCTGTCTGATCCGTTCAAATGTCTGGTCTAAAGTCTTAATGTGCTCAGTCATTGTCTCTGTGTGAATACATATGTCGTCGATATAGCAGATTATGTTAGGAATGTCTACTAGAAGTAGTCGTGTCATCCGTACAAATGTGGCTGGGGCGTTAACAAGCCCAAATGGAAGTTTGCACCATTCGTACAGTCCCCAAGGTGTGGCAAATGCTGTCAGATGTCTGCTCTGTTCGTCTACAGCAATCTGCCAATAACCTTTCGTCATGTCTACCGTCGTAAAGAACCTAGCGTCTGTCAGTTCTGTCAAAAGATCGTCCGTGTTTGCCATTGGCTCAAGATCTAGAACAGTTATTTTATTCAGTTTTCGGTAGTCGATGCACAGTCTTATTGTATTGTCCTTTTTGCGGACTATGACCATGGGAGATGAGTAGTCTGATTGGGATCGTCTTATGATGTTATTTTTCTCTAAGTTGATGATTTCTAGATGTAAATGCTCTTTGTAATGTAATGGGATGGTGTATGGTCTGCATCTAATGGGTGTGTTTGATGTGAGTGTGATGTGATGCTGTACTAATTCTGTTTGTCCTGGGTTGTTGGAAAAGATGGTGTTGTACTGTTGTATAAGTTGTTTGCACCTGTCTGTCTCTGCTTGAGTTAACTTTGGGTTGATTTTGATCTCCTTCAAGCAGTCTGTCGTGTCTAATGCAGGTGTTGGAATTTCGTCACTAGCATCGTCGTCTTCGTGATCTATTATCACTGTACAAGCTGACGTATCGTCCTGTTCGTTGTCTCTGTTGTGGTATGGTCTTAGCATATTTATGTGAAATATTTTGTGTTTGTCTTTTATAAGGATTTCGTAGTCTACAGGTGAAATCTGTCTCGTCACTTTAAAAGGTCCCTGCCAAGAATCAGTCAGTAGGTGTCTGTCACTAGGTAGTAGCAGAAGAATGTCCTGTCCAGGTGTCAATGTTATTGTCCGGTTACCTTTGTCAGCATACTGTCTATAAGTAGCACCAGATAGTTTTAGTGCATTCTTTGCAATAACACAAGATTTGATGATTCTTTCACGCAATGATGTAACATATAAGTATGATGATATGGGTTTAAGTACTGGTGTAGAGTCAGTTAACATTTGGTGGTAAATGGTCAATGGGCCACGTGGTTTGGCACCATAGATGAGTTCAAAAGGAGAGAAACCGGTGCTAGCATGTGGTACCTCGCGATAAGCAAAAAGAATAGCTGGTAGATATACATCCCAGTTATTGGGGTGTTCTTGCGTTACTTTTGCAAGCATGTGCTTCAGATCCCCGTTAAACTTCTCTATTACTCCGCTACTGTGAGGATGGTAGGGTGAATTGAAACACTGCTTCACTCCCAACATTTTGGTGAAAGCTTGGGTGGATGCGGCAATAAACTGAGTGCCCCTATCAGATTGGATAGTATCTGGAAAACCTATCCTAGAAAAAATATGGAAGAACACTTCCATTATGTCATTGGCAGTTATGTTCTTTAACGGAATAGCTTCTGGCCAGCGACTACATGTATCAATAACAGTTAGAATAAATTTATTCCCTCTAGTTGTTGTATGACTAAGAGGGCCCACTATGTCAACCGATAACTTTTCAAAAGGTCGACTGGCTAAGTCGGTAACTTGTAACTTTGCCTGTGGGTGTTTACCTTTTTTAACCAGTTTCTGGCAGGTGTCACAACTTCTGCAATATTCTTTAATGTCATTGCAAAATTTTGGCCAGTGAAATTGTGTCAATAACCTTGATCTGGTCTTAACGTATGCCATATGTCCTGCAAGAGGTATATCGTGTGCAAGATGTAAGGCTTGCTTGCGATAACTAGTTGGCAAAACAGTTTGCTCTGTGGTATTGTCACCTCTGGTGTAATACCTGGTGAGTATATCATTTTTCATAGCAAAATGCCATTTTGCATTCTTGGTTACTTTTGGCTTTCGGCCGATCAGGTCAAAGTACTTTGACAATGAAGGATCAGCTTTTTGGGCTGTTACAAATGCTTCCTTCATGGTGTTAGTAGGTAGTGAAATTGGGCTGAGCAATTGTATCGCCTCAGTTTGATTTATTTCATCTTGCACTCTAGCAGTAGCTCTCGTTACTGCGTTCACACACTCAATGATATCAGATGATGATGGAACAACAGTTTCAATGATGTCATGAGAACTTAGTGCTACATTAGCTACTTTACAATGAATAGGTGGTGTGATATTTTCAATGATGACATTTGATGGTGATGTTATGGTATCATCAATACATACAGATGTTATGTCATGAGGTTTATCATTTACCTCAGGTAAATTACCAATAATTATATCACAAACTGGACTGGTTAATGCAGCGCACTTTACTTTCCCAGTGAGGAAAGGTGTTTCAATATATGCCCATGCTAATGGGTATTTCTCAATATTGCCTGAGAATGTTCTACATGTTACGTGCCTGCCTGTATAGTCTGTAGGCATTATGAACGTTCTCTTCAGGCCAATGAGTGAACTCCCCGTGTCGCGAAGGACTGTAGCAGATTTGCCATTTACATATCCGTGATGGATGTTTATTCTGCCTTTTGAGTCTACTACCAAATTAGCTTCTTCATTGGCAATAGGGATGGCATGACCGCATGTTAAAATACCATCTTCATAGAAGGTGTTACAAACAGAGCAATGGTTTGCGTTGAATATGTCAAACGCCTGTGCTGAGTTCACAGGATGTTTCTCTGGCTCTTCTTCATCAGAAGACGAACTATCAAACAAGGCGGCATTTGCTTTGTTGGTCATATGCCTGCCCTTACAATCTTTCCGATGGTGTCCCCATGCCTTGCAGAGGAAACATTTTCGTGAGTTTTTAAAGGATTTACGTTCCTTGTCTTGTCTGTTTACCATGTTTAATAAGTAAGTATGGTACCCTGGGTTCTGATCGCACATTTCACCCTGATGATGTGAATATTTACAATAAATGCAATGATTAAATTTCTCAGCGGTAGGCCTATGAGGTTTCTGCCTACTATAGGGTTGTTTGTCATAATTAGCCGCTGCTACAAAGTTAATGTTAGTATCTTCAGTAGCAAAGCAATGTTTGTTGGCTGTGTAGTAAGCCGACCCACGTCTTTCAATCTCATCCACACTAGAGCATTCATTCTCTAACAAAAATTTAGCAAAGGCTGAAGGAATAGATGATACAATTTTGTCTCTAATGATTAGATCTTCCAATCTCTGATAACTTTTTTCAATTTTGGCTGCTGACGTCCATTTGGTGAAAATATCTCGGACTAAGCAGAGGTAGTCAGAGAACGTTTGAGTCGGTTTTGGGCTCAATTTACTGAATTGTTCTCTGTAACCTGCCTCATCTAACATAAAATGTGCCATAATCTTGGATTTCAGATAATGGTAATCTTTTCTGAGGTCTTTGGGGATGGTTTCAATAACTTTAAGAGGTTCCCCTGACAAACTCCTCATGTACACAATATTCCATTCAGACAGTGGAACTTGATAATGTTCCATTAAAGTTTCAAAATTTTGGGTAAAGGCTGCGATGCAGTCACCCGAGGTATAATTACGTACAATACCTTGATATTTCTTAAACTGGTTTTCTTTCTCCAGTCTTTCAGATTTCTTAGACTCTTTGTTAATGGCAGTCTCAGTGTCAAGTTGTTTCATCTTCAACTGTAACTCCAATTCTTCTCTCTTACTTTGAGCTGCTATTTCTGCCTTCTTCAGCTCACTATCTATCTCAGCTTGCTTTAAGGCTGTTTCTGCCTCTACTTGCTTGGCAGCTCTTTCAGCTGCTCTTTCTTCCCGTTCATTCGCTTTTTCCTGAACTCGTAGGTATTCAGCGTACTTCTGCTCACTCCACTGTGTTAGTTCATCACCATGTAACTGTAACTTTATGCCCATATCAATGAAATCAAATAATGAAGACATGATGGAAAAATGTCAATGAAATACCAGCCACACACAATATGTAATAAGTGGTTAGTAATCAACAATTTACAATTTGTTTATATGGACGATATGTGCCTAAAAATGCATTTTTAAAGTATACGAAAAGAAAAAAATTATACTCAAGTGCCCTGGATGCGGTGAAGAACGGTTGGAAAATCGGGCTAGGAAATGTAGGGTCGCTACTTCAGACCACAAATGACCTCTACGGCAAGGTTTCGGATGGTACGGAAAAACCTGCTTTTATTTTGGAAGAAGATAAATTAGCGTCTATTTGTTGGTGTGTGCCTGCTTGTCACTAAGTGTTGATTAGGTTTGTATGGCGTTGAGTGTAATTGTATGTCGTAAGTTTGTCTGTCAACAGTTTTTTTTACAATACACGTTACTTTCTTTCCAAACACTTTCCGCGTTCCACAAACTCAATGCACAAAGACAATCTACAAGTATCTTAACACTCTATAACATTGATGACACATCACTTACATCAAGATGACATTCAGTAAGGACATAGACATCAAGTTTACAAGATGGCGACAAGGTCAAAATGGCGACAAGATCACAATGTCGACAAGGTCAAAACGGTGACAAGTTTCACAAATCACAAATGTTTTACACGCTTACAGGATCAAACAAAATGTATGCATTGTACGTTTACAAATGGTCTTACACATGTTTAAATAATGTAGTAACAATCAAAATGAGCCTTCCATGATCACATTTAGGTTTAAATCTAACTAAATTAAAGCTGGACGAGACCTTCACGTTCAAAAAGGACAAGCTACGTTCAACAAAGACGAGCTACCCACGCTCACACATGTCAGAGTCTTAAACTTGGCTCGCTTTCCTAACAAGTGTGAGACAGTACAAATACAACGTGATTTGACGTAAGACTCAACGATACACCATTCAATGGATTTATTAACATATTAAATACAGAATGATGATCACAACAATATATAATGGATACTTTACAACTTACATCCACAATACAGTTCACAAGTCTGACTCGCAAGATGTCCAGACACTCGCCTTTCAATACAGAAACCATACAACGCCTTTCTCTCAATCACACGTCCGTCCTGTACCGTGTCCCCAGAGCTGTCTGGACCTGGTTCGCAACTTGCCTCCTGCCTGACGTGGCGTCACGTGGCAGGCGTGCGTCTTGCGTTGGCGGCCTGACCGCTGGTCAGCCAGCGATCTCGCAGGCCGGTAACTCCTATTCGCCTGGCGGCGCAACGAAGTTGTTGCATCCCTTACTGGGAGCTAAGTCGCCTGGCGGTCGTAACGATGTCCCTGCATCGCTGTCCCCTGTTAGACTCTGACAATTACCATCATTATCATCATTCTATCACCATCATCATTACCATCATCATTACCATCATTATCATTATTCCATCACCATCATCATTATCATTACCATCACTATCACCATCATCATTACCATCACCATCATCATTATCATTACCATCACCATTATCATTACCATCACCATCATCATTATCATTATCATCACCATCATCATTATCATCACCATCATCATTATCATCACCATCATCATTACCATCACCATCATCATTACCATTATCATTACCATCATCATTATCATCACCATCATCATTACCATCACCATCATCATCACCATCATCATTATCATCACCATCATCATTATCATCACCATCATCATTACCATCATCATTATCATTACCATCACCATCATCATTATCATTATCATCACCATCATCATTACCATCACCATCATCATTATCATTATCATCACCATCATCATTATCATCACCATCATCATTATCATCACCATCATCATTACCATCACCATCATCATCACCATTATCATTACCATCATCATTATCATCACCATCATCATTACCATCATCATTATCATTACCATCACCATCATCATTATCATTATCATCACCATCATCATTACCATCACCATCATCATTATCATTATCATCACCATCACCATTATCATTACCATCATCATTATCATTACCATCACCATCATCATTACCATCATCATTATCATTACCATCACCATCATCATTATCATTATCATCACCATCATCATTACCATCACCATCATCATTATCATCACCATCATCATTATCATCACCATCATCATTATCATCACCATCATCATTATGATCACTACCATCATTACCACCTTCATCATTACCATCACCATCACCAATGTCATGATCAAAACTGTCATCACCATCATCATTACTATCATCATTATTACCATTATTATCATTACCATCATTATCATCATTACTGTCACTATCATTCATCATTACCATCATCATTATCATCAATACCATCATTATCATCATCACCACAGCATTATAATCATCATCTTCATCATTATTACCACCATCATCACCATTATCATCACCAAAACCACTATAATTACCATCATCATCACCATCATTGCCATAATCATCACCATCATCATAAACCCACAACCCTAGTCATGCTCTCAGTGTCACTTTGTCTCTTTCTTGTTCCCTCCTTTTTTGTCCATCTTTGTGTCTCTCTGTTTGTCTTTTCCTCTTGTCTCTCTCAATTCTCTGTCTTTGTCTCTCTCAATTCTCTGTCTTTTTCTCATCGTCTTCATCTCTCACTCTTTGTCAGTCTGTCTCTTTCCATTCTCTCACTTCCTCTGTCTTTTTTTGTCAGTATTTGTCTCCCTCTCACTCTCTCATTCACACTATCTCTCATGCAGTGTCTCTCTTTCTCTGTCTCTCACCCACACACCCTCCATCGCTGCCAAGCAAGGCAAGTGATATGGATCACAGAGAATCAAACCCTAGTCTTCTGCATGCACTCAAGCACTCCAGCTGTAAGCTCCTGTGCACAACTAGAGATCAACAATGGGTGAAGTAAATTCAGCATGCACATTTTGCCAGCTAGGAGTTGATGATCAGTGTTTTCAGTATAACTTTCCTTGCCTGCTCTGGTGAAATAAAAGGTCAAAGTTCAGCACACTGTTTAACCTCTTGCTCCATGACCTTTGGCATTGTATAAACTGTTTATATTTGGTCTCTCTCTCTCTCTCTCTCTCTCTCTCTCTCTCTCTCTCTCTCTCTCTCTCTCTCTCTCTCTCTCTCTCTCTCTCTCTCTCTCTCTCTCCTTTTGTGTTCATTATTTTCATATAGCCATTGGGTCTAATTATGTTTATTTGATCCCTTAGAGCCCTTTTCTGTATCTATCCTGGTCCCTACATTCAGTAGAAGACAGGGTCTAAAAATATTGGATGCCACGACTGAAAGGTCATTAAAATTCTTACCATGTTGTTCATTTCACTGGACTCATTTGCCATCAGGCAAGTTGACGTCCTGGCCAGTCTGCCGCTGGCTATAGGTCTGTGTCTAGTTATATGTGTCCCCTAGTCAGATTTATGTCTACAGTAGTCCCTGAATCAGATTTATGTCTTAGATTAATTTCTTTAGTAGTCCCAGAGTCAGATTTATGTCTTACATTCATGTCTGTAGTAGCCCCTGAATCAGATTTATGTCTATAATAACCCCTGAATCAGATTTATGCCTATCATAGACCCTGAGTCAGATTTATGACTATAGTAGCCCCTGAGTCAGATTTATGTCTACAGTAACTCCTGAGTCAGATTTATGTCTTTAGTAACCCCTTAGTCAGATTTATGTCTGTCATAGCCCCTGAGTCAGATTTATGTCTATGGTAGCCCATGAATCAGATTTATGGCTATTGTAGCCCTTTAGTTGGATTTATGTCTTTAGTAGCCCCTTAGTCAGATGTATGTCTATAGTAGCCCCTTAATCAGATTTATGTCTTTGGTAACCCTTGAATCAGGTTTATGTCTATAGTAGGCCCTGAGTCAGATTTATGTATTGTAGCCCTTGAGTCAGATGTATGTCTTTAGTAGCCCCTGAGTCAGATTTATGATTGTGTTGCTTCCTGTTTCTCAATGTTTATATGTAACACTTGAGTATACATGTAATATCACGTACCAGTTAAGAAAGCACATTTCTCTGTGAACATGTTTCTTATGTTGTAAATACTTGTTTTCTGTTGTAATAATATTATTGCCAGAATTTCATTTGTTGTTCTTGTACACTTTATGTTGTACAAAAGTCTGGCATGTTTTTGTGGATGTTGCTTGTGTGTGTATGTAACTCAGCAAGCCGTGAAGCAGCACAAGCAAGGGTTTATGTACCCTTATGTTTGTCATACATTCCTCTAGAATCAATCCGTTTATATCGAATCTCAGTGTATTGGAACCAACATCATTTCATCATCATCATCAACATCATCAAGTGCCTGGTCCATTGACTTGGGCAATCATGCTTCTCTACATCCTGGCATGACTTTATACGATTCATTAATACACATGATTTATGTTTGTTTGTTGCCACAATGTCCCTTCCCCCCTCTCCAATTGTGTTTTGTAAAGCTATTGTATACTTCATGTTTTTATATTTTTATATTGGTTAGTTGAACAAAAGTTCAATGAAGCATGAAACTTTGAGTGGGAATCAGGCTCATTCTTGCCCGAGCATGTTCCAGGTTGATACTGCATCTTACCTGTTGCAAACAGCTCTTAACACCTGGATATACCACCAGATATTCGGTCAGCCAGGGATTTTGTAAAGAAGAGACCATAACTCTAGAAGCTTGCTGTCAGGGCAAGGAGTAGCTTCCTGCAGCAGTCCCGATCTTTGGATTTGAGAGGATGTGTATAGATTATCCATTTGTAGCTGCAGGACATCAGAGCTTGGAACCTGCTTACTCTCCTAATTGAAGGATTTACTGTTGCAGCTTCAGCCTGGAGATAGTAAAGATGTGTTCTTGTTTTTGTGACAGCTCTACTAGCACCTGGCCATCTTGACAGACAATATTTTGTTACATTGTGCTTTTAAAAAGGTACAATAACTACAAGCCATGGCGGAGACCAGGAGTGAAGTAATACCTCTCTGTAGCACAAAGCCTGGGCTGAATTTTAGAGACCATGTGCCTAGTTTACTCCAGAGGAAAGGTAACACCAATACATCTGGAACAAGACAAACTGCAGAAGCTCCCGGATCAGCAAAGTAATGTTCTAGCTGTCCACCTATAGGAGCTTTGATCCTAGACCAGCTGCTGACCAAGGCTTAGGGCCTAATCATGACATTTATTCTTTAGGTTGCATTTCCTTGCACTAGGGTAATGCTTGTAGTCTCCCAGTTGTGCTCCTCTACCTGAAGCCGTTGGCACAATGTGGGGTGTCAGGTACGGTGAGCACCACCCAACATTTGGCCCCAACAGAAAACAGGCAGTGCCGTCTACTGTCATACAGTAGCTCGGGTATATCTGACGAAGACCTGACAGCTACGGATAGTAAAGATGGTGTTCTTATTTTGTGTTTTTTCATGAACTTGATTTGGGTTAAAGTCAGTGAACTTCTGACATCTCTCCCTGGACTTGGTTAGAGTCTGTGGACTCTTAAAATATATCTTTGGTCTCATGGTCCTGTGGACTCTTAAATTATACCTTTGGTCTCAGGGACCTGTGGACTCCTAAATTATACCCAGGGTCTCAGGGACCTGTGGACTCATAAAATAGAAAATCTTTGGTCTTGGGGACCTGTGGGCTGGATATTTTGAGTCTGTGAACCTTCAATTAAAAGAATTATAGTTTTTTTCTGTTTAATGTTCCTTTAGCCAATATGTTCTTTGTGTCATGCATAAATGATGAGTTGTCTGTTTGCTTTCCTCAGTCACCTAAGAGAGTGAGGTTTGAACAGCAGGGAGGTGGAAAGTACAGATATTTACATCAACAGCTTCACTTACAGAACCAACAACTTCAGAACCAACACAAACATCAACGGCATAAAGTGCAGGCAGCGGACAGACAGGAGAGCTCCAGCACTCAAGTGGTCACCGGAAGAAATGCTCATAATCCAGCAGTTCTGCCCAGCCCCATCCTGAGACACAAGTCTTTGCCCAGCATGCTAGACACACCCAGAACTGAGGACTTGCAGGTCCAGCAGAAGTCTTGTGAGGCACCTGAGCCAACTTTGTCCACCTGCCACATCAACAAACATCAACAGAGCCTGAGTTACAGTCAGCCTCAGCTTTCACCTGCTGCAGACAGAAGCCCACCACCATCCCGGAAGCTGTTTCTACAGCAGCATAAGCATCACCTTCAGCAGCTCAAGAAGCTTCAGCAGGCAGACCATTATCAGTCACATCCTGAGAATGTCTTCTATAATACAAGAGATTGTCAAGCTTCTGGGCCAGATTGTTTGAATTTTTCTGAAGGTACAAGCCATCGGGGACATCATCAGTTTGGTCAAAGTCATTCTTATCCCAGTAGTCCACTAGCCAGCCCTCATAGCGATGTCCAGACCACTCTCTTGCAAATGTCCATCCAGCCACAGAATGCTGGTCAGTCTGCCAGTGAAGGCCAGCATAAACCACTGCTTCACTTTCAGCTGTATCAACAGACTGGTCCTGACTTGATCCAGCGGACTCACAACCAACTGTCCCCCACTCACACCATTTGCCGGTCAGCATTGACTTCAGATCCACATCAGAGACCTACATCATTTCACAACAGACATCTTCAGGCCAGCTCTCAACCTCAGCAGTACTCAACACAACCTGAATCAGTCAGTCTGCAGCCTCAAGAGTACTCCACACAGCCTCAACAGTACTCAACACAGCCTCAACAGCACTCAACACAGCCTCAACAGCATTCAACACAGCCTCAACAGCATTCAACACAGCCTCAGCAGCATTCAACACAGCCTCGATCAGATAACCAAAAGCCCCTACCACAATCTCCAGCATACAGCCCACAGCCTCTACCACATTCTCCAACATACAACCCACAGTCCCTACCACAATCTCCAACATACAGCCCACAGCCAAAACAGTACTCCCCACTTGCTCATATATCGGATATTCCCACTCACTGGCCACCACCATATCGGGAATGCACGAGCAGGACGCTGCGACCAACACCCCAGCATCATCACGATTCTTACCATCCACACCACCAGAACATGCATCCTGATTCTCACCACCATGCCAGGACGTCTTGTGACAAGCTGTCAATCTTCCATGCTAATGTTGATGATTGGGAGTCAGATGAAGGGGAGGAGTCACTAGTTTGATTGACAGAAGTCAAGTAAATTGCATATCTTTTACAGGATGTCGCATTCAACCCCAGCATATTTTGGCTGTTTGTTATTTTAGTACAGCTAAGATGGTTCACGTCGGGGACGTTACACTAGTCAAGTTACACATTAGTACAGCTAAGAAGATCATGTCAGTGAAGTTACACATTAGTACAGCTAAGAAGATCATGTCACAAGGTTACACTAGTCAAGTTTACATTTGGTACAGCTAAGAAGATCATGTCAGTGAAGTTACACATTAGTACAGCTAAGAAGATCATGTCAGTGAAGTTACACATTAGTACAGCTAAGAAGATCATGTCAGTGAAGTTACACATTAGTACAGCTAAGAAGATCATGTCAGTGAAGTTACACATTGGTACAGTTACAAAGATCATGTCAGTAAAGTTACACTAGTCAAGCTTACACTGGTTAGGATGGCATCTGTGAAATTTCTGGGCTCTGAAATGTTTGAGGACACATCTCTCAGTCCTGGTTGTGTTGCTGATGTTCCTCCCTGTTGTCTCTGAGTTCAGAGTATTTTCATCTGTACTTTAGCTGTTAGCGAGATCATTATGCCTGGTAGACAGACATACACCTTTGTAAATAGCTGTATCTGTGTAGATAGCCTATGGAAATTTGTCATGGTTCCTTGTCTGGTGAGCCAGTATGGTAGCAGCAATATGTGTTATGGTTATCGTATAACAGACTACATGTAGCAGCAGGGTCTATTTTATGGTTCATGTATGTAGAACCAATATGGTAGCAGCTGTACATGGCTGTGTCGTGTACGTAGAACCAGTATGGTAGCAGTTGTGCATGGCTGTCATGGTGCATGTATGTAGAACCAGTATGGTAGCAGTTGTACATGTCTGTTTTATGTATGTAGAACCAGTATGGTAGCAGTTGTACAAGATTATGTAATGGTTCATGCTTCCTTCTTTACAGATATTTTACATTTCATGTCTGTTCATGATAGGCAGTAGGAGAGACAGATGTCTGTGGACAGACATAATCACCAATGCCACATGGCATAGACTATTAAAAGATTGGCAGTACATGAGGCAGAAGACTCTGAACAGATATTTTCATCAAAGCCATGCAGCATGGACTATAAGAAGATTGACAGTACACGAGACAGAAGGCTGTGGACAGATACGATCTCCAATGCCACATGGCATGGACTATAAAAAAAAGCAAAGAATATAAGAAGAAGTTGTGGTGTCAAATATGATATAACAAAAATGTGTCAAATGCCATAAAGTTACAATCTGGACACAGAATATATATCAATGCTATCACTTTTATCTTTTAAAATATTACGTGGGACGGTCAATAAGCAATGCCTCCTATGTTTTATCTTTGTAAATACTTTATCGGTGTGCAATTTATTAATTTAGCGGGATTCCTCATCCACTGTTCTGCGCTGTGTATCACTAACAACTTGTTTCAGTCACAGGTTGCGCAACAGTAACGGTTTAAGAATTGTCACCAGAGAAGTTCAGTTAAAGCAATGTAATGTTATAGAATTCCTCAATACTGAACGTGAGACCCCGATTCACATCCAAGAACGTTTGAGTATTGTTTATGGAGATTCAACAGTGGATGTTAGCACTGTCCGACTTTGGGTACGTCGTCGTGACGAAGCTGAAGTAGGTCAATCCTCACTGGCTGATGCGAAGCGGACTAGTCGTCTGTCAACCGCATTGACTCCGCACAATATTCATCGACTTTATGACATCATTCGTGGTGACTGTCAGGTAATACTGGATGAACTGTGTTCCATGTTGTCATTTGTCATATTTCACCCTGAATTTGTCATATTTCACACAATATGTCCATGAATCGGGGTCTTGCCTTCAGCGTTGAGGAGTTCTGTGACATTGCGTTGCTTTGACTGAACTTCTTTGGTGGCCATTTTAAAACCGTTACTGTTGCAAATCCCGTTAAATTAATAAATTTCACACTGATAAAGTATTTACATAGATAAAAAATAGGAGGCATTACTTATTGACCACCCCTCATAGTTTGCAAATGCTACATTTAGCTGTCATCTTCATGTTTCTGGTTACACATCTGTTTCTTTGTTTGTCTGTATGAGTGTTAGATGAAGACGTGTGCTGTGATTGGTTTCTGCTAGATGCCTACGTGCAGATGTCTTGATCATACTGTCATTGTTGGTTGCATTTATGTCTGAAGATACGGCTGTGAGAAAAGGTCTCCTACTTATCCATCTGGGTGTTCATATTGTTGTTTTTATCTTTATATGTATCTGCATTTGTCTGTACACATAACTGAGTTTGTCTTAAATGTATATGAGTTTGTATACATACTTGAGTTGTTCTTATATGTATATTAGTTTATCTGTATACATATCTGAGTTTGCCTTATATGTATATGTTTGTATATATATCTGAGTTTGTCTGTATACATATATGAGTTTGTCTGTATACATATCTGAGTTTGTCTGTATACATATCTGAGTTTGTCTGTATACATATCTGAGTTTGTCTTATATGTATATGAGTTTGTCTGTATACATATCTGAGTTTGTCTGTATACATATCTGAGTTTGTCTGTATACATATCTGAGTTTGTCTTATATGTATATGTTTGTATACATATCTGAGTTTGTCTGTATACATATCTGAGTTTGTCTGTATACATATCTGAGTTTGTCTTATATGTATATGTTTGTATACATATCTGAGTTTGTCTGTATACATATCTGAGTTTGTCTTATATATATATATGAGTTTGTCTGTATACATATCCAAGTTTTCCTTACATGTATATGAGACTTTCTTATATGTATATCTGAGGTTGTCATTTAGAAAGGACTCTCCTTGAATATCAAGAAAACAGTAACAATGGTGATATCAAAGAAAATGGTGACACCAACATGTGACATAGAAATAGAAGGGGAAATTCTCAACCAAGTGGATAATTTTAAATACCTAGGGGCACTTATAACATCAGATGGAAGATGTACAACAGAGATTAGGAGCAGAATAGGGCAGGCAAAAGCCGCATCTCAGAAAATGAAGAGCATCTTATGCAATAAGTTGCTATCAATGAATGTAAGACAGAGAGTGCTAAAATGCTATATAGAACCAGTTTTGCTGTATGGCAGCGAATCTTGGAATGTAAATGAACAAATTAGGAAGAACTTAGAAGCAACAGAGATGTGGTTTTTAAGATGAATGTTGCAAATTCCTTGGACTGCCAGAGTAACTAACAACGATTGCCTGAAAGAGGCTAATGAAATTAGAACACTATATACAACAATAAGAAAGAGACAAACAGCTTTCTTTGGTCATGTGATGAGAAGAGAGGCATTGGAGAACATCGTGACAACTGGAAAGATCGAGGGGAAGAGAGGCAGAGGCAGACCAAGAGATATTATGCTGGATGGATTGAGACGGTAGCATGGAGGAATATCATCAGCAGAGTTGATCCAGAACACAAAAGACCGAGATCTGTGGAGAGCCATGAACACCTACGCCCGCCGGCACGGCACTTGATGATGATGATGAGGTTGTCATATATGTATATTAGTTTGTCTATATACAAATCTAACTTTATATATGTGCTTGCATTTGACAACAGTAAGCAGTTTTTCCCCCAGTATTCTGAAGAAATAATGAAGACATTTGCTGTACCTACAGGTCTTTATTGACTTAAGATGTGTCTTGGTTGTAATCAAGTGGTCTACCTGGTCATAAATTAATCGTTGCACATGTTGTGTCATGTCAGGCAGTTCAAGCCGAATACTGAGCTGAAGTGATTGTATTTGTAGCCTGTCATTACACTGCCCATATGACCTTGTGGCTGCCCATGTGACCTTGTGGCTGCCAATAAGCTACTTCTGAACAAACTAGTCTGGTGGTCTCCCCTTGACAGTCTATCCCAGAAGGCCTTTCTAGGATCAATGAGGAGTATGCATTTGAGTTTGTTGTGCACAATTAGTCAGTGTCAATGATTGTGATGTAGCACTTTTGGGTTACACAGTTGTCAGTGTCAATGATTGTGATGCAACACTGTTGGGTTACACAATTAGTTGGGTGTCAATGATTGTGATATAGCACTTTTGGGTTACACAATTGTCAGTGTCAATAATTGTGATTTAGCACTGTTGGGTTACACAATTAGTCAGTGTCAATGATTGTGATGTAGCACTTTTGGGTTACACAATTGTTAGTGTCAATAATTGTGATTTAGCACTGTTGGGTTACACAGTTGTCAGTGTCAATGATTGTGATGCAACACTATTGGGTTACACAATTAGTTGGGTGTCAATGATTGTGATGTAGCACTTTTGGGTTACACAGTTGTCAGTGTCAATGATTGTGATGTAGCACTTTTGGGTTACACAGTTGTCAGTGTCAATGATTGTGATGTAGCACTTTTGGGTTACACAGTTGTCAGTGTCAATGATTGTGATGTAGCACTTTTGGGTTACGCAGTTGTCAGTGTCAATGATTGTAATGTAGCACTTTTGGGTTACACAATTAGTCAGTGTCAATGATTGTGATGTAGCACTTTTGGGTTACACAATTAGTCAGTGTCAATGATTGTGATGTAGCACTTTTGGGTTACACAATTAGTCAGTGTCAATGATTGTGATGTAGCACTTTTGGGTTACACAATAAGTCAGTCTCAATGATTGTGATGTAGCACTGTTGGGTTACACAATTAGTCAGTCTCAATGATTGTGATGTAGCACTTTTGGGTTACACAGTTGTCAGTGTCAATGATTGTGATGTAGCACTTTTGGGTTACACAATTAGTCAGTGTCAATGATTGTGATGTAGCACTTTTGGGTTACACAATTAGTCAGTGTCAATGATTGTGATGTAGCACTTTTGGGTTACACAATTAGTCAGTGTCAATGATTGTGATGTAGCACTTTTGGGTTACACAATTAGTCAGTGTCAATGATTGTGATGTAGCACTTTTGGGTTACACAATTAGTCAGTGTCAATGATTGTGATGTAGCACTTTTGGGTTACACAATTAGTCAGTGTCAATGATTGTGATGTAGCACTTTTGGGTTACACAATTAGTCAGTGTCAATGATTGTGATGTAGCACTGTTGGGTTACACAGTTGTCAGTGTCAATGATTGTGATGTAGCACTTTTGGGTTACACAATTAGTCAGTGTCAATGATTGTGATGTAGCACTTTTGGGTTACACAGTTGTCAGTGTCAATGATTGTGATGTAGCACTGTTGGGTTACACAGTTGTCAGTGTCAATGATTGTGATGTAGCACTGTTGGGTTACACAATTAGTCAGTGTCAATGATTGTGATGTAGCACTGTTGGGTTACACAGTTGTCAGTGTCAATGATTGTGATGTAGCACTGTTGGGTTACACAGTTGTCAGTGTCAATGATTGTGATGTAGCACTGTTGGGTTACACAATTAGTCAGTGTTAATGATTGTGATGTAGCACTTTTGGGTTACACAATTAGTCAGTGTCAATGATTGTGATGTAGCACTTTTGGGTTACACAATTAGTCAGTGTCAATGATTGTGATGTAGCACTTTTGGGTTACACAATTAGTCAGTGTCAATGATTGTGATGTAGCACTTTTGGGTTACACAATTAGTCAGTGTCAATGATTGTGATGTAGCACTGTTGGGTTACACAGTTGTCAGTGTCAATGATTGTGATGTAGCACTTTTGGGTTACACAATTAGTCAGTGTCAATGATTGTGATGTAGCACTTTTGGGTTACACAGTTGTCAGTGTCAATGATTGTGATGTAGCACTGTTGGGTTACACAGTTGTCAGTGTCAATGATTGTGATGTAGCACTGTTGGGTTACACAATTAGTCAGTGTCAATGATTGTGATGTAGCACTGTTGGGTTACACAGTTGTCAGTGTCAATGATTGTGATGTAGCACTGTTGGGTTACACAGTTGTCAGTGTCAATGATTGTGATGTAGCACTGTTGGGTTACACAATTAGTCAGTGTCAATGATTGTGATGTAGCACTTTTGGGTTACACAGTTGTCAGTGTCAATGATTGTGATGTAGCACTGTTGGGTTACACAGTTGTCAGTGTCAATGATTGTGATGTAGCACTGTTGGGTTACACAGTTGTCAGTGTCAATGATTGTGATGTAGCACTGTTGGGTTACACAGTTGTCAGTGTCAATGATTGTGATGTAGCACTGTTGGGTTACACAGTTGTCAGTGTCAATGATTGTGATGTAGCACTGTTGGGTTACACAGTTGTCAGTGTCAATGATTGTGATGTAGCACTGTTGGGTTACACAGTTGTCAGTGTCAATGATTGTGATGTAGCACTTTTGGGTTACACAGTTGTCAGTGTCAATGATTGTGATGTAGCACTGTTGGGTTACACAATTAGTCAGTGTCAATGATTGTGATGCAACACTGTTGGGTTACACAATTAGTTGGGTGTCAATGATTGTGATGTAGCACTTTTGGGTTACACAGTTGTCAGTGTCAATGATTGTGATGTAGCACTTTTGGGTTACACAATTAGTCAGTGTCAATGATTGTGATGTAGCACTTTTGGGTTACACAATTAGTTAGTGTCAATGATTGTGATGCAACACTGTTGGGTTACACAATTAGTTGGGTGTCAATGATTGTGATGTAGCACTTTTGGGTTACACAGTTGTCAGTGTCAATGATTGTGATGTAGCACTTTTGGGTTACACAATTAGTCAGTGTCAATGATTGTGATGCAACACTGTTGGGTTACACAATTAGTTGGGTGTCAATGATTGTGATGTAGCACTTTTGGGTTACACAGTTGTCAGTGTCAATGATTGTGATGTAGCACTTTTGGGTTACACAATTAGTCAGTGTCAATGATTGTGATGTAGCACTTTTGGGTTACACAATTAGTCAGTGTCAATGATTGTGATGTAGCACTGATGGGTTACACAATTAGTCAGTATGATTGTGATGTAGCACTTTTGGGTTACACAATTGTTAGTGTCAATAATTGTGATTTAGCACTGTTGGGTTACATAATTAGTCAGTGTCAATGATTGTGATGTAGCACTGTTGGGTTACACAATTAGTCAGTGTCAATGATTGTGATGTAGCACTTTTGGGTTACACAATTGTTAGTGTCAATAATTGTGATTTAGCACTGTTGGGTTACACAATTAGTCAGTGTCAATGATTGTGATGTAGCACTGTTGGGTTACACAATTGTCAGTGTCAATGATTGTGATATAGCACTTTTGGGTTACACAATTAGTCAGTGTCAATGATTGTGATGTAGCACTGCTGGGTTACACAATTAGTCAATGATTGTGATGTAGCACTGTTGGGTTACACAATTAGTCAGTGTCAATGATTGTGATATAGCACTTTTGGGTTACACAATTAGTCAATGATTGTGATATAGCACTTTTGGGTTACACAGTTGTCAGTGTCAATGATTGTGATGTAGCACTGTTGGGTTACACAGTTGTCAGTGTCAATGATTGTGATGTAGCACTGTTGGGTTACACAATTAGTCAGTGTCAATGATTGTGATATAGCACTTTTGGGTTACACAATTAGTCAGTGTCAATGATTGTGATGTAGCACTTTTGGGTTACACAATTAGTCAGTGTCAATGATTGTGATGTAGCACTGCTGGGTTACACAATTAGTCAATGATTGTGATGTAGCACTGTTGGGTTACACAATTAGTCAGTGTCAATGATTGTGATATAGCACTTTTGGGTTACACAATTAGTCAATGATTGTGATATAGCACTTTTGGGTTACACAGTTGTCAGTGTCAATGATTGTGATGTAGCACTTTTGGGTTACACAGTTGTCAGTGTCAATGATTGTGATGTAGCACTGTTGGGTTACACAATTAGTCAGTGTCAATGATTGTGATATAGCACTTTTGGGTTACACAATTAGTCAGTGTCAATGATTGTGATGTAGCACTTTTGGGTTACACAGTTAGTCAGTGTCAATGATTGTGATGTAGCACTTTTGGGTTGCACAGTTGTCAGCGTCAATGATTGTGATGTAGCACTTTTGGGTTACACAGTTGTCAGTGTCAATGATTGTGATGTAGCACTGTTGTGTTACTCAATTAGTCAGTGTCAATGATTGTGATGTAGCACTTTTGGGTTGTAAGACTCACTACTATATAGCAGGACGTACAATTTCAGTCCACTCTAACATCCTGTGAAAGTGACTTATTATTTTCATCTTCAGAAATGCAGCTTCTGCTGATGAAGCTTGTAACCTCTGCCACACATTCTTAATCTCATGTTATTATTTACCCAAATATTTGGATTTAGTAACCTTGTTAAGCATTCATCCTTCTTTTGTAATATCGCATTTTGATGTAATCTTTTCCTTTGATGTAACCATCATTTCTGGTGTCTTGATATTCAATGAAAGGTCTCTTCTGTTTCTGCACACTCTATTACTACAGTGTTTATAGCTGTTGCAGATCTTTTGCATATTCAGCTCTTAATACAATGTCAGCTGCATAACATATATTGTTTATATTCAAGCCTCTAATTTTTATTTCCGATCTATCTTTAATCTCTTTCATTATTAATTTGCTATACAGAGAGAAGAGATCTGACACTTCATAAAAACACGCTACAGTAAACAAACAACAAGTCAAATTAAAATTAAATTGTTACATTCACATAGAAAAAAAACACATTGTCAAATGATTGCTGTGAATAAAAACAATGCATATTACCATGTTATGAGAAGGGACGAATGAACAAATCTGGTTCCTTAAGCGCATCTCCCGGTGTTATGGCGTGAAAGTGTTTTCTTGCAGGTTGTTGAGTCTGTCCCTAACATTTTCACGTCTTGCTTGTACCTATCTTTGAATTGTAGCTGTGGACTTCAGGTTTTTATGTTACTGTTGGCCAGCTGCTCAAGGGATATACCCGATGGTATAGGTCCATTGAGCATGCAGAATACAGGGTCAAGCCATCACATTCTGTGCTGCCTAAGGAATGAGTGTGTGGTCATTTGACCAGTGTGAGAGAGAGAGCATTTATTAATCTCTCCTTGTAAGAGATGCCAGGATTGAATGTTGACATCGTAAATGGAAGGAATTATGTTCTTAACTTAGGCTATTTTGTGTTCAAGTGTTAAATATTCAGGGAGGTTTATTTTGCCCATGCTAATCATTACATACTTACTGAAGGACAAACATTTTGCCAGTTTGTTTCATGCTTTGTAAAGTTTGGTTTCACAAGTCTGTACATAAACACTTGAAACTATGTCAGGGGTGGTTATAAGCCAGATTTTTTGTTGATGTAGATATTGTTTTATTTATGAAAATATCCAATCTGTAATTTGTTTTATTTCAATGTTTTTTTGGTTTTGTTTTGAGTTCATTTCCTTCTGTACATATTTTAATAGGTTAAAGGTGCTGCTTGTTTATATATTTGTCTAGTATCTTGTTGAATGTTTATTTGTGTTCATGAATCCTCATCTTTAGTATACTGTTCATTCTCATGAAAGGTAGTGGGTTATTTTTGCATTTTAAAAATATCATTTCATAGATACAGTTATCAGTGATGGTTGAGGACTTTTTAAAAGTTAAGACAGGCAGAATGAAAATTGTGTGAACATTCTGTGAAAATTGTGTGAACATTCTGTGGCAATTGTGTGAATGTTCTGTGACAATTGTGTGAATGTTCTGTGACAATTGTGTGATTGTTGTGTGACAATTGTGTGAACATTCTGTGACAATTGTGTGAATGTTCCAAGGATAAATACACCAGATATTCTGTGCACAATTAATCCATGGATAGCTGCACTGGCTATCCATGGATTGATGCACCAAGTATATTGTGCACATTAATCCATGGATAGATACACTGAATATTCTGTGCACAGTTAATCCAAGACAGATACACTAGATATTCAGTGTCTAGGTCTTGATCTGTTAATCCACATATAGTTACATTGGATATTATGTGTCTAGATTGTACTAAAGTAATCCATGAATAAATACACTGGATATATTGTGCACAGTTAATCCATGGATAAGTGCACTGTATATACTCTGTCTAGATATTCCTCAATTAATCCACGGATAGATACACTGGGTATTCTGTGCACAGTTAATCCATAGATAGATACACTGGATTTTCAGTTGACATTGAATCCATGGATAGATACACTGGATATTCTATGTGCATTGAATCCATGGATAGATACACTGGATATTCTGAGCACAGTTAATCCACAGAAACATTGGATATTCGGTGGACATTGAATCTATAGATAGATACACTGGCTATTCAGTCGACATTGAATCCACGGATAAATGCATGGGATGCACTCTGTCTATATATTCCCCAAGTAATCCATGACTAGATACACTGAATATTCTGTGGACAATGAATCCATGGCTTGATACACTAAATATTCTGTAGACAATGAATCCATGGATAAGGTGCACTGGATATTCCGTGTCAAAATCTTTCTTGGTGAATCCCCAACTCCTGGTATTTTGATTATTAATTGTGTGTGTGGTAGATCTGAATTCGCTTGTGATGTTTTCTCAATGTACAATACATCATTATTTATTTCCATCAACTTTCTTTCCATTGAGATCTGAAACAGGCTTCTTTAGTTGCTAGAATATATTATTTAAGCGTAGTGATATTTTACTGTGTAATTTACAATGGTCTGAGGTTTTTGGTGCTGAACTTCAGATAGAAATCAAAATATATCTTCTTGTGTTTTATGTTAAATGTAATCTAAACAAGTATTCTTACATTTCATAATTCATCATTTGTAAAAAATTTGGTTAATTTGAATATTTGTTCAAGTATTAAATTTTTTCCCTCTTCAGTATTTTAGTATTTCTGAACATGTGTTCTTGTTTCTCCAGTTAGTTTTTTTCTTCATATAAATGTAAATATTTTGTCAGCTGTTTTTTGTTTTGTCACTGACAGTATTTTTGTTGGTAAATTTCCACATTTGATCTGGTATTTCTTCTGATAATTCTTGGAAATATTGATATTTGTTCCATTTATTTTTAAATGTTAATATTTGTTCTAATTTTTTCCATTGACACCTAAATATTTGCTCTGTTATTTCCACTGTGGTCTAAGCATTTGTTCTTGTATGTAAACTCACATATTTGTAAACCTAAACAATTGTTCTAGCATGTAAACTTACATATTTGTAAACCTAAACTTTTGTTCTAGCATGTAAACTTACACATTTGTAAACCCAAGCATTTGTTCTAGTATATTCATGTACAACTAAACATTTGTTCTAGAATCTACATGTACCGCTAACAATTTTTATCTTATATTTACATTTATAAGCAAAGAAGTTCTAGTATTTCTCTGTAGAGTAAACATTTGTTTTAGTATTTACATATACACTAAACATTTGTTGTATTAATTCCATGTATATCTAAATATTTGTTCTAGTATGTCCATGTACACTAAACATTTGTTCTGGCATTTACATGTACACTAAACATTTGTTCTAGTATGTCCATATACATACTAAACAATTGTTGTAGCATTTACATGTACACTAAACATTTGTTCTAGTATGTCCATATATATACTAAACAATTGTTGTAGCATTCACATGTACACTAAATGTTTGGTCTAATAATCGCATGTACAACTAAACATGTGTTCCCATATATTCATGTACAATTAAGCATTTGTTCTGATATTTCACGTTAACCATTTATAACTGAACCCAGTACAGAAGCATCTGTGAGCCCATTCGATTTAGGCCTGTACCTCTGGGCCCATTTAGTGTAGGCTTGTACCTATGGGTTCATTCAATATGGGCCTGTACCTCCGGGCCCATTGTTAGCCTAGTATTGCAGCACTTCAACACAACCACCCATGTGTGACCAGGGCCCAAGGGAAGCAAAGAATAGCACCACTGCAGCCTATCAGCAGCACTGAGTAAAGTTAATTAATTTGACGCGACTCAATCGTTTCATTTGAACAATTATTCAATTCCTATCACAATGTCTGACTATGCTAAGGTCACACTTACGACAATCTGCTCTTGACGTCTGTGGTGGAGCATTGTTGAGCTGCCATAAATTCGGTAAACTGCAACCAATCATTGAGTGGCTATTCACTCACCCGTACAAGCTGGATGAAACATTTCCGATTCTTGATGGAGAATCATTGCACGAATGGCGTTGATAATCTTTCACAGCTTCAACACAGTTTTATGTCTTGCTTCTATCCAGACCCTGACCTGACTAACTCTAAGTGTCTCTTTTCTTGTGAACTAGGCTGTTCCAGTCACGTGATATGCAACTTCCTGGGTGATTTCCCTTAGTGCTATTCATCATCATCATGTGCTCTGATCTGCCTTTACTCGCTTTATCAGTGCGTGTCAATTCTGTTGTACGTGAAATGTTCTCACTTTTCCCTTTATTGCTCTTTTACTGTAAGCCTTCTATTAACCTGTAAGCGTAATGCTGTAGAGCTTAGATTGCTACATGGCAGTATCCCCCCCCCCCCTCCTCGTTTTTGCCTCTGCCAATGAGCTGTTTGGCAGCTCGCTGTCTCAGACTCACTGACAGATTTAACAGGAACATCCACATGAGATGGATAATAAACAAAATGACGTCCTTGGTACTCTTCATTATTTATGTTAGACAATTATCGCAGCAGTCACATTCACAAGTTCCCATATATGTGGGAGGGCGTGTGATAAATATACAAAATACATATTCAGTGCTGCTGAGTAAAGTTAATTAATTTGACGAGACTCAATCGTTTCATTTGAACAGTTATTCAATTCCTATCACAATGTCTGACTATGCTAAGGTCACACTTACGATAGTCAACTCTTGTATGTGAATTGATCTAACGTTTTCCCTTTATTGCTCTTTTACTGTAAGCCTTCTATTAACCCGTAAGCTTAATGCTGTAGAGCTTAGATTGCTACATGGCACAGGCATGTCATAAGAAGTAATTAAGGAAGGTTTGTGCCTTGGGGTTGGTAAGTCACGTAAAGAAAATAGAATTACTCGGCCAGCCATGAGGGCAGGAAGCTCAAGGAATTGGCAACCTGGAGTGGTAGTCACGTGACATCAGACTGAGGGTACGTGGAACCCAGGAGTAGGAGCTGCGGGAGCTCAGTGGCTGCACACTTGCCTACCTTTCCGGAGGTCACATGTTCAAGTCCTACTCAAGGTGAGCATGTTCTAACACTTCAGCTCCCAGGTTGACTCAGTCTAAAATGGCCACCAGGAATTCTTATGGAAAGTTAAGATGGCCGATGCGATACTGACCACTTGCGTGCTGATTGGTCTATACACATACAGAGATAGCACCATGTACCAATTATGTCTCAAGGTCTGGACAAGGGTCCTGTATTTGACTTGTGACTTCTGAACCCATGAGGTGGGTTTGGGTTGTGCCGGTCAAAGCAGATCAGTTTCTGGGGGTGAATGAATGTGCCTTTATACAATGAGAGCCCAAGTTAGCGGAAAATGTACATCGGGAATGCTGTAGATTTGATATAATACAAGGTGAAGACTTAGTGAGGTCAGGAGGCCAGATGCTTTTGTTTCTGCCAGTGGCTTGCTCAGTCCAGATCAGATACAGACGTGTAATGACTTGGTGTGTTGAAGTGCTGCTGCGACCTGGTTTTAAATTTATGGCTGGTCACGGACATCTATCCCCCCCTAGTAAACGAGCTGCTCCGACACTTACTCGCTATGTAAGCATTATTTATTATTTATTAAATCATTTATTTATTTTTTTTTCATTGGTGTCATGTGCATCATCATCATCATCATCATCATCATCATCATCATCATCATCATCTGCACCAGCAGCAGCAAAACCATTATCATCATTACAACCATCATCATCGATCAATTACCAACACCAAGTTATCACTGCAAACATCATCAATGATCAGTTACCAACATCGAATCATCACAGCTATCATCATCATCACCATGACTAACATCACCGTGATAGTAACTGCATCACCACTGCTTCACCATCACACACATCACCATCACCATCACACAAACTACCAACACACACACCACCATCACACAAACCACCATCACACACACCACCATCACACACACCACCATCACACAAACCACCATCACACACATCACCATCACACACATCACCATTGGCATGAATAGCAGCAGCAGGATTATCACCACCGCCGTGATCACCAGCATTCACATCATCATCACCACCTGATCTCTTCATGGTCTACATAATTTAATTCACAACATATCGTACTTATATCATACTGATATCGTACTTACTTATTGATGTAATATATAACTTTCTTATCGTGGTCAACACTGGTGCCTGGTGGTGCTGTAAGTCTCAGTTCGGTTCTCTCCCAAGCAGCCTGGTTTTTCAATTAGATTGAAGTCATGACTACCAGTGATTGTATGGATTCCAGACAATGCATGCATTCATTCCAGTGAATTCATGGATGTCTGTGAATTCATAAATTTTGCTGAATTTGTGGAAGGAAGATTATGAATTCATGAATTTTGCTGAATTTTTTGGTATCAGAGTGAATTCATGGATGTCTGAATGTATTAATTTTGCTGAATTCATGGATGTCAGTGCGATTTGTGGGTGTCAGTGAATTTATAAATGTCACTGATGTCATGATTGTCAAAACAGTGAACATGGGATGAATGGCAGACAATGAACTTAGGCAGTGAAACACTGACTTCATCAATGCCAATGAACTCATAGGTGTAAGAGTATTGATGGAAGACAAAAGGTGAATTCTTGTATTGCAGATATTGAACTTATGATAGCAAAACACTGACTTCACCAGAACCAGTGATTTCAATCCTGTCAGAGAATTCATGGATCTCAAGCAGTTAATTCATGGATGTCAGTAAATTCATGTATGTCAGAAAATTCATGTATGACAGACAGTGAACTTATGATGGCAAAACATTTGACTTTATGAATGTCAGTGATGTGACGCATGTTAGCGCATTCATAGATGGCAAGCAGTGTACTTGTAGATGTCAGCAAATTCATGGATAGCGAGCAATGAATTCATGGGTGACATTGTCAAATTCTAGTATTGTATAAATGTGACAGGTGACATATTTGATGTTTTTTAATAGCAGTAACTTTGCATTTGTTTAGATTATGTAGATCTGCATACGTTCTGATAACTTTCTCACATGTTGATTGTGTCCTGTCACAGTGGATCAGGATGTGACAGCTTTAATGAACATTTGTGACAGATTGTGACAATCACATTTGACAAACTATACGACAGATTGATTCATGTAACATGTGATACCAGTCTGACAGTAAATAATTGTGATACATTTGCTGACTGACTGTCGGACCCTCACAATCACGTCACATCTGTTAACAGTTTGACCATCAAAATCACGTCACATCTGTTGACAATTTGACCATCAGTGTCAGTCTCACATTTGATGATAATCTCATATTTGGGGTCGTGTGGATAGAGTCCAAGCCATTTCGACGGGTCCAGTCTATGCACTCTTCTGTGTTGTGGTGTCCATGATATTTAGCACACAGATCCATCTTTAGGTACCCTCATGGAGCAACTGTCATCATGTGTGACCCAGAACATTCTAGAACTATTGTATGTTGGTATCTAGAATAGCATAAATGTAATTCTTAGTAGCTGGTTTTATATGTACAATATTAGATAGTATGTATCTTGTCCAAAGATTAATGTTGATTATGAGATGCCTCTGTTGCATGTCTAAAGTTGTATGTACAATTTTAGATAAATGGTTTGCCTAAAGTTGTGACTACATTATTGGATCTGTTGCTTGTCTAAAGTTGTGAGTATACAATATTAGATAATAAGGTTGGCTAAAGTTGTATGTGCAGCATTAGATAAGTTGCTTGACTAAAGTTGTGACTTCAGTATTAGATAAATCGCTTGTCTAAAGTTGAGTATATACAATATTAGATCATCAGGTTGGCTGAAGTTGTATGTACAACATTAGATAAATTACTTGTCTAAAGTTGTGTATAAACAACAAGATGACAGTAGCATCTGAAGTTGTACATGCATCTTGTGGCAACAAATACTTGTATAACGTTACATTTACAACATACATATCAGAGATTCTCCATAGCTTGTATATAGTTGTATCTACAATTATGTTTGCTGGCAGTTTGAACCTAGTCATGTGTTGCCTTCAGCGCTGTGTCTGGATTCTGTTTTTCATCCATTTTGACCTAGTTGACATGTTTCATTTTGTGTGTGGCTTCACATTAGATGAATTTGATATAACTCCAGCTGTGTTTCTTTTGTATTCTCTTGATATTGTGGATCAGTCCTGACTTGTATGACTAGTGTTGTGTTTGTTTTTTACCCATTACGCTTTCTTTGTTTAGTTTGTATGTGATAAGTGTGTGTTAAGTTGTGGTATTTGTGTTATTTTGTGTTCCTTATATTTAGAGAGATTGTACATTGTTGGTCCTACAGTGAAGATTGTATGTTGTTGGTCCTACAGTGGAGATTGTATGTTGTTGGACCTACAGTGGAGATTGTATGTTGTTGGACCTACAGTGAAGATTGTATGTTGTTGGTCCTACAGTGGAGATTGTATGTTGTTGGACCTACAGTGAAGATTGTATGTTGTTGGTCCTACAGTGGAGATTGTATGTTGTTGGTCCTACAGTGGAGATTGTATGTTGTTGGACCTACAGTGGAGATTGTATGTTGTTGGACCTACAGTGAAGATTGTATGTTGTTGGTCCTACAGTGGAGATTGTATGTTGTTGGTCCTACAGTGAAGATTGTATGTTGTTGGACCTACAGTGGAGATTGTATGTTGTTGGACCTACAGTGGAGATTGTATGTTGTTGGACCTACAGTGGAGATTGTATGTTGTTGGACCTACAGTGGAGATTGTATGTTGTTGGACCTACAGTGGAGATTGTATGTTGTTGGACCTACAGTGAAGATTGTATGTTGTTGGTCCTACAGTGGAGATTGTATGTTGTTGGACCTACAGTGGAGATTGTATGTTGTTGGACCTACAGTGAAGATTGTATGTTGTTGGTCCTACAGTGGAGATTGTATGTTGTTGGACCTACAGTGAAGATTGTATGTTGTTGGTCCTACAGTGGAGATTGTATGTTGTTGGTCCTACAGTGGAGATTGTATGTTGTTGGACCTACAGTGGAGATTGTATGTTGTTGGACCTACAGTGAAGATTGTATGTTGTTGGTCCTACAGTGGAGATTGTATGTTGTTGGTCCTACAGTGAAGATTGTATGTTGTTGGACCTACAGTGGAGATTGTATGTTGTTGGTGCTACAGTGGAGATTGTATGTTGTTGGTGCTACAGTGGAGATTGTATGTTGTTGGTGCTACAGTGGAGATTGTATGTTGTTGGTCCTACAGTGGAGATTGCATGTTGTTGGTGCTACAGTGGAGATTGCATGTTGTTGGTCCTACAGTGAAGATTGCATGTTGTTGGTCCTACAGTGGAGATTGTATGTTGTTGGACCTACAGTGAAGATTGTATGTTGTTGGTCCTACAGTGGAGATTGTATGTTGTTGGACCTACAGTGGAGATTGCATGTTGTTGGTCCTACAGTAGAGATTGTATGTTGTTGGTGCTACAGTGGAGATTGTATGTTGTTGGTGCTACAGTGGAGATTGTATGTTGGTGCTACAGCGGAGATTGTATGTTGTTGGTGCTACAGTGGAGATTGTATGTTGTTGGTGCTACAGTGGAGATTGTATGTTGGTGCTACAGTGGAGATTGTATGTTGTTGGTCCTACAGTGGAGATTGTATGTTGTTGGTGCTACAGTGGAGATTGTATGTTGTTGGTGCTACAGTGGAGATTGTATGTTGTTGGTCCTACAGTGGAGATTGCATGTTGTTGGTGCTACAGTGGAGATTGCATGTTGTTGGTGCTACAGTGGAGATTGCATGTTGTTGGTCCTACAGTGGAGATTGCATGTTGTTGGTCCTACAGTGGAGATTGTATGTTGTTGGACCTACAGTGAAGATTGTATGTTGTTGGTCCTACAGTGGAGATTGCATGTTGTTGGACCTACAGTGGAGATTGCATGTTGTTGGTCCTACAGTAGAGATTGTATGTTGTTGGTGCTACAGTGGAGATTGTATGTTGTTGGTGCTACAGTGGAGATTGTATGTTGGTGCTACAGTGGAGATTGTATGTTGTTGGTGCTACAGTGGAGATTGTATGTTGTTGGTGCTACAGTGGAGATTGTATGTTGGTGCTACAGTGGAGATTGTATGTTGTTGGTGCTACAGTGGAGATTGTATGTTGTTGGTGCTACAGTGGAGATTGTATGTTGTTGGTCCTACAGTGGAGATTGTATGTTGTTGGTCCTACAGTGGAGATTGTATGTTGGTGCTACAGTGGAGATTGTATGTTGTTGGACCTACAGTGAAGATTGTATGTTGTTGGTGCTACAGTGGAGATTGTATGTTGTTGGTGCTACAGTGGAGATTGTATGTTGTTGGTGCTACAGTGGAGATTGTACGTGTTACTGGAGCCCATAATTCAAACAAAAGGACAGGAACACTGTCACCTAACATGTGTGTCATACAAGGCCATCATTGGGGGTTGGTGTGAGATTGTTGAGCTCATCCCGTAGAAGACCGGAGCTGCAAACTCCAGCCACACATGAACCAGTCCACAAACTGCTGGGTGTGAGAATGTTGAGCTCATCACGTAGAAGACCGGAGCTGCAAACTCCAGCCACACATGAACCAGTCCACAAACTGCTGGGTGTGAGATTGTTGAACTCATCCCGTAGAAGACCGGAGCTGCAAACTCCAGCCACATATGAACCAGTCCACAAACTGCTGGGTGTGAGATTGTTGAGCTCATCTCGTAGAAGACCGGAGCTGCAAACTCCAGCCACACATGAACCAGTCCACAAACTGCTGGGTGTGAGATTGTTGAGCTCATCCCGTAGAAGACCGGAGCTGCAAACTCCAGCCACACATGAACCAGTCCACAAACTGCTGGGTGTGAGAGTCGGTGAGCTCATCCCGTAGATCACGGAGCTGCAAACTCCAGCCACACAGCAGAAGAAGGAGGAGGCACTGGGGTCAGAGAACCACATTGTAGTTTGACGTGAGGGGTCCACCTCTAACTCATGGAAACTGGGTTAGATTCACATTGCAGATTTCTATAAAATAAAGGCATCCAGTCATGACATACTTCTGCTCCCTACTTTTAGAGCATTGGTCCGGATGGTATACCCCCCTTGATCGTGGGCTGGGAGATCAAATGGCTAGTCTTCCAACACCTGTATCAGGGGTGGTTGATTGGATATTTAACCTCCCACAGCTGTACCACAGATAATGGATCGGACATAGTCTTCCCACAGCTGTTCCTGAGGTAGTTGATCGGACATAGTCTTCCCAAAGCTGTTCCTGAGGTAGTTGATCGGACATAGTCTTCCCACAGCTGTACCTGAAGTAGTTGATCAGACATAGTCTTCCCAAAGCTGTTCCTGAGGTAGTTGATCGGACATAGTCTTCCCACAGCTGTTCCTGAAGTAGTTGATCAGACATAGTCTTCCCACAGCTGTTCCTGAGGTAGTTGATCTGACATAGTCTTCCCAAAGCTGTTCCTGAAGTAGTTGATCAGACATAGTCTTCCCACAGCTGTTCCTGAAGTAGTTGATCAGACATAGTCTTCCCACAGCTGTTCCTGAAGTAGTTGATCAGACATTGTCTTCCCACAGCTGTTCCTGAGGTAGTTGATCTGACATAGTCTTCCCACAGCTGTACCTGAGGTAGTTGATCGGACATAGTCTTCCCACAGCTGTACCTGAGGTAGTTGATTGGACATAGTCTTCCCACAGCTGTTCCTGAGGTCGTTGATCTGACATAGTCTTCCCACAGCTGTTCCTGAGGTAGTTGATCTGACATAGTCTTCCCACAGCTGTTCCTGAGGTAGTTGATCGGACATAGTCTTCCCACAGCTGTTCCTGAGGTAGTTGATCGGACATAGTCTTCCCACAGCTGTTCCTGAGGTAGTTGATCGGACATAGTCTTCCCACAGCTATTCCTGAGATAGTTGATCGGACATAGTCTTCCCACAGCTGTTCCTGAGGTAGTTGATCAGACATAGTCTTCCCACAGCTGTTCCTGAGGTAGTTGATCTGACATAGTCTTCCCACAGCTGTTCCTGAGGTAGTTGATTGGACATAGTCTTCCCACAGCTGTTCCTGAGGTAGTTGATCTGACATAGTCTTCCCACAGCTGTTCCTGAGGTAGTTGATCTGACATAGTCTTCCCACAGCTGTTCCTGAGGTAGTTGATTGGACATAGTCTTCCCACAGCTGTTCCTGAGGTAGTTGATTGGACATAGTCTTCCCACAGCTGTTTCTGAGATAGTTGATCTGACATAGTCTTCCCACAGCTGTTCCTGAGGTAGTTGATCTGACATAGTCTTCCCACAGCTGTACCTGAGGTAGTTGATCAGACATAGTCTTCCCACAGCTGTTCCTGAGGTAGTTGATCTGACATAGTCTTCCCACAGCTGTTCCTGAGATAGTTGATCGGACATAGTCTTCCCACAGCTGTTCCTGAGGTAGTTGATCAGACATAGTCTTCCCACAGCTGTTCCTGAGGTAGTTGATCTGACATAGTCTTCCCACAGCTGTTCCTGAGGTAGTTGATCGGACATAGTCTTCCCACAGCTGTACCTGATGTAGTTGATCGGACATAGTCTTCCCACAGCTGTACCTGAGGTAGTTGATCAGACATAGTCTTCCCACAGCTGTTCCTGAGGTAGTTGATCTGACATAGTCTTCCCACAGCTGTTCCTGAGATAGTTGATCGGACATAGTCTCCCCACAGCTGGCCCTGAGATAGTTGATCGGACATAGTCTTCCCACAGCTGTATCCGAGGTATTTGATAGGACATAGTCTTCCCACAGCTGTACCCGAGGTATTTGATAGGACATAGTCTTCCCACAGCTGTACCTGAGGTATTTGATAGGACATAGTCTACCCACAGCTGTACCTGAGGTATTTGATAGGACATAGTTCAGTCACTATTGGGTTTTGAATAATACTCATAGACAAGAATTAGAAAGCATTGAACAGTTTCACGTGTTGCTGTCGACTCCAGAGACAAACAAAGCCAATGTCACAGAGTCCTGTCGAAGTGTTGAAGATCCAAGGATCATTCCACCAAATTTATTGCTATAGTCATGCCTGGGCACGTTGGCGCTAGTAGATGGAAGTTTACAAACACAAGAGCTGTCATTGTCAGATTCCACAAACTTGTTTCTCAACCTTAAATCAGTCTCCTAACTCACTACATCTGGGAGAAAAACATCACACCACGAGTATTGTTGTCAGTACAACATGGAGAAAACTCTCACAATACAAGTACTGTTGTCACTATGTCAGGGAGACAACTCTCACAACACAAATACTGTTGTCTCTATATAAGGGAGACAACTCTCACAACTCAAATACTGTTGTCTCTATATAAGGGAGAAAACTCTCACAACACAAGTACTATTGTCACTATGTCAGGGAGACAACTCTCACAACACAAATACTGTTGTCTATATATATAAGGGAGACAACTCTCACAACTCAAATACTGTTGTCTCTATATAAGGGAGAAAACTCTCACAACACAAGTACTATTGTCACTATTTCAGGGAGACAACTCTCACAACACACATACTGTTGTCTCTATATAAGGGAGACAACTCTCACAACTCAAATACTAATGCCACTGTATATGGTGCCGGTCTCTCTGGCTGTGGGGTTACAACACTTTCTCTCTGTAATCCCGTTTATCACGCAGAGTCTCGCAGCGGAGCGAGAACTGAGGTGGTTCGACCCCCGCTCGTGACTTGCGGATACTGAGCCGGCCGCTCAGAAAGCAATGGCAAACTACTGAGCGTAATCTTGCCAAGAGATCAACAGACAGCTGAAAGATGCTGCTGTTGACAGCTAAGTCCTGTAAAAGGATACGCAAAAACTGTATATGGTAGACAACTCTCACAACACAAGTACTATTGTCACTATGTCAGGGAGACAACTCTCACAACACAATTACTATTGTCACTATGTCAGGGAGACAACTCTCACAACACAAGTACTATTGTCACTATGTCAGGGAGACAACTTTCACAGCACAAGTACTATTGTCACTATGTCAGGGAGACAACTCTCACAACACAAGTACTATTGTCACTATGTCAGAGAGACAACACAAGTACTATTGTCACTATGTCAGGGAGACAACTTTCACAGCACAAGTACTATTGTCACTATGTCAAGGAGACAACTCTCACAACACAAGTACTATTGACACTATGTCAGAGACACAACTCTCACAACACAAGTACTATTGCCACTATGTCAGAGAGACAACTCTCACAACCCAAGTACTTTTGTCACTATATATGGGAGACAACTCTCACAGTACTATTGTGAATATATATATATATATGGGAGACGACCTGTTATGCAAACATGTTTTTCACTGTGGATATTGATCTAACACAATTGGTAACCTAGAAATATTCTGGGAAGGAATGGCGAATGCTGTGATATTTAACACATCGTTGAGTGTCGATGGGTCCATACATGTGTGAGGAGCACCATATACTGAATCTGCGCCAGTAGTTGGAAGCGCCCTTCGTGTAAACACAGGATTGGACCCTTTTTTTTTTAGACCCCTAAGCCGCATTGGGCATATGGTCCAAGACCCATATTTGTGAACCCATCGGCACTGGAATATGGAGTAACCCGTCGGCACCGGAATATGGAGGAACCCGTCGGCACCGGAATATGGAGGAATCCATCGGCACCGGTGTATGGACGAACAGCTTTGTTTCGGAGTAAAAAGTAAAATAAGAGGCCAGAAATGTTGCAGCCAACCTTTATTGTGGAGATGGCACCTTAAATTGATTGGAATGCATGCCTAAACAACGAAAGACCCCACAGCCAGGCCTTTAATCTTCACCTGGCAACAAGCGTTTCTCGCAGATTTTAACAAGCCAACCACACGTTTCATGCAGATGTTTGCCCATCGCGCAAATATACCCCATTACATATGTACCCTATTGCTGCCGGGATCGTTCAACACACTAGTCCCAGCGCACATACACACATACCACACATTTGTTCCATGTGAGGTCGTGTGGTACACACAGATAGCTGATCTTTCCAGGCATGAACAGCAAACACGGCATATTCAAGGGCAGACAATGCCTCAACTGTGAGGCTTTATCGTCTAAAGTCCAGACATAGCATTACCTGCTCGTGTCGCCAGTTCTATAGTGTCTTTTAAGACGCCCGCGGACATTCTTAGAGAGGTAGGTTACATTTTAACTTCTCGTACACCTGTTACAATTAATATTGTTAGTCCTAAATGTTTGAAACTGAGCTAGAGACATGTACGGCAAAATCTTGTCTCATCAGACACAACATAATTTATAACACATGCAACTTGTGCGGGTGCAAATTTATATTTAATGTGCGTCTAAGTATTTTCAGTTTTCATATTGCTTTTTTTTCTATATCCTATTTACAGGATATCGCTGTCAACACCAGCATTTAACTGCTGTTGTTGATGTTTTGGCAAGTTTACATTCATTAGTTTGCCATTAGTTTGCGATTGCTTTCTGAACGACCGGTCCCACGACCAACACGTCCCAGCGCAACGCGGTCTTCTGCCAAATCGGTCCCAACTGTGTTTCAACCGCAGGTAAGCGGGCTTACGAATTGCGTCCGTAAGCTTTTAGACACGGAGACCGGCTCATATTGCTTTAGCTTGAGAAAATAATTAATATGTATTGACTGGCACTTATTGGAAACACTAGACACGTTTAAAGATATAGTGGTCATAAGGGGATTCGAACCTGCCACTTCCAAATGACGACAGTGCCTCCCTCAAGGAACAAGTGTGCTTCGACGCCCGGCCAACTATACACCCGCTAGACAGGTGTCTTCATTAGCCAGGTCTTCATCCACCTGAACCCACAACTATGGAATATGGACATAATTCGTATCTAGCAATCGACATAGCCCTGCAGGTCTCAGAAATGTAAATTAAAAACCATAGGTCAAATAAGAAATACATGGGACCGTTACAAGGTCTGGTCTGTTAAGTGTAGGGAGTGAAGGCGGCTGCTGGGATATCCAGCACATCACTTAGCGAGCGCCGATTGGTCGATAACAAACATGGGGCTGGCACATTGTAGCCAGTGTATCTCAATGAGTGGGACAGTGTGTTGCTGGTCAGGATCCATGACACTCCTTCGGTTGCATTCGGCATATGGTGTTACACTCGTGTGTTTGGACCAACCCTTGGGTAATGAGATTAGGCGCTTGACCCTCTCGGATAAGTGCACAGAGCAGGATGTTCCTTGTGTTGGTTGTCCACCATAAAAATCCCACGGCGGCTGGAAATTGCAAAGAGCAGGCCTTTAGGATGCCGTCCTGGCAAATTGTTAAGAAATACAACATACCCACGGGTAGATAGAGCCCGCTACCTTGGGTGGAATCTATCTCGAGGGAGCACACCGTACACAGATGCTTGCCGAAGTCGGATACACTGACCTTGAGGAAAGAGGACCGGAGATGGTGACGTCTGTCGTGAACATTTAAAGGCGATTCATGATTGGCTGATTTCATCGTGCTATACGTAATACACATTGATGCAGGGTTTTGGTTATGCCTCGTTGCCACTGAAATATCATGGAAAATAAATACAGGTATCGATTGGCACTTACAGAAGTTGAGGAAATCAATAGAGATCAGACGGCACACCGGCAGCATAAAACAGTGCCCAGTGTGACCTCTAGTCTGTACTATTTTCTTCTGCTTGTATGAGTGTCAATCAATGCCTGTGACATAATTTCTCAAGGTGTTAGTCTCATTCTGGGCCGTGCCGTGCTATGATACAAAACGGCGGCCGCATCAGGCGGCACTGTATGGGGGCGGCATAAGCAGCAAAGAAGGGGCGGTATTTCGAAGACTTGCATCATTAAGGGGCATGATTTCCCCATATCCTGCCTCTTCTTCTCTTCCGGAGTCTTCGTGGCGAAGTGGTCAAGCCGTTTAACTCGGGCTCCGAAGGCTGTGGGTTCGATTCCGGGCTGCGTCCTTCGGTTCACGAGTTAAATTTTTCGGAGACTCCTGTGGGTCGTCGCTAGAGCTACAGAGTTCGTGCTTTGTGCGACGCTTTCCGCGCTGCGGAAAGAGACCGAGCCATATGGGATAAAACCCGGTGCAATTAAATCGACTCTGTCGACTTTTAAGCGACGACTTTTTTAGGGGCGGCATTTCGAAGACTTGCATCATACTGAGAAAATCTATCGCATGGCGTTGGTCTCATTTAAGATTGTAATTCTTGTCCCTGCATTACGATGATATTAGGAATTGTTTGCTTTCACCGATGTTTTTATTGACCAAATGCCACATGAGAGGGGTCATATCAGTATGCCACCGACCATCATGGCTTTCCCTTGTCTCTCCTATCTGCTTGTCTCCGCGAGCATTGTGTTGCGATCTGTTCACATTTTATTTTTGCTACGCCGGCTTCGTGGCTTAGAGGTTATGACTTTTCTCCGTAATCTCGTATACTCTCGTGGGTTAACGTGATGACGGTAAGAACCAGCAGTGGTTCGAATCGCATCGATAACTTACGGGGTATGTGAGCCGGCCGCTCAGAAAGCAATGGCAAACTACTGAGCGTAATCTTGCCAGGAGATCAACATACAGCTGAAAGATGCTGGTGTTGACAGCTAAGTCCTGTAAAAAGGATATGCTAAAAAAAAAAAAAAAAATTTCGTTTTTTACAGGACATCACAGTCAACACCAGCATTTCTGCCGCTGCCTTTTCTTGGCATGTTTACGTTCAGTAGTTTGCCATTGCGTTCTGAACAACCGTCACCGATACCAACGCAAAACCAGCGCAACGCGGTCTGCTGCCAAAACTCGCGCAGCTGTGTTTCGAACGTGGGTATACGGGATTACGAACCGCCTTCGTACAACCTAGGCCGCGGAGACCGGCTCTTTAGACATTGAAATATCCAAAACTGCAAACAGTAGTTTGCAGAATGTATTGCCTGACATATTTCGCTGCATCTCGTCAGGTGCATACTGCAGAATTATATGTCACATTGCCGGTTGCTAAACATTCGAACAATATCACTGTTTTAAGTATTTCAGCCAAAGTGTAATCCATGCATGATGTGTCCTGCAAGTGCAGGGATTTACTTACACAATGAGCCATCGTTTTGTCCGTTACGCAACTTCACACACTCCATGCTTCAGCGAATTCTAATGCAGACGACACATTCATTGTTCCGTGACCGCGCAATAACTACTGAAAACTACCGACATGCTATAAGATCTGAATATCTAAGGACACTGGCTCATAAACATATTCGTGTATTGTAAACTAAAATACGTTGACCATATTAAACGTTCGTGGCTCCCAGAGAACAGTGAAGGAAGACATGATTCGTGGAAGAAGACGCGGCGTTTGTCCAGCATCAAGATGGACCGAGACATTACGGTCACCTAGGGCATGAGAGAGTATCAGGAAGACAAACTGGCAATGGTTGGACACAATTTTCGGCGGGCCGTGATGAGAGCGATCTTCTGCAAACGACCTGTTACATGATGAAGTTGATGGTCAATGTCAAGGTTTATGATGAACTTGGGTAGCAGATGTTTGATGTTCTGTGTCTAGAGCAGATAGGTCATCATTCTCAAGGTTTATGGTGAACTTAGGTAGCAACTGTTCGATGTTCTGTGCCTAGAGCAGATAGATCGTCATTCGCAAGGTGTATGGTGAACCTAAGTAGCAGCTGTTCAATGTTCTGTGTCTATAGCAGATAGATCGTCATTCTCAAGGTTTATGGTGAACTTAGGTAGCAGCTGTTCAATGTTCTGTGTCTAGAGCAGATAGATCGTCATTCTCAAGGTTTATGGTGAACTTAGGTAGCAGCTGTTCAGTGTTCTGTGTCTAGAGCAGATAGATCGTCATTCTCAAGGTTTATAGTGAACTTAGGTAGCAGCTGTTCAATGTTCTGTGTCTAGAGAAGATAGATCGTCATTCTCAAGGTTTATGGTGAACTTAGGTAGCAACTGTTCGATTGTCTGTGTCTAGAGCAGATAGATCGTCATTCTCAAGGGTTATAGTGAACTTAGGTAGCAGCTGTTCAGTGTTCTGTGTCTAGAGCAGATAGATCGTCATTCTCAAGGTTTATAGTGAACTTAGGTAGCAACTGTTCGATTGTCTGTGTCTAGAGCAGATAGATCGTCATTCTCAAGGGTTATAGTGAACTTAGGTAGCAGCTGTTCAATGTTCTGTGTCTAGAGCAGATAGATCGTCATTCTCAAGGTTTATGGTGAACTTAGGTAGCAACTGTTCCATGTTCTGTGTCTAGAGCAGATAGATCGTCATTCTCAAGGTTTATGGTGAGCTTAGGAAGCAACTGTTCGATGTTCTGTGTCTAGAGCAGATAGATCAATGACGATCGCGCTCATGGAGTCACACTGAAAGACACATCTGGAGCGTGTTGTGTGGGTCAAGCACCTGCTGGTGGCCCACTAGCGAAGTTGGTAGCGATCTGCGCTGGTAATAACAGTGGGACGCGGGTCCGACGCCTGGCTGGTCACCTGTCAAGGTGAGGTCAAGATTGGCCACCTATTTCTTCTTGCGCTGGGTCTACAACATGTGATGGCGCTATACTATAAACCCACAAACCCACAGCAGGAAAGTGCTTCCGGCCAAATTAAAAATTAAAACGCTGCAGATAATATTATTAAGGAACAAAATACGTGTTGGTGTGATAAATGTTCCTGACCACGAGTGCTGTCTAACTGGGTCGCATACATTCTCTAATTGCCGCCATATAACGGGTGCGCGTGTGTTTGTCATTATCATCATCATCATCATCATCATCATCATCATCATCATCATCATCATCATCATCATCATCATCATCATCATCATCAGCAGCAGCATCATCATCATCATCATCACCAACACCTTCTCTCCATGCTGCTGTTGCTGCTGCTGCTGCTACTACTACTACTACTACTACTACTACTACTACTACTACTACTACTACTACTACTACTACTGCTACTACTGCTGCTGCTGCTGCTGCTGCTACTACTACTACTACTACTACTACTACTACTACTACTACTACTACTACTACTACTACTACTACTACTACTATTACTACTACTACTACTACTACTTCTACTACTGCTGCTGCTGCTGCTGCTGCTGCTGCTACTACTACTACTACTACTACTACTACTACTGCTACTACTACTACTACTGCTGCTGCTGCTGCTGCTGCTGCTGCTGCTGCTACTACTACTACTACTACTACTACTACTACTACTACTACTACTACTACTACTACTACTACTCGCTGCTGCTCATCCCTTCTATCTCATCCTCTTCCTCTTCTTCTTCTGCCTGCTTTGTCTTCACCAACTACAATCCAGATACCACATAAAGGAACAAAATATCACACCTTGACTTCATCAAAACTCTCAGCTCTTCCCGTCACTCCCCTCTTTGTATACTGTGCTCTTCTACACGCAGTTTCTCCTTCTTGTCTATCTCCCATAACTCGTCATGACGTCTGGAAATTGAACAGTCAACATGCATTAATCTGCTTTCCTCGGTGCAAGTTAAAGCGTGTCTAGCACGGCCGTTTTGACCCCAGTGGCTTCCTCGCTGAGATGATCAGTTTATCCACAGATAGCTCCTTCGTTCGATCTTAATCTCTCATCCTCTACCATGGAGTTCATCATGTGCCATGCCGAAAAGCGTGGGGGTCATGTTTTGCCATTTCACCCGATCACCAGAGTCGTGGATCAGCTCAGTGTTATGTTTCGACCATGCCACGTGGCCAAGCCATCCAGGTATTTACTTCACAGTCTTCCCCTTGGTCTCTTCTCTTCGATCTTGCCAGTCGTCACCAAGTTCTCAAATTTATTTCTTCTCATAACATGCCCAAAATATTTTGACTGTCAACGTCTAATGTCTCTAATCAGTTTACGACCTTCATGTGTTTCTTGAAGGACTTGTTCATTGGTTTTTCTGTCTGTCCGTGGTATTCTTTGCATTTTCCTCAGAAACCACATTTCCACAGCCATCAGATGTTTTTCAGCTTCTCTGGTTCGATGTGCAATGAGGATGATCTGTCGTTCATTGTCACCTTGCAGTCTTGACAGACGATAGTTTGTGCTTTAAAAAGGCATAATAACTTTTAACTATGGCGGTAGCGAGTGTGACTGATAAGGCCAATTTGCGCTGTAAATGTCCGTTCACAGTGGGTGCATGTGAACACGTGGTCATTTTCACCATCATGTACCATCTTATGTCTCACACGCTCAGTGTGTGACTAATCTGCAATAATTTTCTCCTTTGTCTTTATTCCATTTCTGATAGTTGCCCTCCATGCAACACGTTCAGCGGCGACTTGCTCCCAATGTGCATTATCAATGCCTGTATCAATCATGTCCCGCTTACACACATCTTTGTATCGTAGTAGAGGCCGACCCTGAGATCTCTTACCCATCTGTAAGTCACAAAAAAAGATGTCCTTTGGTATTCTACCATCATCCATCCTCCTAAGATATCCTATCCATCTAAGTCTACGAAGACTGAGCATGGAATAAACCGTCACACAACCTGATCTTTCCAATACTTCAGTATTTGTGATTTTGTCTTGCCACTTAATACCAAGAATTCTTCGCAGACACCGCATATGAAAGCTGTTTAAACGTTTCTTTTGGTGTGAGTAAGTTGTCCAGGTTTCACTGCTATAAAGAAGAGTACTAAGAACACAGGCTTGATAGACAAAGACTTTTGTTTTGGCAGTAAGCTTCCTGTTCTCCCAGACTCTTTTTGTTAACCTGTTCATTATTGTTGCTGCCTTACTAATCCGGATGTTGATTTCCTGATCTAGGGATAATTTGCTATTTACCACTGATCCTAGATATGTAAAATGGTCTACCATCTCTAGTTCGGCGTCGTCAATAAAGATTGATGGTACCCCATGTGCACCTTGTGACATAATCTGTGTCTTCTTTTTGCTAATTGTTAAACCAAATTCAGAACAAGCATTGGAGAATGCAGATAGTAGACATTGCAATTCTTCCTCAGAGTGGGTCGTAACTGCAGCATCATCTGCAAAAAGCAACTCTCTGATCAGTACCCTCCTAATTTTGGTCTTGGCCTTCAACCTCTGAGCATTGTAGAGGCCGCCATCTGAGCGTGAGTGAATGTATATACCACCATCCTGATCACGAAAGGCATATTTCAGTAGAAGTGAAAAGTATATTCCAAAGGTGGTGGGAGCTATAGTATGTCCCGAAAAGTATGCCTTCATTCACGATCAATTATTTTGAAAACTGTCTGTTGTATCGTTATGAAATTTTTCCAGTCGTCTTATATTTACCCCCACCCAAGGAATATGTCTTTGACAGGTCCAAAAGCAAATTAAATCATCGAAAGCGGCGACATTTCTTTGATGTTTTGCTGAAAAACTAGTGATTTCTCGCTAACAAATTTATGTTTACAGTAATGAAAGTCCCGCCAATTCAGATGACACACAAGGCGTATCCGGATTCGTATGGGAGTGGGTGCAATAAAAGAAGTAGCTTAAAATCGACAAGATCGGCTGCATTGCACCTGGTTTTTATCCCATATGGCTCAGTTTCTTTCCGCAGCGCGGAAAGCGTCGCATAAAGCGCGAACTCCATACATCCAGCGACGACCCTCGGGAGTCTCCGAAAAAAATGCACTCGTGAAATGAAGGACGCGGCCCGGAATCGAACATACAACCTTCGGAGCCCGAGTCAGACGGCTTGACCACTTCACCATGGAGAATCCCGAGAGGGGTGCAATCAGTGTTGCCATTTTAGTGCTTTTCGCACTAAATTTAGTGCTTTTTCAAGTCATTTAGTGCGAAAATTTTGCTTTTAGCGCTGCCGCGCAAATTTAGTGCTTCACAAAATTTTTGGGGTGCTTTTTAGTGCTTTTTGGGTGTGTAAAAATTACTTTAAAAATCATTTTGGGGACACTAAAAAGCCGAATTTGAACTGAAGCTAGGGAGTAAAACAGTCTTAGTACATTTTTTTTAAAAACTTGCATATCCTTTACAGGACATCACTGTCAACAGCAGCATCTTTCAGCTGTCTGTTGATTTCTTGGCAAGATTACGCTCAGTAGTTTGCCATTGCTTTCTGAGCGGCCGGGTCAGTTACCCCGCAAGTCACCAGCGGGAAACGAACCGCTCCCAGTTCTTGCCCGCTACAAGACTCTGCGTGATAAACGGGATTACGGAGAAAGTGTTGTAACCCCTCGGCCAAAGAGGCCGGCCTTAGTACATTACCGTGCAATATTCAAGCAATTTAACTCCCTTTAATACGATTTAGATGAAGTGAGTGACTGCAATGCGCTGGCAATATGCAATGCGTTAAAAGATTCAATTCAAATCAAATCAGAACCAAATCAAATTAACTTTATTTAAATACAAACTATGCGTAAATACAAAGATTGTTTAATTAAACAAGAATGGACTTGAGATGCAAAGACTAGTTGCACTCGCCACTGACAATACACCTGTCATGAGAGGTGTAAACAATGGAATATATACAAAATTAAAATCCGTAGTTCCTCATCTGGTACTAGTTAGGTGTGTATGTCATTCCCTTCAGCTGGCAGTGTCACAGGCTGCAGCTGCTTGTCTGCCCAGGAACATAGAGTTAATAATTAGAGAAACATATAACTGGTTTTCTCACTCAAGTCTTCGTCAAGCAAAGTACAGGGAGCTTTTTGCTTTATTAAATGATGGACAACATACGCTGAAGGTTGTTCAATTAAGCCAGACACGATGGATGTCCATTCAATCTGCCATTGTCAGAATATTGCAGCAGTGGGTCGAGCTCAGAGCTCATTTTGATGTAGCAAGACTCAACGAGCGCTGTTATACAGCAGAACTTCTACATTCTATGTTTAGCGACATGAAAAACTTATGTGTATCTCATATTTCTCAAGCATATTCTCGGAGAAGTTCAAAGTGTGAATAAGAAATTCGAAGCAGATATAGGCCTACAGGATCCAACAAAACTACTCAGCGATCTTGTCCAGCTCATTGATTCTATCAGTTCAAAGATTGCTGTTCCTGGGGAAATAAATAACAGAAAGTGATGCTATTCAAGATTATTTAGATCCTAATCCCAATCTAGATTATGAGTTTGAGAAAGAAATAGCAGACTACAAGTTTCCCGATGAGAAAGAAATTCGTGGAAGGTGCATCCAGTTTTTAATAGAGCTATTGACACAGCTGCGTTTACGTACACCCGATAACGTTCGAGTGTTGCAGTCCATGTCATGTCTTAGTGGAAGTGAATGTCTACAGCCAATGAAGCCCTGTATATTGGATCTTGCTAAAATAGCTACAGAAACTGAAGAGGAGTTGTTTGACTGGGATTTGGCAGATCTGGAATAAACTTCATTCTAATATTCAGTGATAATAATAAATTATAATGTGCTACTTTATAACATTTTGAATGAATACCACCAGTGCTTGTTTTAGTGATTTCCACCAAAAAATAGTATTGCAATTTGTTGCTTTTTTGACTCGAAAGTAGTTCTGATTGGGATTTGGCAGATCTGGAATAAACTTCATTGTAATATGAAGTGATAATAATAAATTATACTGTGCTACCTTGTTACATTTGTAATAAAAACCGGTGGTGCTTTTTTTTTTTGGGTGCTTCCTAAAAAAGTTGGTGCTTTTTAGTGCTTTTTTGGGTCGATTTTGGTGCTTTTTCATCAAAGGGAGATGGCAACACTGGTGGCCATTCTTATTAATGTAAAAAGATCGAATTCTATTAAAGAGAACTGCGCAGTGTCAAATGTTGATATCACTGTAAAGTTAAATGCCCTTTGATGTCAGTATTGTTCACACAGTTCACACACAGCAGAAAGTGGCGAAGATAGAATAGATAGATGCATTGTATAGTGAACCGGATTATGTCTTGAAGAGGTACAAAACAAAAATAACAATAATAATAAATAGGATGCTTTAACACGAAAGCTAGAAACCCCAAGATGTCTACACATTATCCATGTGCTACAGGGGATCATAAGGGAAGCCAGAAATAGACACACCATAACCTACAATGTATGCCGTAAGAGGCTACTGGGGAGGGTTGCCTGAGTTTGGGTATCTCGACTCCTAGAACACTTTAGCTGAATGGAGCAATTATAGATTTCACTATACTTGTACTGATAACTATTTTTCAAGAGAAGTATATGGTTATTTCTGTAACAATTTTATTCATATTTTGGAGGGTATCAATTGAATGTTACCATTATAAAAGGTTCATACATTTGGTTCATACCATAATGCGATCAGCGTTGCTAGTATTAGGTTGTGCTCAATATTTAATACTGTTTTTAATCTTTTATTACAAGGGAAATAATTTCATCTAAGTTGAAGTTATTTTTTGGCGTTAGCAATCAAGGGGAACAATTATAGATTTCACTATACTTGTACTGGTAGCCATTTTGCAAGAGACATATATGTTTATTTCTGTAGCAATTTCATTCATATTTTGGAGGGTATCAATTGAATGTTACCATTATAAAAGCTTTACACAATTTTGATTATTCTTTACAATTTCAGAACTAAATTTTTGTGTCATATATATTGTTTAGTAAATCATTTATTTCTTTATCTTCCAGGCCACGTCTGTCTAAACAGATGATTGGCTTACTCTGGTTTCTCTTCACAACGTATAAATCTTTTGAAACATTAGCATTTCCAGGTAGCAAGTTTAGAAAATAGTTCACGATAGCCGTGAAAGTACTTCCAGCCGGTTGAAGTAAAAAGTTTAGCGCAGTCAAGACATTCTCTAGCGTAATTGTCGCCTCCAATAGCATACTGAGCCTTGCAAAAGTTTATTAATGCAATCCAAAAAATACATAATTACAATATCATGTCAAATTCTCCTCCATGGTAAAAAAAATCTTTGTTTTGAATGTTGTGCGGTGTGTGTGGTTTATTTCAACTGGACGTGACCTGTGTTACCTGAGAACATGGACCAACCAGTTTATAACTTCACATCCAGCGCAGTACACGGTAAGCTACACAGCGCAGGTACCCTCGTGCTGTCTGTAATAGGACCGGGAGCGGCAGTAAAATGCACCCCGACTCTAATCGCCAGCTCTTTGTTGGGCCCAGCTGGTGTTCCCGCGGGTGGCATAACGGACATTTACCGCTTCGAAATACCTACACGCTGGTTTGTGAACTTAACACAGGTAGCATACAACCAAAAGTATCAAGATTTACATGGATTGAAACTGAAGGTCGCGAGCTGCGATCTTGAAATAGAGATCCAGCACGTGGAAAAGGAAAAAAAGAGGGTGACCATCCACTGGTTGCCGAATACCATGAGCCGCGAGGCAGTCAAAGAGTTGGTCGGAATGGCAACAGGCGACAAAGACGCCGAAGTATTCAGACTGAAATATGGTGCGGGGAAGTGGGGTGCCTTGTGCAACCCAACTCAAGTAGTGCCGCATTATGCTAGGTTAAACATCCCTGGAGTAACCGGTAACAACCACCGTATCCTCTTCACGATGCCAGGGCGCAGAACAACGTGCCCAAACTGTGGCCTGGACGACCACTGGGCCAACAGGTGCCCGAGCCGAAGACCGAGGCCAAAGGTTGATGAAAACACGGTGGAAAACTTTCCACCGCTGGTAGAAGCAAAGAGTCAGCAGCCACCGACACAATCACGAGAAAAAGTGGAAACCGCAGTGGAAACCACAGCGCCGAAGACAGCACTAATGCCCACTCCAGTAACAACACCATTCGAGACTGAAATCGCTAATACCTTGGCCACAAACGACATTACAACACAAAGAACAAATCAACAAAAGGAACAAGACAGCAAAACCCAACCCAAATCCAAATCACCTACCACCCCAAATACACACCCATCCCCAACTCCGACCAAGGAAAACAATTCAGATGAACGGGAGCCCATTAAAAATGACAAAGAGGTAGACAAAGATGGTTTCATTAAAGGGATTCATAACAAGAAGCGCAATAGAATGCAGAAAAACGCAGAAAACAGCGATAGTGAAGACGACGATTCTCCGATTGCGACACCAAAAAAAAAAAGTGAACAAACCGAACAGCCCCACAGTAAGGAAAAATGATCAACGACAGAACACAGAGGAAGAGGACAACATATCCTTAAGGCGTTTATTTATCGCCACTGACACTGAAGAAGAAGAGAACTCGGGAACGTCCAAAACGCACTGAACAGCTATATGCAGCATATTTATTTACTTCCTTTAGTAATGTCAATTGTCATTTGCACGCAATATAATTTCCTTTTGTTTATATACTTGTGATGGGTGACGACATAAAAATAATATGTTTAAATATATCTGGTATAGCACAAAACAACAACACATTTGCACACTCATACACAAATACAAACCAGATTTCATCCTGCTACAAGAGACAAATATTCATTCAGATATACATAGCGCACAAATTACAACACAATTAGGACTAAGACATGCAAACTTCAGTTTGGCAGTCCAAAACATAGGTTCTGGGACAGCCATACTACAAACATCAGATAGGTGGAACATTTTAAAAACAAATCGGGATAGCCAGGGTAGAATCAGCCTAACACAGATAAGTAACACCTCACATACATATACCATTGTCAACTTACATGCACCACCAAATTACAACTATCAGCCACAATTTTATGAAGAACTAGACACACTACTCACACACACATACAGAGGACAGAACATCATACTCTGTGGAGATTTCAACTGCGTCTTACAGGCATTGGATATAATAGGCGGAGAAATGAAGACACAGGTTAGGAGAATGGAAGGAGAAAGCACAACAAAGTTAGAAACACTGCAAAACATTTTTAGACACACACAATTTAATAGACACATTCAGACACAAACATCCAAACAAGCGAGAAATAACACACACAAATAAAACACACCACACAGCAAGAAGATTAGATAGGATATATATACCTGCAACACACCACATAGTAAACACTAGGCACCTACAAGAGACATTACAGTACACAGACCACAAAGCCATCTTAACACACATCAGTACAAGCACATAAACACACAGATAAACAAACGTTCACAACATTGGAAATTTAATAACACACTTCTAAAGAATACAGAATATGAGAAATACATGGTACAACTTTTACACACATATACCGACCACATACCGGCTGATAACATCGGACAATACTGGGACCTACTGAAAAATACAACTCGAAGCAGAACACAATACATAGCATCCATCATACACAAAGACAGATTAAGACAAGAACAAATTATACAAACAGCCATACAACTAACAAAACAGATGGACAACAAAGCACCACATTTAAACACACTAGAAGAACAATTAGAGCAGCACCAACAACACAGATATCTAGGCGCCCTCCTTAGAACAAAATTAACCACAATCACGCAAGAGTCTCCCAGTAAACAATATTTAGCGATTTAACGGAACGTACAACACAGCAGATAAAAAGGCAAAATAATAGACATGCAAGGCACCCACAAACAGAACCCGCGCAAATAACAGAAGCATTCAATCAATACTGCACACACCTATTTACAGCAGAGACAGTATATACACAGATACAAGACAAATTTCTAAAATACAGTAAACAGCTGTCAGATGCAGACAAAGACACACTAGACACAGAACTAACACTAGCATACATAACACACGCACTCAGCAAAATGAACAAAGACAAGACACCAGGACCGGACGGCTTGACTGTAGAATTCTACCAACATTTCTTTCATATCTTAGGTGGCCTTCTTCTTAAAGTATATCAAGACGCCTTTGACAAAGAACAACTACCAGACAGTTGCAACATGTCGTACATAACACTCATACCTAAACACAACACAGACAAGACACAGATGAAAAATTACAGACCCATATCTCTACTCAACACAGACTATAAAATACTAACCAAAGCACTGACCCACAAACTGAGACCCTTTATGTCAACACTCATACACCCAGACCAACAATGCGGCGTACCACATAGAAACATTCACCAGCATACACATTTTTATTAGAGACATCATCACATACACACAGGAGAAAGACTGTCAGTCCTCTCTTTTGTCCCTAGACCAGGAGAAAGCATTTGACAGAATTTTCCACTCCTATCTACACAAGACATTAACACAATGCAATTTAGGCCAGTACTTTGGGAGATGGATAGCGATCTTGTACCGGAATCCTGAGAGTAAGGTGTTGGTTAACCACACACTCACTGCGGGCTTCCGGCTCACAAGGTTGGTGAGACAAGGATGTCCTCTGTCGCCGCTCCTATATGTGCTGGTTTTAGAACCACTACTAGAAGCAATCAGACAATACACCAACATCACAGGCACATTCATACCAGGCGGAGGAGAGCGGAAGTTGCTTGCATATGCAGACGACACCACTTTCTTCCCCACCAACAATACATTCGTTACAAATATACTTCACACTTTTACACAGTTTGGTAAGGGGAGTGGGGCAAAATTAAACATACAAAAATCACACATAATGGGTCTTGGTAAGTGGCGAAACAAAACAGACTTTCCTCCCGACTTAACAGCCACAGACAACATCAAACTATATGGGATAACATTTCCTAACAACTCCCGACAGATGCACGCACAGACATGGCAAAACCTCACACACAAAATTATAGTCATGCTGCACAGATACAGGTATAAGACATCCACAATATTTGGTAGGAGCATCATAGTTAACACATTCACCATTCCCAAAATAATATATTTAGTCACATTGCTAGACACTCCTAAACAGACAGTCACAGACATCAACAAACATATCAGACGTTTCATCTTTGGCAGCACAATCTATTCCATCAAACATAAGACACCCATACAGGACAAAAGACAAGGAGGAATAGCACTACAAGACATAGATACAAAAATACAAGCGCTTAGAATCCAACACATAGCACATATCCTCAATCAACCTGAACAGCACCCACTAGCACCCTATTACATAGACTCAGACTGCAACACCTTAGAAGAATACAACTTAATTCACCACACCATTTTGGAACACTACCCGCTTTCTACAAGACATGCATACACACACTTCAAGGACGCGAGCATTTACTACACCAGACAACAAACCAGATTTACAAATATCTAGTCAATCAACAAGCACCCCCACTACGACTTAGAATAAAAAGGGGACAAAAATACTACATACAAGACTACACATGTACTTTCACTAATCTCCACAATCCACACATCAAACCCAAAGCCAAAGAAATTGCGTACCGTTTAATCTTTAACATGTCACCTACTACGGAAAAACAAGCACGCAGGTCAAAACAAATAGCACCATGTCAACTCTGCAGACGGAACATACAGGAAACCGAAGATCACATTTATTACACTTGTCCAACAGTCCAAACCGCACTAGACACACTAAGACAACTCATTGAAACATTTACTAAAAGAAAACAGATATCTACAAAGCAATTATTTTAAACACTTTACTTAAATCTTCCAAAGACAACCACACTAAATTGCTGATTTCTCTGGCAGAATACAGGTACCTAGTATGGTCCTGTAGAAATGGCGCATTGTACAAATATAAAACGTACAATTCAAGTTTAATACTGCATATGTTCCAAAACAAAATAACACAAATATTCACAAACACACAGAGATAACGAAATAAAACCAGCTTATTTATTTACTCAATTGAATACCCATAATATGTATGAATGTGGACATGCACGCATATATGTGTACATGCACACATATATGTGTATGCTTGTATGGTAGAATGTGGAATATAGAATATGAATATACAGGTTTGTTTTAAGGGGCTATCATATAATGCCGACACCCTATCGTCTTGACTAACAATAGTGCCGGTTGAACGGGAGTGTCCCAGGCGGGTCCCTGTTGTGGAAATTTTAGAACATGTGTGCGCCTCGCGACGCGAGCCCTGTGTGTGGCTTATTTGTAAATACTTTGGAACACTTCTCACTAGGTGGAACAAGCATTGGAGAGCACAGATGGTACACGCCGCAGCTCCTCTGGCCTAGGGAAACAAAGGCTTTGTAGAAAACTGGCTGCGTGTCCTTTGTAAGACCCGGCCACCGGCCTGGTGTGTCTAGTGGCTGGTGGTCACTGGGCATTTTTATGTTCAGCGGTTTTGCCTTTTGCCTATTTTCAACACGATTTCCCAGCACGAATACATAGTTGTAGAATACCAAAGGCCAACATGTGTGGTATTTGTATATGGGTAGCCAAGTATGGGTAATTCGTGTAGGTATTTGTGTAAATATAATCAGTGCTTTGTTTTGATATACAGGTATTTATATTAATATATGCACATGGAAATCCCCCCCCCCCCCACAATTTAAATAGAATGAGAATGTAAAGGTTATTGCCCAAGATCACGGAAATCCATGTACAATCATCTACAGAAAGCAAGAGATAGATCAAGACAGAATGTGTGTATGTGTATGTGTGTGTGTGTGTATGTGTGTGTGTGTGTGTGTGAGAGAGAGAGAGAGAGAGAGAGAGAGAGAGAGAGAGAGAGAGAGATGGACAGTTGTAACATGCATTCCATTTGTGGAGATGGAAATGAAACGAGGAATGTGTGGTTTACATGTACTTTGCCATAAATGTCATATTAGTATAACTGTATATGCATGTACTTGTTTTCATTAACGCATGTGACACATAACACTAACAAACGGCAACGCTCTGTAATATACACAAACAAAGAAATACACATTACACTTTGTACATTGCTTTGTATACAATAAACATTGGGGAAAAAAAATTTTGCTGACAAACTGCAGTTGAGCTGGAATTCTACAGTCTTTAATGATTATTCTAAGAGTGAAAATGTGGTCTATACATGACCGTTTTGGTCTGAAGCCAGCTTGTTCTTCTCTGAGCCTTTCATCTATAGACTTTTTCAATCTCTCAAGTAACATGCTACAAAAAATTTTCCTGGTACTGACAGTAGGGTGATACAACACCAGTCATTACAATCAGACATATCACCTTTTCTTCTTCTTCTTCTTCTTCTTCTTCTTCTTCTTCTTCTTCTTCTTCTTCTTCTTCTTCTTCTTCTTCTTCTTCTTCTTCTTCTTCTTCTTCTTCTTCTTCTTCTTCTTCTTCTTCTTCTTCTTCTTCTTCTTCTTCTTCTTCTTCTTCTTCTTCTTCTTCTTCTTCTTCTTCTTCTTCTTCTTCTTCTTCTTCTTCTTCTTCTTCTTCTTCTTCTTCTTCTTCTTCTTCTTCTTCTTCTTCTTCTTCTTCTTCTTCTTCTTCCTCTTCTTCTTCTTCTTCTTCTTCTTCTACTTCTTCTTCAGCGTTCCGAGCCATTGAGGTTCTTTGCTGCAGATACAATCCGTCTCCATTCGTCTCTCTGGTTGACCTTCTCTTGCCAGTCGTTGATTCCAAGTGCCTGTAGGCCTGTATATATATATATATATATATATATATATATATATATATATATATATATTATCTCTCCACCGTCTTCTTGGTCTACCTCGGGGTCTGCGGTCATTTATTTCCTGAGTGTAAGCGAGTTTTGTTTCCCTATTATCTTCCATTCTTTCTATATGATGAAGTTTTTTTTTTGCAGTTTAAAAATTACGCCATCCTTCCACTGTTGTGGTGGGGATTCGTTTTGCCAGATTTCATTGATCAGCTGTAACAAACGTTGTAAGGTGTTCTCATCTGCTGCTTTGAGCATTTCTCCTGAGATGTCTTCACCAACAGCTTTGTTGTTCTTCAATTTTTTTTAAAGTCTGCTTTAATCTCTGCCATGGTGAATGACTCACAGGAGGCATCTAATGGGGGAATGGTGGTTTCTCCATCCAGGTTGAGAACACTGTCAGGCTGCGGTCTATTTAATATTACTTTGAAATGTTCTGCCCATCGTTGTTTTTGGTGGTCATCAGATATCAGTAGTTTACCTTGTTTGTCTTTGATAGGTTCGTTTGGTGTAGGTGAGTGATTGAGTTAACATTTTTAATAAAGAGCACTAAATTATAATAATAATAATAATAATAATAATAATAATAATAATAATAATAATATTAAATAATAATAATAATAAAGTTAGTAAGAAACATCCATTTATTCTTCCTACATATGTTGGTGATAAAATAAAAATATTCTTCTTCTTCTTCAGCGTTCCGAGCCATTGAGGTTCTTTGCTGCAGATACAATCCGTCTCCATTCGTCTCTCTGGTTAAAATAAAAATATTATAATAAATAAAATAAAAATATTGAAAAAAAATAAATAAAAAAATTTGACATGTTTTCTGCCTTTAGACTGGAACAGTAGAAATTAATGAAAGTTCTGAATGTGCAGAAGAAACTGCTTTGTCTTGCACAGTGTTGTCATCTCCCTTTGAGGAAAAAGGACCAAAATCGACCCTAAAAAGCACAAACAATTTTTGGAAAGCACAAAACAAAAAGCACCAACTGTTTTTATTACAAATATAACAAGGTAGCACATTATAATTTATTATTATCACTTCATATTACAATGAAGTTTATTCCAGATCCGCCAAATCCCAATCAGAACAACTTTCGAGCCAAAAAAGCACCAAATTGCAATACTATTTTTTGGGAAAGCACTAAAACAAGCGCCGGTCTCTCTGGCTGTGGGGTTACAACACTTTCTCTCTGTAATCCCGTTTATCACGCAGAGTCTCGCAGCGGAGCGAGAACTGAGGTGGTTCGACCCCCGCTCGTGACTTGCGGATACTGAGCCGGCCGCTCAGAAAGCAATGGCAAACTACTGAGCGTAATCTTGCCAAGAGATCAACAGACAGCTGAAAGATGCTGCTGTTGACAGCTAAGTCCTGTAAAAGGATACGCAAAAAAAAAAAAAAAAAAAAAAAAAAAAAAAAAAAACTAAAACAAGCACTGGTGGTATTAATTCAAAATGTTATAAAGTAGCACATTATAATTTATTATCACTGAATATTAGAATGAAGTTTATTCCAGATCTGCCAAATCCCAGTCAAACAACTCCTCTACAGTTTCTGTAGCTATTTCCTGCTGTGTTTGCTCTTGCAATGATGATGATGATGATTGAAAGAAACGTGTATATGATTCCTGTGATCCAATTTTTCGTAGAATATCCTCAGGTTGTTTATAACCATGACAGCATTTGCCATATCTTTTCATTCCATATCTAATAGTCAAAACAGCTGTCAAACTCTTTATGCTCAGTTTATTCCGCAATTTTGACTTTATAAATCCCATCTGACTGAAAATACGCGCCACGTCCGCATTAGAATGAGGTAAAATGAGCACAGTAAAATGAGCTAAATCTGTAAAATCTTGGAAAGGATTTTCACCGGTGGCATCCCTGGATGAGTCTATTTCTGCCCACAGTCCAAGTATGTCAGAGGTCTGTGTCCACTGCACATGATGAAGTTTTCTCCACTGGAAATCGATGCGGGTGAGAGTAGCTGCATCTTCTACAAACATTTTAGCAAGATCCAATATACAGGGCTTCATTGGCTGTAGACATTCACTTCCACTAAGACATGACATGGACTGCAACACTCGAACGTTATCGGGTGTACGTAAACGCAGCTGTGTCAATAGCTTTATTAAAAACTGGATGCACCTTCCATGAATTTCTTTCTCATCGGGAAACTTGTAGTCTGCTATTTCTTTCTCAAACTCATAACCTAGATTGAGATTAGGATCTAAATCATCTTGAATAGCATTACTTTCTATTATTTATTTCCCCAGGAATAGCAATCTTTGAACTGATAGAATCAATGAGCTGGACAAGATCGCTGAGTAGTTTTGTTGGATCCTGTATATCTGCTTCCAATTTCTTATTCACACTTTGAACTTATCCGAGAATATGCTTGAGAAATATGGGATACACATAGTTTTTCATGTCGCTAAACATAGAATGAAAAAGGTCTGCTGTATAACAGCGGCCGGTCAGTTATCCCGCAAGTCACCAGCGGGGGTTGAACCGCTTCCAGCTCTCGCCCGCTACGAGACTCTGCGTGATAAACGGGATAATGGAGAAAGTGTTGTAACCCCTCGGCCAGAGAGGCCGGCCTTAGTACATTACCGTGCAATATTCAAGTAATTTAACTCCCTTTAATACGATTTAGATGAAGTGAGTGACTGCAATGTCCAGGCAATATGCAGTGCGTTAAAAGATTCAAATCAAATCAAATCAAATTAACTTTATTTAAATACAAACTAAGCGTAAATACAAAGATTGTTTAAACAAGAATGGACTTGAGATGCAAAGTCTAGTTGCACTCGCCACTGACAATACATCTGTCATGACAGGTGTAAACAATGGAATATATACAAAATTAAAATCCGTAGTTCCTCATCTGGTACTAGTTAGGTGTGTATGTCATTCCCTTCAGCTGGCAGTGTCACAGGCTGCAGCTGCTTGTCTGCCCAGGAACAAAGAGTTCATGATTAGAGAAACATATAACTGGTTTTCTCACTCAAGTCTTCGTCAAGCAAAGTACAGGGAGCTTTTTGCTTTATTAAATGATGGACAACATACGCTGAAGGTATTCAATTAAGCCAGACACGATAGATGTCCATTCAATCTGCTATTGTCAGAATATTGCAGCAGTGGGTCAAGCTCAGAACTCGTTTTGATATAGCAAGACTCAACGAGCGCTGTTATACAGCAGAACTTCTACATTCTATGTTTAGCGACATGAAAAACTTATGTGTATCTCAAATTTCTCAAGCATATTCTCGGAGAAGTTCAAAGTGTGAATAAGAATTTCGAAGCAGATATACAGGATACAACAAAACTACTCAGCGATCTTGTCCAAATCACTGATTCTATCAGTTCAAAGATTGCTGTTCCTGAGAAAAAAATAACAGAAAGTGATGCTATTCAAGATTATTTAGATCCTAATCCCAATCTAGATTATGAGTTTGAGAAAGAAATAGCAGACTACAAGTTTCCCGATGAGAAAGAAATTCGTGGAAGGTGCATCCAGTTTTTAATAGAGCTATTGACACAGCTGCGTTTACGTACACCCGATAACGTTCGAGTGTTGCAGTCCATGTCATGTCTTAGTGGAAGTGAATGTCTACAGCCAATGAAGCCCTGTATATTGGATCTTGCTAAAATAGCTACAGAAACTGAAGAGGAGTTGTTTGACTGGGATTTGGCAGATCTGGAATAAACTTCATTCTAATATTCAGTGATAATAATAAATTATAATGTGCTACTTTATAACACTTGCAGTCAGGTCTTAGTCAGATATGACTGAGCTACCGTATAACAGTAGACGGTACTACCTGGTTTCTGTTAGCGCCGAACGTTGGGCGGCGCTTACCAAACCCGACACCCCACATTGTGCCAACGGCTTCGGGCGGAAGAGCGCAATTGGGAGGGTACAAGCCTTACCCTGGTGCGAGGAAATGCAAGCTAAAGACAAAATTGTCATGGCAGGGCAGACCAGGCCCTAAGCCTTGGTTGGCGACTGGTCTAGGATCGAAGCTCCGACAGGCGGACAGTTAGAGCATTGCTTTGCTGATCCGGCAGCTTCTGCAGCTTGTCTTGTTCCAGATGTAGGGGTGTTACCTTTCCTCTGGAGTGAACTAGGCAGGCCGAGAGAGGGATCATGCTGCATGGGCAACACATGATCTCTATATTTTAGCCCAGGCTTTGTGCTATGGAGAGGCAATAACTCCATCCCTGGTCTTAACTGGTCTCGGAATCAAAGCGATTGTCCTTGTCAGCTGGCGTAGACCTCACAAAGGCATTTGATTTGGTCAGTCGTGAGGGTCTGTTCAAGGCACTAAAGAAGATTGGCTGCCCACCAACTCTTCTGTCCATTGTGGAATCGTTCCACACAGGCATGAAGGGTATAATCAAGTTTGATGGTGCAACTTCTGAAGAATTTGAAATCAAGAGTGGAGTTAAGCAAGGTTGTGTACTAGCTCCCACCCTCTTTGGAATATACTTTTCACTTCTCCTGAAATATGCATTTCGTGATCAGGATGGTGGTATATACATTCACTCACGCTCAGATGGCGGCCTCTACAATGCTCAGAGATTGAAGGCTAAGACCAAAATTAGGAGGGTACTGATCAGAGAGTTGCTTTTTGCAGATGATGCTGCAGTTACGACCCACTCTGAGGAAGAATTGCAATGTCTACTATCTGCATTCTCCAATGCTTGTTCTGAATTTGGTTTAACAATTAGCAAAAAGAAGACACAGATTATGTCACAAGGTGCACATGGGGTACCATCAATCTTTATTGACGACGCCGAACTAGAGATAGTAGACCATTTTACATATCTAGGATCGGTGGTAAATAGCAAATTATCCCTAGATCAGGAAATCAACATCCGGATTGGTAAGGCAGCAACAACAATGAACAGGTTAAGAAAAAGAGTCTGGGAGAACAGGAAGCTTACTGCCAAAACAAAAGTCCTTGTCTATCAAGCCTGTGTCCTTAGTACTCTTCTCAATGGCAGTGAAACCTGGACAACTTACTCACACCAAGAGAACAATTTAAACAGCTTTCATATGCGGTGTCTGCGAAGAATTCTTGGTATTAAGTGGCAAGACAAAATCACAAATACTGAAGTATTGGAAAGATCAGGTTGTGTGACAGTTTATTCCATGCTCAGTCTTCGTAGACTTAGATGGATAGGACATCTTAGGCGGATGGATGATGGTAGAATACCAAAGGATATCTTTTTTGGTGAATTACAGATGGGTAAGAGATCTCAGGGTCGGCCTCTACTACGATACAAAGATGTGTGTAAGCGGGACATGATTGATACAGGCATTGATAATGCACATTGGGAGCAAGTCGCCGCTGAACGTGTTGCATGGAGGGCAAATATCAGAAATGGAATAAAGTCAAAGGAGAAAATTATTGCAGAAAAGTCACACACCAAGCGTTTGAGACGTAAGATGGTGCATGATGGTGGAAATGACCACGTGTTCACATGCACCCACTGTGAACGGACATTTACAGCGCAAATTGGCCTTATCAGTCACACTCGCTACCGCCATAGTTAAAAGTTATTATGCCTTTTTAAAGCACAAACTATCGTCTGTCAAGACGGCAGGGTGCCAATGTCACTTTATAACATTTTGAATGAATACCGCCAGGGCTTGTTTTAGTGATTTCCCAAAAAATAGTATTGCAATTTGTTGCTTTTTCGGCTCGAAAGTGGTTCTGATTGGGATTTGGCGGATCTGGAATAAACTTCATTGTAATATGAAGTGATAATAATAAATTATACTGTGCTACCTTGTTACATTTGTAATAACAACAGTTGGTGCTTCCAAAAATTTTTTGGTGCTTTTTAGTGCTTTTTTGGGTCGATTTTGGTGCTTTTTCATCAAAGGGAGATGGCAACACTGGTGGCCACTCTTATTAATGTAAACAGATCGAATTCTATTAAAGAAAACTGGGCAGTGTCAAATGTTGATATCACTGTAAAGTTAAATGCCCTTTGATGTCAGTATTGTTCAGACATTTCACACACAGCAGAAAGCGGCGAAGATAGAATAGATAGATGCATTGTATAGTGAACCGGATTATGTCTTGAAGAGGTACAAAACAAAAATAACAATAATAATAAATAGGATGCTTTAACACGAAAGCTAGAAACCCCAAGATGTCTACACATTACCCATGTGCTACAGGGGATCATAAGGGAAGCCAGAAATAGACATACCATAACCTACAATGCATGCCGTAAGAGGCTACTGGGGAGGGTTGCCTGAGTATGGGTATCTCAACTCCTAGAACACTTTAGCTGAATGGAACAATTATAGATTTCACTATACTTGTACTGACAACTATTTTTCAAGAGAAGTATATGTTTATTTCTGTAACAATTTTATTCATATTTTGGAGGGTATCAATTGAATGTTACCATTATAAAAGGTTCATACATTAGGTTCATACCATAATGCGATCAGCGTTGCCAGTATTGGGTTGTGCTCAATATTTAAAACTGTTTAATCTTTTATTACAAGGGAAATAATTTAATCTAGGTTGAAGTTATTTTTCAGCTTTAGCAATCAAGGGGAACAATTATAGATTTCACTATACTTGTAATGATAGCTATTTAGCAAGAGAAGTATATGTTTATTTCTGTAGCAATTTCATTCATATTTTGGAGGGTATCAATTAAATGTTACCATTATAAAAGCTTTACACAATTTTGATTATTATTTAAAATTTCAGAACTAAATATTTGAGTAATATATATTGTTTAGTAAATCATTTATTTCTTTATCTTCTAGGCCACGTCTGTCTAAATAGATGATTGGTTTACTCTGGTTTCTCTTCACAACGTATAAATCTTTCAGTTTTTGCAATTATGTACAAAACATTTATAATTTTTGTCCGGCATTTTTATAAAGGTCAACCTTCACAGACGAACAAATCTTTCGCCTTTTCGTGTTTTAGATTTTACATTGTGGTGATATTTCCGGAATTTCATCAACATCAGACATGGCACCTTTTGACAACATGGAATCTGTGGACATCGACCGTTTTCTCGAGGGAGCACCGCTTCATAAAAAAGGTACGTTGGTTCTCACTATTACCGGACCCAGCGTGGCGGCCAAAGGCACGCACCATTTAATTGCCAGCACGTTGCTCGGCCCATGCGGGGTGCCTGCTGGCGGAGTAGCAGACATCTACCGATATGAGACACCCACGCGGTGGTTTGTAAATCTGACCCAAGCTGCCCATGTGGCAGTTTACAAAGGCCTGCATGGCAAAAAGATAAAACTGCCGACGGAGGGACTCGAGGTGTCGATTGAACACTTTGAAAAGGAACGAGAACGTGTGACGATTCATTGGCTTCCCAACACGATTCCTCCAGAGGGAGTCAAGTTCATCGTAAAACAGACAATGGGTGACGAAAATGCGGAAGTATTCCGCATTAAGTACGGTGGCGGAAAATGGGGAGTCCTGTGCACCCCGACAAACCCAATACCTCATTACGCCAAGATTACAGCTCCTGGGAAAATCACAGAAGACCACCGTATTATGTTCACAATAGTGGGTCGTCGCACCGAATGCCCTACATGTGGCCTGGACTCACACTGGGCCAAAAAATGCCGGAGCCGGAGACAAAAGAAAGACAATATCAATATCACACAACCAACTGAAAGATCACAAGAAGATTTCCCCTCACTCGGGGGAAAACCTCAAACAATTTCGAACAACAAAAAACAAGATGTCGCCGAGACAACCAGCCAAAAAGACGCCACGAGGCCAGACGAGGAATCAGTATCAGCGACAAAAACAACACAAGAAGACGAAGACGACGGTTTTCAAGTCGTTAGCCACGGCCGAAAAAGACAATGGGGAGACAGAAGGAACTCGTCACCCAGCAAAGACTCGACAGAAGAGGAGGAAGGGAACGTCCCCTTCCAACCAAACAAGAAATCCTCAAAAACACATGACAAACAGAGCGAAAACAGCGATGCGGAAGGGCCACTTTTCATCAACACAGATTCTGAAACCGACGATGGAGACCAAGAGGAGGACGACAACAACGAAGGAAACACCGCAGAGGGAGCTAAAACCCAAAACTAAAGACAAGACAGACAAAGGTACTAACTCTTAAACTACACATTAATTAGTTGTTTTTTTTAAATTATTTATAAATGGCTGACAATTTATGTTTAATTAGTTTAAATATCCGTGGGATGAGAATGAAATTAAAACACATAGTCACACTCATACACAAACACAAGCCAGATTTTCTTTTATTACAAGAAACTAACATCAAAACAGACTTTGAAGCAGCAGAATTAGTGACACGGCTAGGATTAAGAAACTCGTGTTTCAGTTTGGCGAAACATAACGTAGGGTCAGGGACAGCCATTCTACAAACTTCCGACACGTGGACTATTTTTAGAACACACACAGACGCACATGGTAGAATTTCCACAGTTCAAGTTTAAAACAACATACACTCATTTGTCATTGTGAACATACACGCACCACCTAACTACAATTATCAACCTCTATTTTATGAACATTTAGACGACTTACTAACACAGACATACAGGGGACAAAATATTGTTCTTGCCGGTGATTACAATTGTGTTCTTGAAGATTTATACGTGGTAGGTGGGGAGGTGAGAACACAGCTGAGGAGAGCCGGCAGGGACAGCTTACATCAACTTGACACACTACGAAATATCATCGATACACACAACCTCACAGACGCATTCAGGCATACACACCCCGACAGTAGAGAAACGACATACACAAACAAAACACACAACAGATCATCTAGATTAGACCGGATTTACACGCCCGTAACACATCACATCATACAAACCAAACACCTACGGGAAACATTAGATTACACAGACCACAAAGCAATACTAGTACACATCAGCACAAACAGCACAAACACGCAGCCAATCAAAAGGTCACCTCACTGGAAGTTCAATAATGTATTATTGGAACACTCAGAATATGTAAAATATATGACACAGCTCATACACACGTACACAGACAATATACCGACTGAGAACCTCACACAATACTGGGACTTATTGAAAAACACCATACGAAGCAGAACACAACATCTAGCAACCATGATCCACAAAGACAGACTAAGACAGGAGCGCATCATACAGACAGCCATACGACTAACAAAACAAACAGACAGAGATGCACATCACTTACACACATTAGAAGCACAACTAGAAGAACACCAACAACACAGATATCTGGGTGCTCTTCTCAGAACAAAACTCAACACAATTACACAAGAGACAGCTACGAGGCAATATTTAGCAATAGAACAAAACGTACAACGTAACAGACAAATAAGCAAAATATCTGACATGCAAGGAAACATGCAGACAGAAACACCACACATAGAAACTGCTTTCCAACAACACTACACACAACTATTCACAGCAGAGACAGTCTACCCACAGATACAAGACAACTTCCTACAGTACACAAAGAAATTATCTAACACAGACAGAGACACACTGGACACAGAACTGACACTGACAGACATAACACAGGCACTAAGCACACTAAACAAAGACAAAACTCCAGGACCAGACGGTTTGACAGTAGAATTCTACCAACACTTCTTCCCTATTCTAGGCAATCTTCTCCTCAAAGTCTATCAGGAAGCCTTTGACAAAAAAATCTCCCGGACAGCTGCAACATGTCTTACATTACACTCATATGCAAAGATAAAACTGACAAAACACAACTGAAGAACTACAGACCAATTTCCTTACTCAACACAGACTACAAGATACTCGCCAAATCACTCACCAACAAACTTAAACCTTTCATGCCAACACTAATACACCCAGACCAACAGTGCAGTGTCAAAGACAGAAATATACACAACCACACACACCTCATTAGAGACATTATCAACTACACACATGGGAAAGACTGTCCATCCCCCATCTTATCCTTGGATCAAGAGAAGGCCTTCGACGGAATTTCCCACACATACCTGCATAGGACACTAGAATTTTGTAACATAGGAGAATACTACAGGCAGTGGATACAGATCTTGTATAAAAATCATGAGAGCAGAGTGTTGGTGAACCATTCACTGACAGCTAGCTTCAGGCTCACGAGATCTGTAAGACAGGGATGTCCCTTATCACCACTCCTGTATGTGCTCACCCTAGAACCTTTATTAGAGAAGATAAGGCAAGACACTAGTATTAAAGGAACCTTCCTGCATGGGATAGGAGAGCAGAAGCTCATCGCCTATGCAGATGACACTGCCTTCTTTCCCACCAGCAACACATCAATAAGGAATATACTCCACACCTTTACCCATTTTGGAAAAGGCAGTGGAGCCAAAATTAATGTACAGAAATCACAGATAATGGGTCTGGGAAAGTGGAAACAAAAGGCTGATTTCCCTCCAGATCTGAAACACATAGACACCATGAAGCTGTATGAGATCACATTTCCATGTGATCCCACAAAAACACACAGACAGACATGGCATGCACTGACCGAACAGATCACAGACATGTTACACAGGTATAGGTACAAGGCATCCACAATATTTGGTAGAAGCACAATAGTCAACACATACATATTACCCAAAATAATATATTTAGCGACAGTACTGGACCCTCCCAAACAGACCGTCACAAACATAAACATACAAATCAGACGCTTCATCTTCACCAACACAATACACAGCATTCAGCACAAAACTCTCATAGAACACAAGGGACAAGGGGGGATTGCACTACAGGACATCCAGACAAAAATACTGTCACTTAGAATCAGTCACATAGGTAAAATCATCAGACACCCAGAACAGAACAGACTAGCACTATACTACATAGGCCACAACATCAAACATCTCACACCTCTTAACAATGCAACTGCACACTACCATGGAAAACTGCCAACTTTCTATCAGACATGCATACAGGCAATAAAAGGACATGAACAGTTAATACAGCAAACAACACACACAATATACAAACATTTAGTTAGAGAACAAGCACCATCACTAAGACTCAGGATTAAAAGAGGACACAAATACTTCATGACTGACTTCACATGCACCTTTTCAAACCTACACAACAAACACATAACTCCAAAAGCTAAAGAAATCACATATAGACTGTTGTACAGTATGACCCCCACAACACAGGTAGAAGCATACATATCCAAACAATGTCAATTATGTAGAAACAACATACAAGAGACAGAGGAACACATTTATTATACATGTCCAACAATTACTGCCACACGCGCAACACTCAAACACCTCATACAAACGCACACAGGCAAACAAACCGACATATATAAAGCAATTTTTCTCAACACTATACCAAAAACAGCTAAGGACATACATACAAAACTACTGGCAGCACTTTCTTACTACAGACAACTTATATGGACCTGCAGAAATTTTGCCAGATACAAACACCGTACATATAACACACACTTAATTTCCTTTATGTACACACACAAAATATCACAACTATTTCCAGAGTAAATCATATGTATTCTTCTTTATTGTATTACAAATTTGGTATACATGAGTGTGAGAAAGAAAGAAGAAACTGTGAGTGAATGGAGAGTGAATGACTAAAAAGATCACATATGGTCAAAAGACCAATGAAAAACCCCTTATGTAAAGAATAGTGGGAATATAAATGCTTGTTTTATTTGTTTCAAAATGATGGTTTCAACCCTTATAGATAAAGGGAGAAGAAAAAAGGAGAAAAGAAAATACACTCCTCCCATTCCAAATTACTATTTATGAAATGTTTACTTTAAATGCACTTGTTGTGCTATACTACCACCACTACTAAGATTATCACTTTAGTAAATATAATCACATATCTAATATACAATTTATTATTATTATTATTATTATTATTATTATTATTATTATTATTATTATTATTATTATTATTATTATTATCATTATTGTTATTATTATTATTAATTTTACTATTCTTATTATTATTATTATTATTACTATCATTATCTTATCCTTATTATCTTCAGTACCATTAATTTTATAAGTATTAAGGATATCATCATTATTAATTTACAACTTCATCTCCCATGTTCCCCCCCCCTTTGTTTAAGTTTTGCTGCTTTTGCTACTACCCCCACTAGTTGTTTCAAACATTTGTCCAGCCTGTACCATTATTAAGAGTCGTCATGTACCTTTCTCTTTGTCACCCCCTTTGAATCATGTGAGTGAGTGTTGAATAAATGAATACAAAATCACAAATGGTTACCAAACCAATGATACTGTAAAAACTTGTGTTAATACAAATGCTTGGTAAATTTTTATTAAAAAACAAAAGAAAGAGAGAGCAAAGAGGAAAATATGAATGAACCCCTACATTTAGGAAAAAAACAAGGAGGAAAATAAAACCCACTCCTTTACTCCAAAAATTACTAAAAACTGCACCTTGCATGTGTATGTACCTGCTAGGCTATGTTAACACCATTCCAAAGATAATCATCCTAGCAAATGGAATCACATATTGTAAAAATGTTATCATTTTCATAACTATTATTACCATTGCTGTTTTTTATAATTGCTGTTATTACCCTCAGTATGTCTCTTCTTGTCATTATTATTATTGTCATCATTAGTAATAAAACAAAAACCCCTTTCCCATGTGCCCCCCTCCCCTCGCTCATGGTTGTTGTTGCCTTTGCTGGTACCCACACCGGTTTGGTTCAAATATTTATCCTGCCTTTACCATCATTGCCCAGATAGTGGTGATAAGTGCATTGATGGAGTGAAACAAATTGGTGAGAAGATGACAAGGGAAACAAAAATGTAAAGATTGTAAAAATTTTGTGCTAATACTGATGCTTGTTTACTTTTTACAAAAAGTAAAAAAAAAAAAAAAAAAACAGAGAAAGGGAAAAAAATGAATGAACCCTTACAAATAAGACCCCCCCCCCTCCCCCCACAAAAAAAAAAAATAAGCAAGGAGAAAAAAAGATAACCAACTCCTTTTTACACCTACTATATTATTGAACAGTGCAGGATGCAATAGTTATTGTATGTACCTGCCATATTTTAACACCATGTCTAAGAAAATCATTTTAGCAAATGGAATCACATGTTTGGAAAATGTGATCATTATCATAACTAATTTTATCATGGTGTTTTTTTAGCATTGCTGTTATCACCCTTAGTAGTTTTATTCTTTGTCATTATTATTATAAGATGTATTTCATGTAAACACCATTCCTAAGATAATCAATTTAGCACATGGAATCACATGTTAAAACTATTATTATCATTGAGTCTATCACCCTTAGCAGTGTTATTCCTTGTATTTATTATTTATGTATTTGGTTGTTATTTGCATTATTATCATTGTAATCACTATTAATATATATGGCTTTGTAAACGCGTATACTGTCACATCCCCCTTTCCCACCTTTTTGATACTGTGATTGTTGTCTTTGCTGCCACCCTCACCGGTTGGTTCTAAACAGTTTTTGCACCGCCATGTTTATCATCACCGAGCTGACAGGAGAGCGGGGCGGCAAGGGAAATAATAACAGCCCACTACCATCACGCTGTTGATTTAAAATATTTCCTTACAACAATGTCAATGGAGGAATGTTTAAATGTATAAAATATTTGTATTTTTGCGCATATGTCACCTACACGCCCACATGCAACGCTCTGTAAAAACACGAACAATACAATTCGCAACCACTTTAACACTCAATAAACGTTTAAAAAAAAAAAAATTTTTGCAATTATGATTATATTAAACAACGTATTATGCAACATTTTTTGCTAGACGCCCCAGGGTAAAAAAAAAATAAAAATTTGCTGACAAAAATGCAGTTGTGCTGGTATTCCACAGTCTTCAATGAGTATTCTATGAGTGAAAATGTGGTCTATACATGACCGTTTTGGTCTGAAGCCAGCTTGTTCTTCTCTGAGCCTTTCATCTATAGACTTTTTCAATCTCTCAAGTAACATGCTACAAAAAGGTTTCCTGGTACTGATAGTAGGGTGATACCACGCTAGTTATTACAATCAGACATATCACCTTTTCTTCTTCTTCTTCTTCTTCTTCTTCTTCTTCTTCTTCTTCTTCTTCTTCTTCTTCTTCTTCTTCTTCTTCTTCTTCTTCTTCTTCTTCTTCTTCTTCTTCTTCTTCTTCTTCTTCTTCTTCTTCTTCTTCTTCAGCGTTCCGAGCCATTGAGGTTCTTTGCTGCAGATACAATCCGTCTCCATTCGTCTCTCTGGTTGACCTTCTCTTGCTAGTCGTTGATTCCAAGTGCTTGTAGGTCTGTATATATATATATATATATATATATATATATATATATATATATATATATATATATATATATATATATCTCTAAGGGGGGTACGGGGTGTCAGGCATTGGTAGCACATTTGGTAAGGATGGCTCTCATGTCCTTTCAGGACCCATCCCCCACTGGTCCAAGTCTGACACCCAGCTCGTGCCTGTGGCTCCTAGTAGCTGTCAGCATGCGACAGCGGCCACCCCCCGGGCAACAGCTGTGAGAGGCTGGCTAAACCAGGCATGGGTATCCGATTTGGTGTCAAACCAAGAGGTAAACTAGGGTATGCCTACCCAGCATGTGAAGACAGGATTCGGCAGACTGCGCGGAAGAAATCATTCCCGATTCAACGGGCAAGACGGCGTTTACCTGCAAAGCGTTGTGGAACGTAATGAGCACGGCAAGGCACGTAGAGCGCCCTGGTCATCCACTGCACCTGTATTCGTCTCCAATCGTCTCGACTTGTCTTGCCACTGGACTCAGATGGACTCAGGCGAAAGAGTGAGGTCGACGAATTGCGCAACTCTTCCTCACTTTAATCCAGGTCATCGCGCAAGTCATTCTTCATCCAACGTCACATACCACCTTCAAGCCCTGTGGCGATGGGCGAGCGGCAAAGCGGCAGGCGTGGGTACGCTGGCAGCCGTAGTCGCAGACCTGCACACAGGCGGCTCAGGCCATATGGTCGTCTTCTACTGACCGGAGCAGCAGTGGGATTCGGCAGCCCCCTGAGCGACTGAGCAGCCCTCTATAGGAACACACTGCTCACCTCCATAGCATGAGGAAGGGGCTAGAAAAGGTGCCCTAAACATTGTCTGCTTCATCACTACCTAACCAGCTAGCCGCGGTTGGTGGGTACCCTTAACTGCGGTCGACATACAAAGAAAGATAAAGCAAGCAAAGCTAAAAGAGTAAACCATATTCCCTTAACAATTGGAACTTGGAATGTACGCACCCTACTTGACAGAGACGGCGCGTCGGGTCCAGAGAGACGAACAGCACTGATTGGGAGAGAGCTGGGCAGGTACAACATCGACATTGCAGCCTTGAGCGAGACACGACTTGCAGAAGAAGGCCAAATCTGTGAAATTGGTGCCGGCTACACATTTTTCTGGAGTGGAAGGAAAAGCGAGGAAAGACGCCAATCCGGTGTGGGATTTGCCATTAAGTCGGCCCTGGTCGGCAAATTAGCTGGATTTCCAAATTCTATAAACGACAGGCTCATGACCATGAAGTTGCCTCTGCTGAATGGAAGGAAGCACGCAACCATTGTGAGTGTCTACGCACCAACTATGACCAACGAAGATGATGTCAAGAACAAGTTCTATGAGGACCTGCACAGTGTATTAACGTCTGTTCCTAAAGGAGACAAACTTATACTCCTTGGGGATTTCAATGCCAGAGTAGGCACGGACACCACCTCTTGGAGTGGCATTATTGGAAAGCATGGAGTCGGAAATTGTAACAGCAATGGACTCCGCCTTCTTCAGACATGTGCCGAACATGATCTCGTGATTACGAACACAATTTTCCGTCTCCCAATGAGAAATAGGACATCGTGGATGCACCCTCGCTCGAAACACTGGCACCTCATTGACTATGTCATTGTCAGGAGGAGTGACAGACAAGACGTTCGAGTGACAAAATCCATGTGTGGTGCCGAATGTTGGACAGACCATCGTCTCATTGTCTCGAAAATGAACATCCACATCAGGCCACCACGGCGTCCTCAAGGGGCGAAAATGCAAACAAAGCTAAATGTCACCCGCCTAAACAGCAAGAAAATGCAGCAGTCGTTTGAAAATATGCTGGAAGACCGCCTCAAGCCCAATGCTGAAGCTAAACAGGATACAGAAACAGAATGGAGAGCCCTAAAGGACACAATTTACAACACTGCTATGGAAATCCTGGGTCCAGCCCCCCGAAAGCATAAAGACTGGTTTGATGGAAATTCCGAAGACATCAATCAATTGCTGGCCGAGAAACATCTTCTCCTCAAGGCACATTTGAATGACCCAAAGTCAACATAAAAAAAAGATGCTTTCAAGAACATTCAGAGAGTAGTGCAGCAGAAACTTCGGCACATGCGGGACTCCTGGCTGAGCAGCAAAGCTGATGAAATTCAGGGCTTTGCTGACAGACATGATATGAAAAACTTCTACGACTCACTGAAAGCGGTCTATGGTCCTTCATCACCAGGCATAGTTCCCCTCCTCAGTGCAGACGGGGGAACATTGGTCACCGATAAGAAAGAAATCCTCCAACGCTGGGCAGAGCATTTCAGCAAAATCTTAAATGCAACTTCCTTCTTCGATGATGAAACCATCAACTGCCTTCCTCAAGTTCCCACCAATGAGACACTTGGTGACCTGCCAACCATAGTGGAAATAAACAAAGCCATCCAGCAACTCTCCAGCGGCAAGGCACCTGGTCCTGACTCCATCCCAGCAGAGATATACAAGGCAGGTGGGCCGGTCCTAACAGAGCAGCTTCACCAAGTCTTCACAAACATATGGATGAACGAGACCATGCCACAAGATTTTAAGGACGCGTCAATAGTCCACCTTTACAAACGTAAAGGAAACCGCCAATCCTGTGACAACCACCGAGGCATCTCCTTGCTTTCAATTGCAGGGAAGATACTCGCCAGAATTCTTCTCAATCGCCTCACAGCCCATCTCGATCAAGGTCTTCTTCCTGAGAGTCAATGTGGCTTCAGAAAAGAACGTGGAACTGTTGACATGATTTTCGCTGCAAGGCAGCTGCAAGAGAAATGTCAGGAACAGAACTGCGAAATGTTCTCCACGTTCATTGACCTTACCAAGGCTTTTGATACAGTCAGCAGAGAAGGACTGTGGAAGAATATGGCAAAATATGGCTGTCCACGAAAGTTTGTCCAAATAGTGCGGCTATTTCATGACGGCATGCAGGCAAGAGTACAGGAAAATGGTGAACTGTCTGAACCCTTTCCTGTAACCAATGGAGTGAAGCAAGGATGTGTCCTGGCACCAACACTGTTCAGCCTCATGTTTTCAGCCATGTTGATGAATGCCTTCGAGAACGACGACATTGGAATAGACATCAACTACCGTATGGATGGAAAGTTATTCAATCTCAGAAGGCTGAAAGCTAAAACCAAAATTGACAGCGGCACTGTCAGAGAGCTCCTGTTTGCTGATGATTGCGCTCTATACGCCAACTCAGAGGCGGACATGCAACATAATGTTTCAGCTTTCTCACATGCCTGTGCCAACTTTGGGCTCAATATCAACTTGGAGAAGACTGTAGTTATGTACCAGCCAGCTCCAGGGAATAATCACACTGTGCCGAATATCAAAGTGAATGATCATAGACTAAGTGTTGTGGACAAATTCACCTATCTTGGCAGCACTGTGTCACAAGCTGCCACAATCGATGACGAAGTGAATGCAAGAATCTCCAAGGCCAGTGCAGCCTTTGGCAGACTGTACAAGAATGTATGGGACAGAACTGGAATAAGCCTGCAAACAAAGCTAAAAGTCTACAAAGCAGTTGTATTATCCACACTGCTATATGCTTGTGAAACCTGGACTGTTTATCAGCGACACGCTAGGAAATTAAACCACTTCCACACAGTCTGCCTAAGGAAGCTACTGAAGATTAAATGGCAAGACAAGATTCCAGACACTGAAGTCCTAGAAAGAGCATCCATGCCCAGTATCCACACTCTACTGATGAAGAATCAGATTCGCTGGGCTGGTCACTTGACCCGCATGCCAGATCACAGGCTCCCTAAACGAATCTTCTACAGCGAACTGCGTTGTGGTAAACGCTCCCAAGGTGGCCAGAGGAAACGTTTTAAAGACACTCTGAAAATTTCACTGAATGCTTTTGGAATTCATCATGACACCTGGGAGGCTGCAGCCAGAAACCGAAATTCGTGGCGTGCATCATTGCGCAAAGGTGCAGTCATATGTGAGGCAACCAGGACTGCAAGAGCTGTGAAGAAAAGGCAGGACAGAAAAACCACTGCAGGAAATCCTCCTCCAGAGACGTCAAGCATTCTTTGCCCACATTGTCAAAGAACATTTCGAGCCAAAATAGGCCTTATCAGCCATCTTAGAACCCATGGCTCCACACCTTCAACCCCACTGGATGAAATGAATGGTCATCATCATTCTTGATGGACAAACAACAACAACATATATTATCTCTCCGCCGTCTTCTTGGTCTACCTCGGGGTCTACGGTCATTTATTTCCTGAGTGTAAGCGTGTTTTGTTTCCCTATTATCTTCTATTCTTTCTATATGATGAAGTTTTTTTTTTTTTTTTTTGCAGTTTAAAAATTACGCCATCCTTCCACTGTTGTGGTGGGGATTCGTTTTGCCAGATTTCATTAATCAGCTGTAACACATGTTGTAAGGTATTCTCATCTGCTACTTTGAGCATTTCTCCTGAGATGTCGTCTTCACCAACAGCTTTGTTGTTCTTCAATTTTTTTTTAATGGCTGCTTTAATCTCTTCCATGGTGAATGACTCACAGGAGGCATCTAGTGGGGGGGGGGGATGGTGGTTTCTCCATCCAGGTTGAGAACACTGTCAGGCTGCGGTCTATTTAATATTACTTTGAAATGTTCTGCCCATCGTTGTTTTTGGTGGTCATCAGATATCAGTAGTTTACCTTGTTTGTCTTTGATAGGTTCGTTTGGTGTAGGTGAGTGATTGAGTTAACATTTTTAATAAAGAGCACTAAATTCTAATAATAATAATAATAATAAATGATAATAATAATAATAAAGTTAGTAAGAAACATCCATTTATTCTTCCTACATATGTTGGTGATAAAATAAAAATATTCTTCTTCTTCTTCAGCGTTCCGAGCCATTGTGGTTCTTTGCTGCAGATACAATCCGTCTCCATTCGTCTCTCTGGTTCAAATAAAAATATTATAATAAATAAAATAAAAATATTGAAACCAAAAAAAAAAAAAAAAATATTTGACATGTTTTCTGCCTTTAGACTGGAAGAGTAGAAAGTAATGAAAGTTCTGAATGTGCAGAAGAAACTGCTTTCTCTTGTACCGTGTTGCCATCTCCCTTTGAGGAAAAAGCACCAAAATCAACCCTAAAAGTACAAACAATTTTTGCAAAGCACAAAAAAAAGCACCAACTGTTTTTATTACAAATATAACAAGGTAGCACATTATAATTTATTATTATCACTTCATTACAAGGCGGACAGTTAGAGCATTGTTTTGCTGATCCGGCAGCTTCTGCAGCTTGTCTTGTTCCAGATGTAGGGGTGTTACCTTTCCTCTGGAGTGAACTAGGCAGGCCGAGAGAGGGATCATGCTGCATGGGCAACACATGATCTCTATATTTTAGCCCAGGCTTTGTGCTATGGAGAGGCAATAACTCCATCCCTGGTCTTAACTGGTCTCGGAATCAAAGCGAGAGGCAACTGTTACGGGTTATAAGTCCTTGTCAGTTGACGTAGACATGGGGCGCCACGCGTTGCCTCTGACGGTGGGAGACACCTATAGGTGTCACTGATCAGCTACCGCCCGCCTCAAGCTGAGCAGCCCCCAGCCAATTGGGTGCTGATCCGCCACAGCCTGCCTGCTTCAATGGGTGCTTGGGGCTAGGACAAAATCTGAATCGCAGGCTGTAAAACCAATGCACCAGGTACAAACAAAAATAAAAATAGAAAACTCAAGCTACGGCTTGCAACCTGGAACGTGAGAACCATGTGTCCAGGATTTTCCACTGACTTGACCAATATTGACGATGTGAGAAAAACTGCTGTGATTGATGCCGAACTCAATCGTCTTAACATTGATATTGCTGGCCTGCAGGAGATTCGCCTCGCTGAGGAAGGGTCACTCAGGGAAAACAACTACACCTTTTTCTGGAAGGGTAGAGGGCAGGCAGAAAAAAGGCAACACGGTGTGGGCTTTGCAGTGAAGAATTCGCTACTGGGAATGATTGAAATTCCAGCAGGAGGAAATGAAAGACTATTGTCCCTGCGCTTGGTAACCTCTTGTGGGTTTGCCACCATTATTACTGCATATGCACCGACACTCGATTCCTCTGATGATGTGAAGGATTTGTTCTATGAGGAGTTAGACTCCGTGATCAAGGCAGTTCCAAAATCTGACTACATTTATATGCTCGGTGATTTCAATGCTCGTGTGGGCAAGGACTCGAGTTCATGGCCAGTGTGCCTTGGAAAATACAACATCGGTCGCATAAATGAAAATGGGCAAAGGCTGCTGGAGCATTGCACCAGTAATGACCTATGTATTACAAACTCTTTTTTTTAAAACAAAAGAGATGCATAAGGTCACATGGAAACATCCAAGATCCGGCCATTGGCACCAGCTGGACTTCATCATCACACGGAGACAACATCTGAACCATATATCATTGACTCGTAGTTACCACAGTGCTGACTGTGATACGGATCATTCTTTGGTTGTTGCAAGGGTTAGACTGAGACCAAAGAGAATCTACACAGCTAAACACAAATCTAGCCCCAGGATTAATATTATTAACACTCACGATCCTGAAAAGTGCTTTCAGTTTCAACAGCAACTTGAAGACGCTTTCACTGATACACCAGAAAATTGTACAGTAAATGAAAAGTGGGGTCAACTTAAGGAAACTCTTTATAAAACTGCCGTAGGGGTTTACGTCACTGTGGATCATAAGAGGCAGGACTGGTTTGCGGCCAACAGCGGGACTCTGCAGCCCTTGATTGATAAGAAGAAGAAAGCTCTCTTAAGAAACAAGGAAAGACCAACGCGTAACACTCTGAGTGAGCTAAGGCAAGCTAGGAAGGATGTGCAAAAGGCTGCCAGGCAGTGTGCAAATGATTATTGGATCAAGTTATGTGAGTCCATTCAAATCGCAAGTGATAAGGGAGACATAAGAAGCATGTATGAAGGAATAAAGAAAGCCTGTGGTCCAGTGATCAAAAGAAGTGCACCATTGAAAACCTTGACTGGAGAAATCATCACTGACAAGAAACGGCAGATGGACAGATGGGTAGAGCACTATTTGGAGCTTTACTCAAGTGAGACCAAACTAGCGGATGATGCCCTCAACGCCATAGAGGCTCTACCAACTCTTGACCACCTGGACACACTTCCGACCATAACAGAAGTTAAGTGTGCTATAAATGAACTTGCATCTGGCAAGGCTCCAGGTAAGGATGAGATTCCAATAGAGGTTATCAGGAATGGGCAAGACACACTCACTATACAGATCCACCAGCTAATAGAGCTATGCTGGCGTGAAGGACAAGTCCCACAGGATTTCAAAGATTCAAGCATCATAACGCTGTACAAGAACAAGGGCGATCGGAGCGACTGCAACAACTATAGGGGTATCTCACTTCTGTGTATTGTTGGAAAAGTATTTGCCAGAATTGTTCTGCGCAGACTTCAAGTCCTAGGAGATCAAGTCTACCCCGAATCACAGTGTGGCTTTCGACAGAACCGGTCTACCACTGATATGATATTCTCATTGCGACAAATGCAAGAAAAATGCCGTGAACAGAATCAACCACTGTTTATTGCCTTCATCGACTTCACAAAGGCATTTGATTTGGCCAGTCGTGAGGGTCTGTTCAAGGCACTAAAGAAGATTGGCTGCCCACCAACTCTTCTGTCCATTGTGGAATCGTTCCACACAGGCATGAAGGGTATAATCAAGTTTGATGGTGCAACTTCTGAAGAATTTGAAATCAAGAGTGGAGTTAAGCAAGGTTGTGTACTAGCTCCCACCCTCTTTGGAATATACTTTTCACTTCCACTGAAATATGCATTTCGTGATCAGGATGGTGGTATATACATTCACTCACGCTCAGATGGCGGCCTCTACAATGCTCAGAGATTGAAGGCTAAGACCAAAATTAGGAGGATACTGATCAGAGAGTTGCTTTTTGCAGATGATGCTGCAGTTACGACCCACTCTGAGGAAGAATTGCAATGTCTACTATCTGCATTCTCCAATGCTTGTTCTGAATTTGGTTTAACAATTAGCAAAAAGAAGACACAGATTATGTCACAAGGTGCACATGGGGTACCATCAATCTTTATTGACGACGCCGAACTAGAGATAGTAGACCATTTTACATATCTAGGATCAGTGGTAAATAGCAAATTATCTCTAGATCAGGAAATCAACATCCGGATTGGTAAGGCAGCAACAACAATGAACAGGTTAAGAAAAAGAGTCTGGGAGAACAGGAAGCTTACTGCCAAAACAAAAGTCCTTGTCTATCAAGCCTGTGTCCTTAGTACTCTTCTCTATGGCAGTGAAACCTGGACAACTTACTCACACCAAGAGAACAATTTAAACAGCTTTCATATGCGGTGTCTGCGAACAATTCTTGGTATTAAGTGGCAAGACAAAATCACAAATACTGAAGTATTGGAAAGATCAGGTTGTGTGACAGTTTATTCCATGCTTAGTCTTCGTAGACTTAGATGGATAGGACATCTTAGGAGGATGGATGATGGTAGAATACCAAAGGATATCTTTTTTGGTGAATTACAGATGGGTAAGAGATCTCAGGGTCGGCCTCTACTACGATACAAAGATGTGTGTAAGCGGGACATGATTGATACATTCATTGATAATGCACATTGGGAGCAAGTCGCCGCTGAACGTGTTGCATGGAGGGCAAATATCAGAAATGGAATAAAGTCAAAGGAGAAAATTATTGCAGAAAAGTCACACACCGAGCGTTTGAGACGTAAGATGGTGCATGATGGTGGAAATGACCACGTGTTCAGATGCACCCACTGTGAACGGACATTTACAGCGCAAATTGGCCTTATCAGTCACACTCGCTACCGCCATAGTTAAAAGTTATTATGCCTTTTTAAAGCACAAACTATCGTCTGTCAAGACGGCAAGGTGCCAATGATATTACAATGAAGTTTATTCCAGAAGATCCGCCAAATCCCAATCAGAACTACTCTCCAGCCACACACAAAAAAAGCACTAAATTGCAGTAATATTTTTTGGGAAATCACTAAAACAAGCATTGGCCGTATTCATTCAAAATGTTATAAAGTAGCACATTATAATTTATTATTATAACTGAATATTAGAATGAAGTTTATTCCAGATCTACCAAATTCCAGTCAGACAACTCCTCTTCAGTTTCTGTAGCTATTTCCTGCTGTGATTGCTCTTGCAATGATGACGACGATGATTGAAAGAAACGTGTATATGATTCATGTGATCCAATTTTTCGTAGAATATCCTTAGGTAGTGTTTAATCATGACAGCATTTGCCATATCATTTCATTCCATATCTAATAGTCAAAACAGCTGTCAAACTCTTTATGCTCAGTCCATTCCGCAATTTTGATTTTATAAATCCCATCTGACTGAAAATACGCGCCACGTCCGCATTAGAATGAGGTAAAATGAAAGACAGTTAAAGCTAAATCTGTGAGATCTTGGATAGGATTTTCATCGATGGCATCCCTGTATGAGGCTATTTCTGCCCACAGTCCAAGTATGTCAGAGGTCTGTGTCCACTGCTTATGATGAAGTTTTCTCCACTGGAAATCGATGTTGGTGAGAGTAGCTGCATCTTCTACAAACATTTTAGCAAGATCCAATATACAGGGCTTCATTGGCTGTAGACATTCACTTCCACTAAGACATGACATGGACTGCAACACTCGAACGTTATCGGGTGTACGTAAGCGCAGCTGTGTCAATAGCTCTATTAAAAACTGGATGCACCTTCCACGAATTTCTTTTTCATCAGGAAATTTGTAGCTTGCTATTTCTTTCTCAAACTCATAACCTAGATTGGGATTAGGATCTAAATAATCTTGAATAGCATCACTTTCTGTTATTTTCCCCCCAGGAATAGCAATCTTTGAACTGATAGAATCAGTAAGTTGGACAAGATCGCTGAGTAGTTTTGTTGGATCCTGTATATCTGCTTCGAATTTCTTATTCACACTTTGAACTTATCCGAGAATATGCTTGAGAAATATGAGATACACATAGTTTTTCATGTCGCTAAACATAGAATGTAGAAGGTCTGCTGTATAACAGCGGCCGGCTCAGTTATCCCGCAAGTCACCATCGGGGGTCGAACCGCTTCCAGCTCTCGCCCGCTACGAAACTCTGCGTGATAAACGGGATTATGGAGAAAGTGTTGTAACCCCTCGTCTAGAGAGACCGGCCTTAGTACATTACCTTGCAATATTCAAGTAATTTAACTCCCTTTAATACGATTTAGATGAAGTGAGTGACTGCAATGCGCAGGCAATATGAATATGCAATGCGTTAAAAGATTCAAATCAAATCAAATCAAAATCAAATCAAATTAACTTTATTTAAATACAAACTATGCGTAAATACAAAGATTGTTTAAACAAGAATGGACTTGAGATGCAAAGTCTAGTTGCACTCGCCACTGACAATACATCTGTCATGACAGGTGTAAACAATGGAATATATACAAAATTAAAATCCGAAGTTCCTCTGGTACCAGTTAGTTGTGTATGTCATTCCCTTCAGCTGGCAGTGTCACAGGCTGCAGCTGCTTGTCTGCCCAGGAACATAGAGTTAATGATTTTTTTTTTTACAGGACATCGCTGTCAACAGCAGCATCTTTCAGCTGCCTGTTGATTTCTTGGCAAGATTACGCTCAGTAGTTTGCCATTTCTTTCTGAGCGGCCGGCTCAGTATCCCGCAAGTCACCAGCGGGGATCGTACCGCTCCCAGTTCTCTCCCGCTGCGAGACTCTGCGTGATAAACGGGATTACGGAGAAAGTGTTGTAACCCCTCAGCCAGAGAGACCGACGAGTTAATGATTAGAGAAACATATAACTGGTTTTCATACTCAAGTCTTCGTCAAGCAAAGTACAGGGAGCTTTTTGCTTTATTAAATGATGGACAACATCCGCTGAAGTTTGTTCAATTAAGCCAGACACGATGGATGTCCATTCAATCTGCCATTGTCAGAATATTGCAGCCTTGGTTCGAGCTCAGAACTCATTTTGATGTAGCAAGACTCAACGAGCGCTGTTATACAGCAGAACTTCTACATTCTATGTTTAGCGACATGAAAAACTTATGTGTATCTCATATTTCTTAAGCATATTCTCGGAGAAGTTCAAAGTGTGAATAAGAAATTCGAAGCAGATATACAGGAATCCAACAAAACTACTCAGCGATCTTGTCCAGCTCATTGATTCTATCAGTTCAAAGATTGCTGTTCCTGAGAAAAAAATAACAGAAAGTGATGCTATTCAAGATTATTTAGATCCTAATCCCAATCTAGGTTATGAGTTTGAGAAAGAAATAGCAGACTACAAGTTTCCTGATGAGAAAGGAATCCGTGGAAGGTGCATACGTTTTTAATAGAGCTATTGACACAGCTGCGTTTACGTACACCCGATAACGTTCGAGTGTTGCAGTCCATGTCATGTCTTAGTGGAAGTGAATGTCTACAGCCAATGAAGCCCTGTATATTGGATCTTGCTAAAATAGCTACAGAAACTGAAGAGGAGTTGTTTGACTGGGATTTGGCAGATCTGGAATAAACTTCATTCTAATATTCAGTGATAATAATAAATTATAATGTGCTACTTTATAACATTTTGAATGAATACCGCCAGGCCTTGTTTTAGTGATTTCCCCAAAAAATAGTATTGCAATTTGCGGCTTTTTTTGGCTCGAAAGTAGTTGTGATTGGGATTTGGCGGATCTGGAATAAACTTCATTGTAATATGAAGTGATAATAATAAATTGTACTGTGCTATCTTGTTACATTTGTAATAAAAACAGTTGATGCTTTTTTTTTTGGGGTGCTTCCTAAATTTTTTTAGTGCTTTTTTGGCTCGATTTTGGTGCTTTTTCATCAAAGGGAGATGGCAACACTGGTGGCCATTCTTATTAATGTAAAAAGATCGAATTCTATTAAAAAGAACTGGGCAGTGTCAAATGTTGATATTACTGTAAAGTTAAATGTCTTTTAATGTCAGTATTGTTCAGACATTTCAGACATTTCACACACAGCAGAAAGCGGCGAAGATAGAATAGATAGATGCATTGTATAGTGAACCGGATTATGTCTTGAAGAGGTACAAAACAAAAATAACAATAATAATACATAGGATGCTTTAATACGAAAGCTAGAAACCCCAAGATGTCTACACATTACCCATGTGCTACAGGGGATCATAAGGGAAGCCAGAAATAGACACACCATAACCTACAATGCATGCCGTAAGAGGCTACTGGGGAGGGTTACCTGAGTTTGGGTATCTCAACTCCTAGAACACTTTAGCTGAATGGAACAATTATAGATTTCACTATACTTGTATTGATAGCTGAAAGATGCTGATGTTGACAGCGATGTCCTGTAAAGGATATGCAAAAAAAAAAATGTACTGATAACTGTTTTGCAAGAGAAGTAAATGTTTATTTCTGTAACAATTTTATTCATATTTTGGAGGGTATCAATTGAATGTTACCATTATAAAAGATTCATAAATTAGGTTCATACCATAATGCGATCAGCGTTGCCAGTATTGGGTTGTGCTCAATATTTATAACTGTTTTTAATCTTTTATTACAAGGGAAATAATTTCATCTAGGTTGAAGTTATTTTTCGGCTTTTGCAATCAAGGGGAACAATTATAGATTTCACTATACTTGTAATGATAGCTATTTTGCAAGAGAAGTATATGTTTATTTATGTAAAAGTTTCATTAATATTAGTTAGTTAGTTAGTTAGTTATCAGTTGGAGTATCTTCGTTGCACTCCGGACATGTCCATAGGTGCTCAGATCCTCCCCCCAGCATATGCATCAGCGTCCGGTGGCTAATAGTGCCAGTTCTGTGTTGGTTGACGAGGCGCTTTGTTTCATTAATATTTTGGAGGGTATCAATTGAATGTTACCATTATAAAAGCTTTACACAATTTTGATTATTATTTAAAATTTCAGAAGTAAATATTTGTGTAATATATATTGTTTAATAAATCATGTATTTCTTTATCTTCTAGGCCACGTCTGTCTAAACAGTAGATTGGTTTACTCTGGTGTCTCTTCACAACGTATAAATCTTTCAGTTTTTCTGAATTTTTTTCCAGGTGTTAAGGGATAAACGTTGTCCCCTTTACTGTACGTTGTCGCTCTAGAGCCACTTCTAGAAAAGATACGACAGGACGACAATGTCAGGGGTACGTTCATACCAGGGAAGGGTGAACAAAAGCTGCGTCCTTATGCGGACGATACCATTTTCTTTCCGACAACTGAAACGTCTGTACGGATCATTTTGGAAACGTTCTCGTTTTTCGGCAAAGGGACTGGGGCAAAATTAAACGTCCAAAAATCTACTATAATGGGCTTAGGCAAATGGAAAAATAAGGCGGATTTTCCATTTGACTTAACATCAAACAATCTTATAAAATTGTACGGAATAGTCTTCCCATGTCAACCAAATCAGACACACAAAGACACTTGGCAAAATCTAGAGAAGAAAATAACAGATATGTTACAGATGTACAAATACAAAACAACTACCATATTTGGTAGAAGTACCATTGTTAATACATATCAATCAATCAATCATGTGCCATGCCGGAAAGCGTGGGCGGTCATGATTCGCCATTTCACTCGATCACCAGAGTCGTGGATCAGCTCAGTGTTCCTGTCTCGTCCATGCCATGTGGCCAAGCCATCCAGGTATTTTCCTCTCTGTCTTCCTCTTGGTCTATAATACATATATAATTCCTAAAATACTATATATGTGCACAGTCCTAGACCCTCCACGTCAGACTGTCACAAACATAAACAAAGAGATCAGACGCTTTGTGTTTGGCAGCACCATCTACAGTATCAAACATACTACACTCATGCAAGACAAAAAAGATGGAGGTATCGCCCTTCAAGACATAACAACCAAAATACAAGCACTTAGGATCAAACACGTAGGTGAAATCCTACAACACCCAGAAAAGAACCCTTTAGCACACTATTACATTGGAATTAGGCTATTCTATTTAAAACCTATTAGGAATAATCCTCTCATTACTTTGGCACTCTCCCGACGTTCTACAAAACATGTATTTCAGCCATTAAAGGACACGAAAAATTACTACACAAGAAAACACATACAATCTACAGGCATTTAGTTAAATTACAAGCAACTCCGGTATATCTCAGAATTAAAAGAGGACATAGATATTTCATAAAAGATTATACCGAAATTTTCTCTAATATTCACAACAAGCAGATTACTCCAAAAGCAAAGGAAATTACATATAGGCTTGTTTACAGCATGACCCCAACAACAGAGAGAACAGATAAAATAACTAAACAAATACTACAGTGTCAGCTTTGTAGACGGAACGTCCAAGAATCAGAAGAGCACATCTATTACGAATGCAACACAATCATGCCAACAAGAAATCTCCTACAAAACATCCTAAACACTCATACGAAACAAAGAACAGATGTTTACAAAGCAATCATGATAAATGCCATTCCTTAGTCTACACAAGACATCCACACAAAGCTACTTGTTCTATTGGCAGAGTACAGAAATCTTATATGGACATTAAGAAACAAAGCACTATACAATTACAGAACAATCAACAAAGAAATTGTCCAACAACTTTATCAACAAAAAGTCGCAAACATTCTAATCTTAGCCCCACAAGCGCAAATCTCGTAAAAGATTTGGCTGAAGACAGCACATATTACAGAAGAAGAAAATAACTTGTTTTAAACAAAGGCTACTACAACTGTAAAAGTGTTTATTGATGGTATTAATAATCTTACAATTATATTATTATTATTAATAATAATACTATAATTATTACTGCTACTATTATTATTAATGTTCCCATTATTATATTTGAATGTGCAACATGGAATATATTGTGGATGGGTGTCTGTGCCGTTGGCAGTAACATATGTATGCGTCTGTGTGTGGATGCAGGTGTGTGTGCGTGTGTGTGTGGTGCATGAATTTGCACGCGCATGTGTATGAGTGTGTGTGTTTGTGTGTGTGTGTGTGTGTGTGTGTGTGTGTGTGCGCGTGCGTGCGTGCGCGTAGCAGCCTTTGAACCAAGGCGGTAGCTTAAGTATTAAAATGATGTTATATGGTAATGATATGTTTCAAAAGAAAAATATGCACCACCATGTATAAACAAATTGAATGAGCCCTTTAAGTACCCAGTAAGCTAAGGTGGCTTTTAGTGGCCAGGTTTTAAGTCCTTCCAATTGTATATGAAACCCAGACACTATCACAACTTTGGACCAATTATCTCCCTGGGACAGGCCATGGACTCTAATTGCTAGTAGTAAATCCTTGATTCTTGTTCCCCCAAACAAAAGGTATCATGGACTAGAGCGTCACCCTGTAATTTGTCATCAGGCAACAACACCAACGACCTTCACCTCGGTAGCTAAGTGATCCAGAAATTACAAAGAAGCCACATTTGAATGGAAATGATAGTTTAAAGTTTATTGTCCAAGCGCGGGGCATTTAATGTACTGCGGTCTCCAGAAAGCACGAGATTGTGTGTGTGTGTGTGTGTGTGTGTGTGTGTGTGTGTGTGTGTGTGAGAGAGAGAGAGAGAGAGAGAGAGAGAGAGAGAGAGAGAGAGAGAGGTGGACAGGTGTTTCATGCATTCCGCTTGCGGAAGTGGAAGTGAAGCATATGCAAGGAATGTGTATCTACATGCACTATGCCATAAATGTCAATTATCATAACTGTATATATGTTTGTATTTGTTTTATTCACAATGTAAACACTTAACACTAACAAACGGAAACGCTCTGTAATATACACAAACAAAAGAAACACACACTACAACTTGTAAATATACATTGCTTTGTATGAAATAAAAGTGTTAAAAAAAACATTGCCGTTCTCGCAATGGCAACAACAATGGAAACATTGATGATGAGCTATTGCTCGCATTGGCATGAGGCGGAAGGCAGAATGTGTGTGTGTGTGTGTGTGTGTGTGTGTGTGTGTGTGTGTGTGTGTGTGTGTGTGTGTGAGATAGAGAGAGAGAGAGAGAGAGAGAGAGAGAGAGAGAGAGAGAGAGAGAGAGAGATGGAGAGGTGTAACATGCATTCCACTTGTGGAAATGGAAATGAAACAAGGAAGGTGTGTTTACATGCACTATGCCATAAATGTCATATTATCATAACTGTATATGCATGTATTTGTTTTAATTAACGCATGTGACACATAACACTAACAAACGGCAACGCGCTGTAATGTACACAAACAAAGAAACACACATTACACCTTGTACATTGCTTTGTATGAAATACACGTTGGAAAAAAATAAAATTTTCTGACTAAAATGGACAGAACTGTTATTCCACAGTCAGCAACAAGTCAAATCAAAGAAAGATTAGACATGTTTACGAGACACACAAGAACAGGATGTAGAGCAACAAAATCAATTGTCCATGTTGTCTCTCCTGCCCACCATGGTAGGAAACCCTTGGTGCTGCTTGTGGAATAACGGCTTTAACGGTGGCAGCCAGATGTTCTCTGTGTGTTTATGGCTTTACAACCAGTGGAGTAAAGCAAGGTTCGTTAGCTTCAAGAGCAATGTCTACTGCGTACAAAAAGCAGATTGGACTCCATATAATTGCTTCACTTCAGTCAGTAGGGCAAGGTGGCTTCTCAAGGGTGGCAGTCATCAGCAGAGCCTTACTGGGGGATGTTTGGGGCTTTATTGCACACAGATGTGTGTGCTCTTGTATGTGAAAAATATTACACAACCCTGTTTCACTCCCGTTTCCACTGAGAACCAGTCAGATTTGCCTGATTCTGTTCTCACGCAGCAACGTTGGTAAATTTGGTCGGGAAACCATAGATGTTAAGTAGATTCCAAAGTGAAGGACGGTGGATACTGTCAAAGGCTTTTTGAAAGTCGTCAAAGTTGGTGATTAATTTCGACTGAAATTCTACAGTCTTCAATGATTATTCTAAGAGTGAAAATGTGGTCTATACATGACCGTTTTGGTCTTTTCAATCTCTCAAGTAACATGCTACAAAAAAGTTTTCCTGGTACTGACAGTAGGGTGATACCACGCCAGTTATTACTATCAGACATATCACCTTTTCTTCTTCTTCTTCTTCTTCTTCTTCTTCTTCTTCTTCTTCTTCTTCTTCTTCTTCTTCTTCTTCTTCTTCTTCTTCTTCTTCTTCTTCTTCTTCTTCTTCTTCTTCTTCTTCTTCTTCTTCTTCTTCTTCTTCTTCTTCAGCGTTCCGAGCCATTGAGGTTTTTTGCTGCAGATACAATCTGTATCCATTCGTCTCTCTGGTTGACCGTCTCTTGCCAGTCGTTGATTCCAAGTGCTTGTAGGTTTGTATATATATTATCTCTCCACCGTCTTCTTGGTCTACCTCGGGGTCTGCGGTCATTTATTTCCTGAGTGTAAGCGAGTTTTGTTTCCCTATTATCTTCCATTCTTTCTATATCATCATCATCAAGTGCCCTGCCAGCTGGCGTAGGCGTTCATGGCTCTCCACAGATCTCGGTCTTTGGTTTTCTGGATCAACTCTGCTGCTGATATTCCTCCGTGCCACCGTCTCAATCCATCCAGCATCATTTCTCTTGGTCTGCCTCTGCCTCTCTTTCCCTCGATCTTACCAGTTGTCACGATGTTCTCCAATGCCTCTCTTCTCATTACATGACCTAAGAAACCTGTTTGTCTCTTTCTTATTGTTGTATATAGTGTTCTAGTTTCATTAGCCTGTTTCAGGCAGTCGTCGTTAGTTACTCTGCCACTATGTGAATGTGGAAGTCAAGGGGAAACCACCACATTATCTTCCCAAGACTTCTTTCTATATGATGAAGTTTTTTTTTTTTTTTTTTTTTTGTGCAGTTTAAAAATTACGCCATCCTTCCACTGTTGTGGTGGGGATTCGTTTTGCCAGATTTCATTTAACAAACGTTGTAAGGTATTCTCATCTGCTGCTTTGAGCATTTCACCTGAGATGTCGTCTTCACCAACAGCTTTGTTGTTCTTCAATTTTTTTTTAATGGCTGCTTTAATCTCTTCCATGGTGAATGACTCACAGGAGATATCTAGTGGGGGAATGGTGGTTTCTCCATCCAGGTTGGGAACACTGTCAGGCTGCGGTCTATTTAATATTTCTTTGAAATGTTCTGCCCATCGTTGTTTTTGGTGGTCATCAGATATCAGTAGTTTACCTTGTTTGTCTTTGATAGGTTCGTTTGGTGTAGGTGAGTGATTGAGTTAACATTTTTACTAAAGAGCACTAAATTATAATAATAATAATAATAATAAATTATAATAATAATAATAAAGTTAGTAAGAAACATCCATTTATTCTTCCTACATATGTTGATGATAAAATACAAATATTTTTCTTCTTCTTCAGCGTTCCGAGCCATTGAGGTTCTTTGCTGCAGATACAATCCGTTTCCATTCGTATCTCTGGTTAAAATAAAAATATTATAATAAATAAAATAAAAATATTGAACCCAAAAAAAAATAAAAAATAAAAATTGACGTTTTCTGCCTTTAGACTGGAACAGTAGAAAGTAATGAAAGTTCTGAATGTGCAGAAGAAACTGCTTTGTCTTGCACAGTGTTGCCATCTCCCTTTGAGGGAAAAGCACAAAATTCGACCCTAAAAAGCACAAACAATTTTTGTAAAGCACAGCAAAAAAAAAAAAAAAAAAAAAAAAAAAAAAAACCAACTGTGTTAATTACAAATATACCAAGGTAGCACATTATAATTTATTATTATCACTGAATATTAGAATGAAGTTTATTCCAGATCTGCCAAATCCCAGTCAAACAACTCCTTTTCAGTTTCTGTAGCTATTTCCTGCTGTGTTTTCTCTTGCAATGATGACGACGATGATTGAAAGAAACGTGTTTATGATTCCCGTGATCCAATTTTTGGTAGAATATCCTTAGGTAGTGTTTAATCATGACAGCATTTGCCATATCTTTTCATTCCATATCTAATAGTCAAAACAGCTGTCAAACTCTTTATGCTCAGTCCATTCCGCAATTTTGATTTTATAAATCCCATCTGACTGAAAATACGCGCCACGTCCGCATTAGAATGAGATAAAATGAAAGACAGTTAAAGCTAAATCTGTGAGATCTTGGATAGGATTTTCATCGGTGGCATCCCTGTATGAGGCTATTTCTGCCCACAGTCCAAGTATGTCAGAGGTCTGTGTCCACTGCTTATGATGAAGTTTTCTCCACTGGAAATCGATGTTGGTGAGAGTAGCTGCATCTTCTACAAACATTTTAGCAAGATCCAATATACAGGGCTTCATTGGCTGTAGACATTCACTTCCACTAAGACATGACATGGACTGCAACACTCGAACGTTATCGGGTGTACGTAAGCGCAGCTGTGTCAATAGCTCTATTAAAAACTGGATGCACCTTCCACGAATTTCTTTTTCATCAGGAAACTTGTAGCTTGCTATTTCTTTCTCAAACTCATAACCTAGATTGGGATTAGGATCTAAATAATCTTGAATAGCATCACTTTCTGTTATTTCCCCCCCAGGAATAGCAATCTTTGAACTTATAGAATCAGTAAGTTGGACAAGATCGCTGAGTAGTTTTGTTGGATCCTGTATATCTGCTTCGAATTTCTTATTCACACTTTGAACTTATCCGAGAATATGCTTGAGAAATATGAGATACACATAGTTTTTCATGTCGCTAAACATAGAATGTAGAAGATCTGCTGTATAACAGCGCTCGTTGAGTCTTGCTATATCAAAATGAGTTCTGAGCTCGACCCACTGCTGCAATATTATGACAATGGCAGATTGAATGGACATCCATCGTGTCTGGCTTAATTGAACAACCTTCAGCGGATGGTGTCCATCAATCATTTAATAAAGCAAAAAGCTCCCTGTACTTTGCTTGACGAAGACTTGAGTGAGAAAACCAGTTATATGTTTCTCTAATCATGAACTCTGTGTTCCTGGGAAGACAAGCAGCTGAAGGGAATTGTGAACGCCTGATGCGTCACAAAATGGGATAACAAGGCACTAGATAGTGATGTCACCAAAACCAGTAGTGGAATTTGGAAGTATCTAAGTTCATCGGCCAAGATATTTTTAAACAGCTTGAAAGGTCAAGCTCTGAACCCGAATTGTTTCGGTTTCCTAAAACTCTACCTCAACTTTCGTTGTTCTGTAGCTTTCTCAGGGTCGGGGAATGCCAGATGTAATGTATACTTTAGGTTCGAGCTGTCAGAAAACAAAACAGGCCACATAGTTTATAGGTGCATACGAGATCTGAAATAAATGAAGGCTGTCTAGAGACCAAAAGAGGTACCGTAGGCTTGTAGATTTATGGCAGTGGGAACGTGCTTGAGCTGAGAAATCTACTTCAAGGAGCATGAACTCAAACAAGGACTATGAACTCAAAAACAAGGTCGTAGCGGGGTGAAGGGAGTTAGATTAATAATAAGATGCAAATTAAGCAGGGTACGCGAGGTACTGATTGGGTAGTCTTTCACAGGGAAGAGAAACTGCACGTGATTCAAGAAATGCGCCAACTCAAGAAGTTATAGATACTTTGGGATCCAGTCAGTTGGAGAAGAGTCGAGCAGGAGAGAGGACAGTTAATAGTGGACTCCGGGAGCAGCGGGGGCCTGAGCCCTCTTGGGGCAGCCCAAGGAACATAGTAACAGGACTTCAGAAATTGTGGCTAATCCGTGCCCAAGTCTGTATAGTATCTGTAGGAGGAGGAAGTGAAGGAAGACGGACAAGCGCCCATGCTAGAATTCGTCTGAATCACTGATAGGAGTGAGAGCGACTAAGGATCTGTGAACGGAACCTACCCAAGACAGATAAGCCAAAGAAGGGAAAGACACGCAGAGTCCGAGGGTCGTTAAAGTGCAAGAAAGTCACTTGAGTTAAGAGGACCGCCAGCTAAGGAGACCGCTCGTTAGTTGCAGTAGATGGCTAAACGTCAGACAGGACGACCATAGCCAGGGACACTGCGGTTGGAACCACGCAGGAGACTAAAGGTCAGATAGGACAATAAGGTCAAGTGGGATCCACGACAAGCGATTGATTGAGCAGAGACAAATGAAACCCAGAAGGACGACCAGAAAACCCACTGGATGGCAGAAGTTGAATGTAAGTTGACATAAGACTTAGACCTAATTAGTTTAATTGTATATTATAATCAGGTATCTTAGTTTAGAGAGCTATAGCAAACTACCGTAGGTGAACTTACCGCGTAATCATGAACGACCCGGCAAAGGATCAGGACTGAATGCGACGTCCTGCATATGACCTATATTTAAATGGCCGAAATAGAGTGATTGGAGTCAAATTAATCGGTTAGATAAGCAGAATGTGGATAAACTATATATGTGCAGGTAAATTAAGTAATTAGACTAAAAGATTAATGATAACTAGGCGGGTCAACACGGCATATAAAACGAAAGGCTATTGCAAGAATATAAACACAGCGACCAAACACAGCAGACGGCAGAAGAAGATAGCCAGGCACTCGCGATCACTAGGTCAACCAGACAATAGGGGCAGGTGAGATCGTTGGCCAGAGACGGGGCGGGGACAGGAAGGAATGTTGTCTTTTGTTCACTGGACATAGGTGAAAGGAGGTCCCGCTTCTGCGGCTGTGTAGCTAAGGTGTAGTTAGGCTGGCCTGGCGTGGTACAGGCAACGAGTTCAAATCTTCGGGTAAATGGTTAAATACTTAATGTTGGCTGTAGGCGGCGCGTCGGGAAATAGGCGATAATGATATTAGTTAAACATATGTGTTCACAATAAGGTTCTTAATTTATGTTATGGCTAAGATATACTAATACTAGTATAGATAAAGAAGCGATAGATGTTAAGGACTTTGTAGGTAGTGAAAGACTAAAGTTTATTTTGACATAAAACTCACGGGTATTGTTTTATAATGTTTCAGGCATGGCCTGGGTAAAATGGAGTTGCCCAAGCATACCGGGCATACTTGACTAAACAGATATCCATCTGAACAAAATGATCCCTGGGTATATGGATTGATGGATCAATCTATGGATCAATGGGTAGTTGGGCTGAATATATGGACCACTAATAAGCCTACGGAAAGATAGTTACGAAACAAAGGCCGGTGTAATTCCTAGCTTTAGTCTTTTACTTCATGCGGTTAATAGGTGATCATAAGTGGCATTCCCCTAACATCCAGTTGCATAGGCTGTTACACTATCTCTCTCTCTCTTGTGAGGCAATGCAGCATCGTATTATTACAGTTCAATATGCATTATGTGTCTGCAATGCATGTACTGATTACTCTATGCGATTATGTTGTAGATTGTCACTCTGTTATTGTTCAAGAAGGAAATAAATATATGATTGAGTTGTCTTTTATTTCGACTTGTCAGTCTGAAGTAATATAAGTAGAGTAGCTTAGAGACCTTGTGAGGCTGTACATCTCTTCTATAACCTGATAACGTACACCACGAGACATTGATGGTGCAATAGTAATTAACTATTGTTCTCACGCGGAGACACGAACCTACATCTGTCGTATCCCTCAGTCTCATCCTCTTTTTCTCCTTCTCTCTCTTCATCTTTCTTTACTATCAAAGGTAATGTGTAGTAGGCAGAGTTCGACTGAGGAACGAACTTTTAGGCTTCACACTATCTTATATCATATCCCTCACTCTTTTCTTTCTCTTCTCTCTCTCTCTCTCCTCCCTCCCTCCTCTCTCCTTCTTCTTCCTCTTCTTTTCTAGCTGTCACAAAAATGGCGTCGTCTGGCAAGGATATGTTTCTAGAATTTTCTGGGACCTTCCAGCTTAGTCCGGGAGCTCCCAGGAGATTCCATGTGACCTTTGTCTCGGTGGTGTCAGGTTCTACTACATAGTGAGATCGTATACATAGATTTGTCGCTTACAGTCAGTAGTTCGTGATTGCCTGCTCGATAGCTGTCTCAGTAAGTGCTCCTTTACTAGGCTACTTATCTCATAGGTGGTTGGTAAATTGTCTGAACTATCTGTCGGCGAGGTTTCTACTAAGTCTGTTCAGTTAGAAACTCTTGTGTAAAGTACACCGGCCATACCCACTTTGCTACAAGAACATCGGCAAAACCTACTACAACAAAATACCCAGGGATAGCCAACTCAGAAGGAGAGTCAGCGCAGTGGAATCTGTCCGAAATGAGCTCAGACAACAGCTGAGCAGTGCAAGTCAACGTACGGGTGGCATTATCTTGTTATCGTTAAAGGACCAAGGTCCTAATGTCAGTGCACGTTAAAGACTAACTCACTGATTGAAGGGTATCACAATAAAATACTCCACCGTTATACAAAGGTCACCCACTCTTCGTTCAGGAAGTCAGAGTCATGATTGACGACAGGGCATGGCAGGCGAAACCCAGAGCCATGCAAAGTATAAGAACAATTCCTACACACCTGATATGCAGAGCGAGCGAAACCTGTGGCTGTACGGGGACGAATGTCAATTAGTTTGTCGGGAAGGCAGCTGTTTGCCTGGCTGAACTCAATACGCCAGGGGGCAGTGGCAACATCTGAAGCCATCAGGACAATATGTCTCTCCCCCCCCCCCCCCTTTTTCCTTCTGCAGAAGAGAACAGAGCGAGACGGGCTGTGCCAAACGTTATCAATGGCACATGTGGCATACAAGAAATGCACGCATGAACAATTACATCACCAAGCGAGGTTGTTCCCCTCTGTTTTATGCAGTGAGTCAATTATGGCTGTTGTGAAGAGACAGATGACAGTGTCACTCGTGGTAGTTAGAATATCCCTTTTTTTTTTAGAGGCGGAACAGAGGTGGAATTCAGTGCACCAGCGTGTTCAAGGTTCATGAATGTAGTTAGAAACATGTTATTTTGCTGTTTAAATGAATGTGACTACTTGATAGGATCAACTTTTGTGGAGCAGTTAGCTCCCTTGTTATTTCCATAGCGGAAGTTGTCAAGTCGGGTATGCGAATGTTTTTATATTTGTGTGGCTTCACTTTATGGTGTTCGGGGTAGACACAACTGCAGTATTGGGTGTCATAGTGACAACACATAGTTCAACGTCGTGCCAGGAGGCCAAGGAGACCATTTATAATCTGAGATTGCCCGGGTAGATGTCAATGCGGGTACATGTTTGTTTTTAATGTGAAGGGGCATGGCGAAGAATAAATGTTAGCGCCAGGGTGTCCAAGAACTGGGCACGCATTTTTTTCCAGCGTTATTTCAGTGCCAAGAGAATAGAGCATGATGTCCAAGAGCTGGGCATACCATTTTTTTTTTTCAGAGTTATTTCAGCGCCAAGACAATTGAGCACGACATCCAACGACTGGGCGCACATTTTTTTAATGTCAAAAGCTGTTTCATTATATATGGTTGGCTTGTTTCTATGGCCACTAAATGTTGTCTACTTACAGTAGGGGCTGATTTGTTTTTGTGTACATCGGCGGTGCTTGTGAAGATTGCAGCTTCAGGCTGATGTGTCCTTGCGAATAGGGGGGAAGTGATTATTTTATTATGTGTGGTGAGCAGGCATTTGCCTGTGGAGTCATAGGAATTGTTACAATGTTTTTCAGATTCAAGGATGACTGGGCACATTGATGTACAGATGTCCTAGTGGGTAGCACCGATGTGAATTTGATTCTTGGTTTTGTTGTTGTTACAGGGGAGTGGCATATTAAGTGAATGCCTATATTGACATTGTTTTATTATTTTTGGTGCCCCTATGTATTGCATCCATGGAGCTGGGTGTTGATGTTGATGTCAGAATTGCAAGTTTATTTTGTATACAGAATGCATATTCCTCATCGTCACTCATAGGATACGGTAATATATTTTGGCAGAGGCTGATGATTTATTTTTGGTCACTGATATTTGATATTTGTTACTTAAAGCATCAGGTTCATGGAATATAACTGGTAGCAGAACTACACTGAAAGGTTTGGGGCCAATGATGAAGTCCCATTGACTTATTGTTTACGTAATTAGTCCCAGATTTACACAAGGCCTTGCTTAGCACACCAAGAGTATAGATCTCTCTTGTTCGACGTGGGTCCGTCGAAGAGTAGGAGGGGAATGTGTGAACGCCTGATGCGTCACAAAATGGGATAACAAGGCACTAGATAGTGATGTCACCAAAACCAGTAGTGGAATTTGGAAGTATCTAAGTTCATCGGCCAAGATATTTTTAAACAGCTTGAAAGGTCAAGCTCTGAACCCGAATTGTTTCGGTTTCCTAAAACTCTACCTCAACTTTCGTTGTTCTGTAGCTTTCTCAGGGTCGGGGAATGCCAGATGTAATGTATACTTTAGGTTCGAGCTGTCAGAAAACAAAACAAGCCACATAGTTTATAGGTGCATACGAGATCTGAAATAAACGAAGGCTGTCTAGAGACCAAAAGAGGTACCGTAGGCTGGTAGATTTATGGCAGTGGGAACGTGCTTGAGCTGAGAAATCTACTTCAAGGAGCATGAACTCAAACAAGGACTATGAACTCAAAAACAAGGTCGTAGCTGGGTGAAGGGAGTTAGATTAATAATAAGATGCAAATTAAGCAGGGTACGCGAGGTACTGATTGGGTAGTCTTTCACAAGGAAGAGAAACTGCACGTGATTCAAGAAATGCGCCAACTCAAGAAGTTATAGATACTTTGGGATCCAGTCAGTTGGAGAAGAGTCGAGCAGGAGAGAGGACAGTTAATAGTGGACTCCGGGAGCGGCGGGGGCCTGAGCCCTCTTGGGGCAGCCCAAGGAACATAGTAACAGGACTTCAGAAATTGTGGCTAATCCGTGCCCAAGTCTGTATAGTATCTGTAGGAGGAGGAAGTGAAGGAAGACGGACAAGCGCCTATGCTAGAATTCGTCTGAATCACTGATAGGAGTGAGAGCGACTAAGGATCTGTGAACGGAACCTACCCAAGGCAGATAAGCCAAAGAAGGGAAAGACACGCAGAGTCCGAGGGTCGTTAAAGTGCAAGAAAGCCACTTGAGTTAAGAGGACCGCCAGCTAAGGAGACCGCTCGTTTGTTGCAGTAGATGGCTAAACGTCAGACAGGACGACCATAGCCAGGGACACTGCGGTTGGAACCACGCAGGAGACTAAAGGTCAGATAGGACAATAAGGTCAAGTGGGATCCACGACAAGCGATTGATTGAGCAGAGACAAACGAAACCCAGAAGGACGACCAGAAAACCCACTGGATGGCAGAAGTTGAATATAAGTTGACATAAGACTTAGACCTAATTAGTTTAATTGTATATTATAATCAGGTATCTTAGTTTAGAGAGCTATAGCAAACTACCGTAGGTGAACTTACCGCGTAATCATGAACGACCCGGCAAAGGATCAGGACTGAATGCGACGTCCTGCATATGACCTATATTTAAATGGCCGAAATAGAGTGATTGGAGTCAAATTAATCGGTTAGATAAGCAGAGTGTGGATAAACTATATATGTGCAGGTAAATTAAGTAATTAGACTAAACGATTAATGATAACAAGGCGGGTCAACACGGCATATAAAACGAAAGGCTATTGCAAGAATATAAACACAGCGACCAAACACAGCAGACGGCAGAAGAAGATAGCCAGGCACTCGCGATCACTAGGTCAACCAGACAATAGGGGAAGGTGAGATCGTTGGCCAGAGACGGGGCGGCCACAGGAAGGAATGTTGTCTTTTGTTCGCTGGACATAGGTGAAAGGAGGTCGCGCTTCTGCGGCTGTGTAGCTAAGGTGTAGTTAGGCTGGCCTGGCGTGGTACAGGCAACGAGTTCAAATCTTCGGGTAAATGGTTAAATACTTAATGTTGGCTGTAGGCGGCGCGTCGGGAAATAGGCGATAGTGATATTAGTTAAACATATGTGTTCACAATAAGGTTCTTAATTTATGTTATGGCTAAGATATACTAATACTAGTATAGATAAAGAAGCGATAGATGTTAAGGACTTTGTAGGTAGTGAAAGACTAAAGTTTATTTTGACATAAAACTCACGGGTATTGTTTTATAATGTTTCAGGCATGGCCTGGGTAAAATGGAGTTGCCCAAGCATACCGGGCATACTTGACTAAACAGATATCCATCTGAACAAAATGATCCCTGGGTATATGGATTGATGGATCAATCTATGGATCAATGGGTAGTTGGGCTGAATATATGGACCACTAATAAGCCTACGGAAAGATAGTTACGAAACAAAGGCCGGTGTAATTCCTAGCTTTAGTCTTTTACTTCATGCGGTTAATAGGTGATCATAAGTGACATTCCCCTAACATCCAGTTGCATAGGCTGTTACACTATCTCTCTCTCTCTCTTGTGAGGCAATGCAGCATCGTATTATTACAATTCAATATGCATTATGTGTCTGCATCGCATGTACTGATTACTCTATGCGATTATGTTGTAGATTGTCACTCTGTTATTGTTCAAGAAGGAAATAAATATATGATTGAGTTGTCTTTTATTTCGACTTGTCAGTCTGAAGTAATATAAGTAGAGTAGCTTAGAGACCTTGTGAGGCTGTACATCTCTTCTATAACCTGATAACGTACACCACGAGACATTGATGGTGCAATAGTAATTAACTATTGTTCTCACGCGGAGACACGAACCTACATCTGTCGTATCCCTCAGTCTCATCCTCTTTTTCTCCTTCTCTCTCTTCATCTTTCTTTACTATCAAAGGTAGTGTGTAGTAGGCAGAGTTCGACTGAGGAACAAACTTTTAGGCTTCACACTATCTTATATCATATCCCTCACTCTTTTCTTTCTCTTCTCTCTCTCTCTCTCTCTCTGCTCCCTCCCTCCTATCTCCTTCTTCTTCCTCTTCTTTTCTAGCTGTCACAAAAATGGCGTCGTCTGGCAAGGATATGTTTCCAGAATTTTCTGGGACCTTCCAGCTTAGTCCGGGAGCTCCCAGGAGATTCCATGTGACCTTTGTCTCGGTGGTGTCAGGTTCTACTACATAGTGAGATCGTATACATAGATTTGTCGCTTACAGTCAGTGGTTCGTGATTGCCTGCTCGATAGCTGTCTCAGTAAGTGCTCCTTTACTAGGCTACTTATCTCATAGGTGGTTGGTAAATTGTCTGAACTATCTGTCGGCGAGGTTTCTACTAAGTCTGTTCAGTTAGAAACTCTTGTGTAAAGTACCCCGGCCATACCCACTTTGCTACAAGAACATCGGCAAAACCTACTACAACAAAATACCCAGGGATAGCCAACTCAGAAGGAGAGTCAGCGCAGTGGAATCTGTCCGAAATGAGCTCAGACAACAGCTGAGCAGTGCAAGTCAACGTACGGGTGGCATTATCTTGTTATCGTTAAAGGACCAAGGTCCTAATGTCAGTGCACGTTAAAGACTAACTCACTGATTGAAGGGTATCACAATAAAATACCCCACCGTTATACAAAGGTCACCCACTCTTCGTCCAGGAAGTCAGAGTCATGATTGACGACAGGGCATGGCAGGCGAAACCCAGAGCCATGCAAAGTATAAGAACAATTCCTACACACCTGATATGCAGAGCGAGCGAAACCTGTGGCTGTACGGGGACGAATGTCAATTAGTTTGTCGGGAAGGCAGCTGTTTGCCTGGCTGAACTCAATACGCCAGGGGGCAGTGGCAACATCTGAAGCCATCAGGACAATATGTCTCCCCCCCCCTTTTTTCCTTCTGCAGAAGAGAACAGAGCGAGACGGGCTGTGCCAAACGTTATCAATGGCACATGTGGCATACAAGAAATGCACGCATGAACAATTGCATCACCAAGCGGGGTTGTTCCCCTCTGTTTTATGCAGTGAGTCAATTATGGCTGTTGTGAAGAGACAGATGACAGTGTCACTCGTGGTAGTTAGAATATCCCCTTTTTTTTTTAGAGGCGGGAACAGAGGTGGAATTCAGTGCACCGGCGTGTTCAAGGTTCATGAATGTAGTTAGAAACATGTTATTTTGCTGTTTAAATGAATGTGACTACTTGATAGGATCAACTTTTGTGGAGCAGTTAGCTCCCTTGTTATTTCCATAGCGGAAGTTGTCAAGTCGGGTATGCGAATGTTTTTATTTTTGTGTGGCTTCACTTTATGGTGTTCGGGGTAGACACAACTGCAGTATCGGGTGTCATAGTGACAACACATAGTTCAACGTCGTGCCAGGAGGCCAAGGATACCATTTATAATCTGAGATTGCCCGGGTAGATGTCAATGCGGGTACATGTTTGTTTTTAATGTGAAGGGGCATGGCGAAGAATAAATGTTAGCGCCAGGGTGTCCAAGAACTGGGCACGCATTTTTTTCCAGCGTTATTTCAGTGCCAAGAGAATAGAGCATGATGTCCAAGAATTGGGCATACCATTTTTTTCAGAGTTATTTCAGCGCCAAGACAATTGAGCACGACGTCCAACGACTGGGCACACATTTTTTTAATGTCAAAAGCTGTTTCATTATATATGGTTGGCTTGTTTCTATGGCCACTAAATGTTGTTTACTTACATTAGGGGCTGATTTGTTTTTGTGTACATTGGCGGTGCTTGTGAAGATTGCAGCTTCAGGCTGATGTGTCCTTGCGAATAGGGGGGAAGTGATTATTTTATTATGTGTGGTGAACAGGCATTTGCCTGTGGGGTCATAGGAATTGTTACAATGTTTTTCAGATTCAAGGATGACTGGGCACATTGATGTACAGATGTCCTAGTGGGTAGCACCGATGTGAATTTGATTCTTGGTTTTGTTGTTGTTACAGGGGAGTGGCATATTAAGTGAATGCCTATATTGACATTGTTTTATTATTTTTGGTGCCCCTATGTATTGCATCCATGGAGCTGGGTGTTGATGTTGATGTCAGAATTGCAAGTTTATTTTGTATACAGAATGCATATTCCTCTTCGTCACTCATAGGATACGGTAATATATTTTGGCAGAGGCTGATGATTTATTTTTGGTCACTGATATTTGATATTTGTTACTTAAAGCATTAGGTTCATGGGATATAACTGGTAGCAGAACTACACTGAAAGGTTTGGGGCCAATGATGAAGTCCCATTGACTTATTGTTTACGTAATTAGTCCCAGATTTACACAAGGCCTTGCTTAGCACACCAAGAGTATAGATCTCTCTTGTTCGACGTGGGTCCGTCGAAGAGTAGGAGGGGAATGTGTGAACGCCTGATGCGTCACAAAATGGGATAACAAGGCACTAGATAGTGATGTCACCAAAACCAGTAGTGGAATTTGGAAGTATCTAAGTTCATCGGCCAAGATATTTTTAAACAGCTTGAAAGGTCAAGCTCTGAACCCGAATTGTTTCGGTTTCCTAAAACTCTACCTCAACTTTCGTTGTTCTGTAGCTTTCTCAGGGTCCGGGAATGCCAGATGTAATGTATACTTTAGGTTCGAGCTGTCAGAAAACAAAACAGGCCACATAGTTTATAGGTGCATACGAGATCTGAAATAAACGAAGGCTGTCTAGAGACCAAAAGAGGTACCGTAGGCTGGTAGATTTATGGCAGTGGGAACGTGCTTGAGCTGAGAAATCTACTTCAAGGAGCATGAACTCAAACAAGGACTATGAACTCAAAAACAAGGTCGTAGCTGGGTGAAGGGAGTTAGATTAATAATAAGATGCAAATTAAGCAGGGTACGCGAGGTACTGATTGGGTAGTCTTTTACAAGGAAGAGAAACTGCACGTGATTCAAGAAATGCGCCAACTCAAGAAGTTATAGATACTTTGGGATCCAGTCAGTTGGAGAAGAGTTGAGCAGGAGAGAGGACAGTTAATAGTGGACTCCGGGAGCGGAGGGGGCCTGAGCCCTCTTGGGGCAGCCCAAGGAACATAGTAACAGGACTTCAGAAATTGTGGCTAATCCGTGCCCAAGTCTGTATAGTATCTGTAGGAGGAGGAAGTGAAGGAAGACGGACAAGCGCCCATGCTAGAATTCGTCTGAATCACTGATAGGAGTGAGAGCGACTAAGGATCTGTGAGCGGAACCTACCCAAGGCAGATAAGCCAAAGAAGGGAAAGACACGCAGAGTCAGAGGGTCGTTAAAGTGCAAGAAAGCCACTTGAGTTAAGAGGACCGCCAGCTAAGGAGACCGCTCGTTAGTTGCAGTAGATGGCTAAACGTCAGACAGGACGACCATAGCCAGGGACACTGCGGTTGGAACCACGCAGGAGACTAAAGGTCAGATAGGACAATAAGGTCAAGTGGGATCCACGACAAGCGATTGATTGAGCAGAGACAAATGAAACCCAGAAGGACGACCAGAAAACCCACTGGATGGCAGAAGTTGAATGTAAGTTGACATAAGACTTAGACCTAATTAGTTTAATTGTATATTATAATCAGGTATCTTAGTTTAGAGAGCTATAGCAAACTACCGTAGGTGAACTTACCGCGTAATCATGAACGACCCGGCAAAGGATCAGGACTGAATGCGACGTCCTGCATATGACTTATATTTAAATGGCCGAAATAGAGTGATTGAAGTCAAATTAATCGGTTAGATAAGCAGAGTGTGGATAAACTATATATGTGCAGGTAAATTAAGTAATTAGACTAAAAGATTAATGATAACTAGGCGGGTCAACACGGCATATAAAACGAAAGGCTATTGCAAGAATATAAACACAGCGACCAAACACAGCAGACGGCAGAAGAAGATAGCCAGGCACTCGCGATCACTAGGTCAACCAGACAATAGGGGCAGGTGAGATCGTTGGCCAGAGACGGGGCGGCCACAGGAAGGAATGTTGTCTTTTGTTCGCTGGACATAGGTGAAAGGAGGTCCCGCTTCTGCGGCTGTGTAGCTAAGGTGTAGTTAGGCTGGCCTGGCGTGGTACAGGCAACGAGTTCAAATCTTCGGGTAAATGGTTAAATACTTAATGTTGGCTGTAGGCGGCGCGTCGGGAAATAGGCGATAATGATATTAGTTAAACATATGTGTTCACAATAAGGTTCTTAATTTATGTTATGGCTAAGATATACTAATACTAGTATAGATAAAGAAGCGATAGATGTTAAGGACTTTGTAGGTAGTGAAAGACTAAAGTTTATTTTGACATAAAACTCACGGGTATTGTTTTATAATGTTTCAGGCATGGCCTGGGTAAAATGGAGTTGCCCAAGCATACCGGGCATACTTGACTAAACAGATATCCATCTGAACAAAATGATCCCTGGGTATATGGATTGATGGATCAATCTATGGATCAATGGGTATTTGGGCTGAATATATGGACCACTAATAAGCCTACGGAAAGATAGTTACGAAACAAAGGCCGGTGTAATTCCTAGCTTTAGTCTTTTACTTCATGCGGTTAATAGGTGATCATAAGTGGCATTCCCCTAACATCCAGTTGCATAGGCTGTTACACTATCTATCTCTCTCTTGTGAGGCAATGCAGCATCGTATTATTACAGTTCAATATGCATTATGTGTCTGCAATGCATGTACTGATTACTCTATGCGATTATGTTGTAGATTGTCACTCTGTTATTGTTCAAGAAGGAAATAAATATATGATTGAGTTGTCTTTTATTTCGACTTGTCAGTCTGAAGTAATATAAATAGAGTAGCTTAGAGACCTTGTGAGGCTGTACATCTCTTCTATAACCTGATAACGTACACCACGAGACATTGATGGTGCAATAGTAATTAACTATTGTTCTCACGCGGAGACACGAACCTAAATCTTTCCTATCCCTTACTCTCATCCTCTTTCTCCTTCTCTCTTTCTCTCTTCATCTTTCCTTATTATCAAAGATAGTGCGTTTAGGCAGAGTTCGACTGAGGAACGAACTTTTAGGCTTCACATTATCTTATATCATTTCCCTCATCATTCTTTTCTTTCTCTTCTCTCTCTCCTCCCTCCTCTCTCTTCTTCCTCCTTCTTTTCTAGCTGTCACAGAATGACATACACACCTAACTAGTACGAAGATGAGGAACTACGGATTTTAATTTTGTATATACTCCTGTGTTTTCACCTGTCATGACAGATGCATTGTCAGTGGCGAGTGCAACTAGTCTTTGCAACTCAAGTCCATTCTTGTGTAAACAATCTTTTAACGCATTACATATTGCCTGCGCGTTGCAGTCACTCACTTCAACGAAATCGTGTTAAAGGGAGTTAAATTACTTGAATATTGCACGGTAATGTACTAAGACTGTTTTACTCCTTCGCTTCAGTTCAAATTCGGCTTTTTAGTGTCCCCAAAATGATTTTTTAAAGTAATTTTTACCCACCCAAAAAAGCACTAAAAAGCACCCCCAAAAATAAAAAATAAAAAAACTGTAATGCACCAAATTAGCGCGGCCGCGATAAATGGAAAATTTTGGCACTAAATGATTTTAAAAAGCACTAAATTTAGTGCGAAAAGCGTCAAAATGGTAACACTGGGTGCAATGTGTAATATTAGTAAAGACAGAGAATTTACTGAAGCATGAGGTAAATAATTTGTAAATTGACAGGAAAGTAGAAGGAATATATTTCTTAACTTATTTTTCATTTCCTTCTTGTTTCTTCAGCCGCTTGTTAATAATGTGTACACAATTATTCGTGTTGGCTTTTTATATTGAGTTCGTGAAAGCTTCCAAATAGCTGTGCGTTAATGTGCGTATGGAGTGACCAGAAATGATACCGCAATTTAGTCATCATGTTTACATTTTTAAGGATCTGTTCAGCTGTCTGTGTAGTTTGTTCACACGTACACATGGGTGACAGACCCGCTTTGAGTCTTCGTGAAAGATTGTCTACTCTGCTGTTTACCGTTCACAGACGGAACACGAATACCTGTTTTGCACTATGAAAATAGTTGTCAGTGTCTCTGTAGTGGGCTTTCTTCTTAACGACCAAGATGTTGGTCCTCTTTTCATTGAATTTTACAGATTGATTCGTATGCACGTGTGTTGTCCCCTAATTTGACGTGTTTGCTCTCACGTTTCTTGTTATGTCACAATATGTCAGTTTCCACCGCAATATTACTCTTCTGTTGGTATTCAATGCGTTTAGTGTGTGTGTGTGTGTGTGTGTGTGTGTGTGTGTGTGTTTTTGAATACAGTTGTTTGTCACAGCTGAGGGCTTGCGGAATTGAAAATTCATTACTGTGGAATACAAACTGTTGCCGTTGACATTATGCTGATGCTGTAATGTTTAGAGCCTGCAATTCTTCTGAATATTTGTAGCAAAATATCCCAGTTGGTGTGCACATGGATTAAGGTCTGCGAATCTGTGTCGGACGATTCCAGTAGGTTGATGACTGCTCTCGGTTGCATAACATTCAATCCATCCGTTCTCCAATAATCCTCTTCCTCTTTCATCACATGGTCCTCACATTTTCCCAGTAACTTTTATCAATATTTAATAGCGCGGACTGGATTAGTATCCTGACGTCAGACAATTTGAATATAGTATTGTCAGCTGCCACCTGTCCTTTAATTTTAGCCCACACAAGTTCTATAGGGTTAAAATGAGAATGGTAGGCGGAAGTCTCAAGCACCCATGACGATGATCTTCTATCAACTTGTCGATTTGATATTTCTTGCTTTTTGGCGTCTGTTTTACAAGGGACAACAATTCTAGCTAGAAATACGTTTCTGGAAATAGTATGTTTTCCATTCGGAGTCATATCTTTATTGCTCCCTTTGTGCTTAATGCTGTAGGTATTTTGTCTTCTTTGGCAACACCATTGATATCATGCATTGTCCATAATTGGACAAGACGGTCTATCTAGGATCACAGTATTCTCGAGCCAATCTCTAAATACATTACCATTCATCTTATTATGATAATCCATATTGTCTGTATGCTTTGATACGAACACGAGCCCAGCATTCTTTTGTAAGCCATTTTGCGTATTACCAGCTTGGGCATGACCAAAAGCTGTCCTATACTACTGGGCACATATCGCTTTATCTGTCCATCCACTGATTGCCATTCCTTATCACTTGTGTGGTGCGCATTGATCCACATTTCATCCAAACACACTATGCCATAATTTTCTTTGCTAATTTCCCTTATTTGACGTAGGTATCTGCTTCTCATGGCTCCTAAATGCGGTTGCTCGCAAAGAATCTTCTACCGCCCTTGTACTTTCTAAGAGTGAAGATAATGTCCTTATAATTTGCAACAAAGTTGTATGATATTATTTCTCAACCGAACCTTAAGTTTTCTTACAATTACTGTTTCTTTGGCATCCAGCATATCTATAATGCTGGATAATCCTGGATATAAAATCCAAAATTTTTATAATTTTAGGAATCTCCGTGGCGAAGTGGTCTAGCCTTTTGACTCGGGCTCCAAAGGTCGTGGGTTTGATTCCGGGCCGCATCCTTCGGTTCACGAGTTACATTTTTTGGAGACTTCTGTGGGTCGTCGCTAGAGCTGCGGAGTTCGTGCTTTGTGCGATGCTTTCCGCGCTGCGGAAAGAGACCGAGCCATATGGGATAGAACCCGGTGCAATGAAGTCGAACCTGTCAAATTTTAAGCGACTTTTTAAAGCATTTTTATAATAGCTCGCCTTATGACATCTTTGTCAAAGCTGTCTAGAATAATCTTTCTACCTACCGTTTTGTTATTGCGTGGTGGTTTAATTCCAGATTATTGCACCCATTGACGAAATTACCGTTTACTCAAACCCAATGCATGCACTGTTCTTTTTTCGGAATTTGTAATAGTATAAAACAGTTTCCGGCGATCAGCTTCTTGACAAAAATATGTATACAACTTCATAGCGATTCTTTGAAGTGTACAACTTCGCATTAGTTCCCATTGAAAAATATTCACACATTTCAATGTTAGCGATAAGTGGTAAGATTTAAAAACAAACAAACATATTAATCAGGTTTCATGAAATAACCCACATTTTGAGACACCTAGTTTGAACAACGCGGGGAGTTGGCATAAGGCTAATCCCTTCAAAACACGTACAATATTCAACATTGAGCGCTGATTGTCTGGCTATGCTGTAATACATTTAAAATTATGAATTTCATCTCAGTCCCGTAAATTATATACCGCATATAAACAAACTCTGAAATCTGCTGTAAAATCTCCAGAACACATTTTTTTTTGTTGGGTGGACATAATGATAAGGTTATATGCTAAATCTCATAATTTTCCCTCAGTTGGTTACTGAGATATGGATTTTTATATTGGGGGGGGGGGGGAAACTCTTCAGAAGTTGCACCATCAACATCAAACTTGATTATACCCTTCATGCCTTTGTGGAACGATTCCACAATGGACAGAAGAGTTGGTGGGCAGCCAATCTTCTTTAGTGCCTTGAACAGACCCTCACGACCGACAAAATCAAACGCCTTTGTGGGATCGATGAAGGCAATAAACAGTGGTTGATTCTGTTCACGGCATTTTTCTTGCATTTGTCGCAATGAGAATATCATATCAATGGTAGATTGATACCAACCAACCAACCAACCAACCAACCAACCAACCAACCAACCAACCAACTAACTAACTAACTAACTAAAGTACAGGTTCTATGTAGCACTTCAACACTCTTTTTCTCTTTTCAATTGATATCTTTTTATTGGTCAGAATGTTTTTCATCTTGCAAAAGGCTACCTTCGCAATGGCAATTCTTGTTCTAATTTCTTCAAGGCATCTCCCATCAGATGTTATGACTGTTCCAAGATAACTGTACCGATTCACCTGTTTAAGAATATGCCCATTTACTTGTATATTACATTGTGGTATTTCCTTTTTTCCAGTGACGACCATAATCTGTGTCTTCTTACAATTCAATTCTGGTCCTAGTTGTTCACTGTGTGCAACAACCGCATCTACTAAATGTTGCAGGTCCTGTTCATTGTCTGCGATCAAGACTGTATCATCTGCATATCTAATGTTATTGAGGCATCGTCCCCCAATGTTAATTCCTTCCATATCTTCTATATTTCTGAAAATATTTTCACTGTACAGGAAAAAAAAAGAAGATCTGGAGACATTACACATCACTGTCTCACACCTCTCTTAATAGGTTGATATTGACCTACTTTATTATCAATTCTTATGGCAGCTTGTTGTTTCCAATATATGTTTCTCACACGTCTAAGTTCTTTTCGTTCAATTTGTAGATCTTCAAGCATCCTTATCATGTCGACATGTCTCACCTCATCGGAAGCCTTGTGTAGTCAATAGAGCAAAGATATAGATCTTTGTTTACTTCTATAGAACGTTAAATTACTGTTCTCAGTATATACACAGCATTTACTGTATCCTTTCCTTCTACAAACCCACATTGTTCCTCTCCTATTTCAGGTTGTATTTTCTTCCTAACTCTTTGCATGATAATTCTTAACAAAATCTTCGTGATGTGACTCATTATCCTAATTATTCGATGTTGATCACATTACAAGGCTCCTGATTTCTTTGGGAATACAATAAATACAGAGTTACATAATTCTGGAGGTATATTTCCAGTATCATATATTGTATTCTGGTAACTTTATCTAGTCCATATTCGACTAAAGCATGGAGTGGGCGAAGACATCTTACAGTCCTCCTGAGTCTTTCTTCTCTCTTCTTCTTCCAAGGTGTATCCCACATTGGGCTATAGTGTCGCAACCAAGGCAGACTAGGCTCCCCTATCTGTAACTATCCCATGCAGCTCCCCCCCCCCCACCCTCATATCCTGCCCACATTATTCATGTTTGTGTCTACTTCTCTTCTCCGCTTGTTTTCGGATCTTCCTGTATTTCTTTACCTTGTGGGCTCCAGACAAACTCCTATCTAGTTTCATTATTCTCAGGGTTCTCAATATAACTGTTCCAGATAACGACCCGTCTAGTTTTACTATTCTCAGCTGTTCTCAATATAACTGTTCCAGATAACGACCTGTTTAGTTTTACTATTCTCAGCTGTTCTCAATATAACTGTTCCAGATAACGACCCGTCTAGTTTTACTATTCTCAGATGTTCTCATTATAACTGTTCTAGATAACGACCCGTCTAGTTTTACTATTCTCAGCTGTTCTCAATATAACTGTTCTAGATAACGACCCGTCTAGTTTTACTATTCTCAGCTGTTCTCAATATAACTGTTCCAGATAACGACCCGTCTAGTTTTACTATTCCCAGCTGTTCTCAATATAACTGTTCCAGATAACGATCCGTCTAGTTGTACTATTCTCAGCTGTTCTCAATATAACTGTTCTCGATAACGACCCGTCTAGTTTTACTATTCTCAGATGTTCTCAATATAACTGTTCGCAACTCAAGTCTAGTCCACACATGTCTACTACTTCTGGTGCAATGAACTGATTTTTGCCTGTGGATTCGCATTCCCTGTTACCAGTGTAACTCACATTCAGGCGAACCTACACCGACTTCTGAGGTACTTGTAATTTACGTACCCAAGCCAAGGACGAGAAGTAAACATTTTAGTCCAACTGACCGGTGATGGGGTTGAACCTGCTACCTCGGCATCTTCTTCTTCTTTGTCTTGTTGCTGTTGCTGTTGTTGTTGTTGTTGTTATTGTTGTTGTTGTTGTTGTTGTTGTTGTTGTTGTTGTTGTTGTTCTTCTTCTTCTTCTTCTTCTTCTTCTTCTTCTTCTTCTTCTTCTTCTTCTTCTTCTTCTTCTTCTTCTTCTTCTTCTTCTTCTTCTTCTTCTTCTTCTTCTTCTTCTTCTTCTTCTTCTTCTTCTTCATCTTCTTCTTCTTCTTCTTCACCTCCTCCTACTCCTAGACCTCTTCTTCCTCCTTCTTCTTCTTGTTCTCCTACTTCTACTCTTCCTCCTTTTCTTTCTTCTTCTCCTTCTGTTTCTTCAGCGACCAACGTTTATTGTGCATTTATACCGGCAGGTGTCATAAACAGAACGGTTCGCCTCAATCCTTCATGGGTTCCCCAGCGTCTGCCTGTATGGGTTGCCTCTGGGCCCAGATTTCCTCTCTCATTACGAACTACTGAGGGTCATCTTGGTATGACATGCTTGAAGCATCCTTTACCCAAAAAAAAAAAAAAATATTATTCGACGCAACATTCAGCTTTGCACTAGCAGTATACAGATAAACATCGGATTATTGGCCTTTTGTTTGGTAAATCTCTCATAGACGCGACACCAAATACCATCTGTGATGTTGTTACATATAGAACAGATGACAGTCTTCTGTCGGATCCCTGCTGGTGTATGTAAATGTGTCTACACATGTCTGTTTCATGTCTCATGTTGTCCCTATCTAGACATCTTTTCGTTAGATTTAATAAAAAAAGAAAAAACAAAAATACAAAAAAACAAACAAACAAACAAACAAACAAACATCAAGAACATATGATCATACACTTATTTTAAAAGTGAGATTCTCTATTTCTTTCTTCTCTCATGCAATGTTTGCTAGACTTTTTGCCTGCCTGTCTGCCGTCTGTCTCTCTGTGTTCATGCCTGCCCGCCTGTCTTCCTGCCTGCCCGCCTGTCATACCGCCTGCCTGCCTGTCTTCCCGCCTACCAGCCTGCCCGCCTGTCTTCCTGCCTTCCTGCCTACTAGAGAGTCCAGCTAGGTAAACAGAAAGACAAACAGATAGAGATACGGATAAATAGACAGACCGACCGATCGATAGATCGATAGATCGATAAACAGACTGTCGCTTATTTTCCCGGGAGGAAAGTGGAATCAACAAGCACATCTTCAAACTTATTATCTTTTGGGATTATTGACTGACTTCTGTCTACACTCCTCCCTTCTGTCTTCCCTTCCATATATCTATTCCTTTCTCTCTCTCTATTATTCCCTCAACACATACTCCGACAACAGTTCCTTTCAACGATTAATAAAATATTTATTAATAAAAACTATGTCTGGTGTATGTATGGACTGTGTAAGCGTAGTTGATAGTGTATTCTATTGTTGGTGCAAGAATGAACTCGTAATGTCTAGCAGCGGTATCACATCTCGCCCAATCCCTCTGCCAAACCACCGGACATCACATCAAACAGGACAGATCTCACCCTGGATGATCCGTATGCTTGAGTCTGATGGTAAATCCGTTATTGAACGAAACTAAACTGTTCACCACTGGATCACCGTAACGTAATAATATTCCAGTAAGTCTATGACTTCGCCCGAGTTTGTTTCATGAAATTAATTATCCATACCGAAAAAACTACATCACCACAGTTCTGCATATTGTCTCTAATGAGTAGCAATGTTTTGACTTGTCTATTGTTTCTTAACTATGCGTACAAGACGTATGTAGTTTTATTTTGCTTTGCTTTCTGCAAACTTATCTTTCTTTTTCCATTATTACTCTGGTTATCTGGATATTCTTTTCTTCTTTTTCAAAGTTCCTTTAAAGGTATGTTTTATTTTGTATTAGACCGTGTCTAGGTTATTCCTTGGTTTATTGAGGTATTTGCTCTCCTCACAAATGAAATGCCTTGAGTTTATCAATAAAGCTTTTCCTGTATACAAGTCGTATGTGTCTATCTTCTCTGATATATCCGGATGGGAGTTGGAACCTGTGAGAAGTATAACATATCAAGTGATAGTCTTCTGCCACTTAATACTACTTATGCAAGTATCCTTCTCCAGCCGTAATGACAAGGCTTCCGAAGTAAACACCACCATAAGACATATGAATTCACCAAAGTCTAAACTATTCACTAATAGAAAGCAATGGTAAACGCTATGCACACACATCTATTTTCCTATGCTAAAACTATTACTCTAAGGTTATAATACCTTATATATAATTAATTTATGACACTCCAAACATTGAAATCCATTAGCACACAAGCACTTCTATCCCATTTCCCGGGATGATTTCTTTGTTATTTTCAGGAGACATAAATCCAGTTTGCCGTCCCGTTAGGTAGCACACACTAAACCCGAAACCCCAGTTTCTACTATTTATATTGGGCTTTCCGTTCTTCGTTAGTGTTTGATGTCCATACATCAACAGTCGCATCTTGACGTATCCTGTACATCACAAGGCGGTGAAATCACGTAGTGATTAGTTGCTCGTTTCATCCGTTGTTACGCTGTTCCCCTGAGTTCCCCGTACGCGAATACTTCAAAGCATCCTAACTCGTTGATCGTTTTCTCCGTTCATTTTTCCCCCAACGCGATCTTCCCGTTTCCCGTGTCCGTTCAGATCGTCAGGCAATGAACTCTGCGAACACCTGTATCCTATTTTCATATTTGTCGGTCAATGATCTTTTATTCGTCCTCATCTCAGAATGAAGTACACGATTGTTAACCCTTCTCCCATATTGCCATTAATGTTACATTTAATTTTATCTGGGAATCACTAAACTATCATCATTCTGTGACACAGACAGACAGACAGACAGACAGAATGTCGGCCGAACAGACGGACGGACGGAGAGATAGACAGACAGACGGCAGGCTGGCAGGCTTGACGGACGGACGGACGGATGGACGAATGGGTGGATGGACAAATAGGGAGACTGAGACAGAGAGAGAATGAATGTAACTGTGTGGTAGTGATAACTGAGAGAGAGAGAGAGAGAGAGAGAGAGAGAGAGAGAGAGAGAGAGTCACAGAGAGAGAGAGAGAGAGGGGGGAGGAGGAGAAAGAGCGAATGAATGTAATTTTGTGGTTCGTGAATTCTATCATGAACATTTGATAAACATGGAATTTATTTGATTGGGTCATACAATGTGCCAGGACACCGGTGTTTACCCAACAGTTGGCAACGAATCCGGCATTAACTGGATGTGTAACTACCTTCCCTGCTGTGTTTGTGGCAACATGCGGATATAAAACATGGATATTCAACATATCAGATGCAGTGAGCCGCTGTGGTGCAGTGGCTAGGGCTGATCTGTTGAGCCGGTGGTCCCGTGTTTAAATCAACCTCCAAGTGGAAATATCTGACAAATTAATTTAGGCTGCCAAGTCGAGCCACCTTAAAGTGGGATCTAACAATGACCTGGGGAGTAAAGACACGACTCACCGAGTAACTCTGGTTCTTCAAACATATGAGATTATCACCATAAACAAGAAATGGCGAGGAAAATGTTTGTTTACTTTTATACTTTAAATAATAAATAAATAAATATCAAGCAGTAACAACAGCAGTAGCTGAAGCAAAAAAAAAAGCAGAAGATTACGAAGAAGAAGAAGAAGAAGAAGAAGAAGAAGAAGAAGAAGAAGAAGAAGAAGGAGGAGACGGAGGAAAAAGAACGAAGAAACGAACGAATGAAGGAACGACTGAACGAACGAAGGAACGACTGAACGAACGAAGGAACGAACGAAGGAACTACTGAACGAACGAAGGAACGAATGAAGGAACGACTGAACGAACGAAGGAACGAACGAAAGAACGACTGAACGAACGAAGGAACGAAGGAACGACTGAACGAACGAAAGAATGACTGAACGAACGAAGGAACGAATGAAGGAACGACTTAACGAACGAAGGAACGAACGAAGGAACGACTGAACGAACGAAGGAACGAAGGAACGAATCAAGGAACGACTGAACGACTGAACGAATGAAGGAACGAACGAAGGAACGAACGAAGGAACGACTGAACGAACGAAGGAACGACTGAACGAACGAAGGAACGAAGGAACGAATCAAGGAACGACTGAACGACTGAACGAATGAAGGAACGAACGAAGGAACGAACGAAGGAACGAAGGAACGAAGGAACGACTGAACGAACGAAGGAACGAACGAACGAACTTATGTACGTACGAGCAAACAAACGAACTAACTTTATTTTGAAAATATTCAAAGGGTCACATGTTAGTTAGTTAGTTAGTTATCAGTTGGGGTATCTTCGTTGCACTCCGGACATGTCCATGGGTGCTCAGATCCTCTCCCCAGCATATGCATCAGCGTCCGGTGGCTAATAGTGCCAGTTCTGTGTTGGTTGACGAGGCGCTTTGTTTTCCCGATGTACCTCTCGCGTCTGGCTGTGCCGATTCTTACTCACATGTTTGGCACCCAGACCCGTCTAACATTCGCCCCGTCCAAAAACTCATCTTTCGTTCATCAATTATCAATTATCATTGTGCATGTTACATTCATATAGGAAAAGAACATTGAGAAATGTATGTTGTAAACATAAACAATGAATATTACCATGTTATGAGACAGACAGGCAGGCAGATACACTTACACAGGCACATGCGTAAACACATGAATACATACTTACATAATTTACATACACACTCACAGTTATACACTCACTCAATAACACACAAATACACACTCCCTCGCATACATATATACTCACTCACAATCATAAATTCACTAACAAAAGTTTACATATACATTAAAGTCGCTTAAAAGTCTTTTTTATTTACGTGCATACTCTCTCTCTCTCTCTCTCTCTCTCTCTCTCTCTCTCTCTCTCTCTCTCTATCTCTCTCTCTCTCTCTTTCTCCCTCTCTCTCCCTCTCTCTCTCCCTCTCTCTCCCTCCCTCTCTCTCTCTCTCCCTCTCCCTCTCTCTCTCTCTTTCTCTCTCCCTCTCTCTCTCTCTCTCTCTGTCTCTCTCTCTCTCTCACTCTCATACCCATATATCCTAATTCATACATACAGCAAGGCACATACGTAAGTCCTTCCCATACACACATAAACGGCACATGCACACTTTCACAAACACAAATACTCGCACAGTCGTACATCGACACAGTCACACATACCCACACACACACTTCCTTACACATACCCACTCACAATAACAAACATTAAATCCTTCACTCATCCATACTCTCTCTCTCTCTCTCTCTCTCTCTCTCTCTCTCTCTCATGCCCATATATAGTCAGTCATGCATGCAACCACACACGCATACGCACTCTCTTTCACACAGTCACTCAAGTTAATACCCACATACTCCCACACTTTCACATACATACATTGACAGCTGTCATGAGCATCCACACAAAAATGGAAACATATGTTGTACATACACATTGCACATCTTAAAGTAGATTAATGCAATGCAACAGGATAATGTTAGCTAAAACTGATGTAAGCAGTATGAGGTAAGCAGTGCAATAGTTTTCATATTGCACGCGGTGAAATCAAGTGGTAGAAAAAGTAAAAATATGAAAGAGCAGTATAGGTAAATAACATGGAATAGCATGTTATGTGATTATGTATACGTTACTGCGCGCGCGCGCACACACACACGCGCACGCATGCACGTAGACACACATACACACACACACACATTTAGACATATACAAGAAGAAGGAGAAGCAAGAAGAATAAGAAGCAAGAAGATGAAGTAGAAGTAGAAGGGAAAGAATAAGAAGAGAAAAAGAAGTGTAACACCAAGGAAAATATCAAAATCGTACAAGAACAATTCATCAACAAGAGAAACAACATAACTTGAACAAGAAAAGAAAACAGCACATCCCCATCTACCTCCCTAAAAAACAACAGGACATAACAAAATCACGCCCAAAACCAACAGACGCAACACCACATACAACAGTAAAGAACTATCCAGAAAAACAAAGGCGCGGGTCAACAGAACACGCAAGCAGAAAGCAACCCACAAAAACAAATACATGTTCAGGAAATGGACAAGAATAGATATCAGAAATACACGACAATCTTAACAGATGTGCGCAATTTCCAATACGATCGAAACAGCGGCACCCTTTCACATACGCAGCGTATGCTAGCGTTGAGAATCAGGAATGTTCTAGAATAATAATCCTCTTTGTGACGCAGCCAAGCAACAATGCAGGAGATAAACTGCAGATATTTTCTCGTCTGACACGGCCAGATTCCCACTTCTTAGCTTCCACATAATATCTTGAGAACCTGCTTCATATTTCAAATCTTCTTATCTCACAGCGCAGTGATACTCTTATTTCATTCAACGCTATTTAGAGTTCGGATTATGATCATGTGTATTAAATTTGTATGGTTTCAGGTGTTTTGCCCCAGTACACTTTCAATTGCTTGAAAGTGTGTACGAGGGAATATAAACTAAGCTACAAAACTAACGTATATCAGCTTCTCAAAATGAAGTAAACAAGATGTACTGGCGTCTGGGGCTGGATTGGTATTGTTTAACCCAGTCAGCACTTGGCACTAATCTCGTATTGTTTAACCCAGTCAGCACTCGGGGCTATACTAGTATTGTTTAACCCAGTCAGCACTCGGGGCTAGACTGGTATTGTTTAACCCAGTCAGCACTCGGGGCTAGATTGGTATTGTTTAACCCAGTCAGCACTCGGGGCTAGACTGGTATTGTTTAACCCAGTCAGCACTCGGGGCTAGACTGGTATTGTTTAACCCAGTCAGCACTCGCGGCTAGACTGGTATTGTTTAACCCAGTCAGCACTCGGGGCTAGACTCGAACTGTTTAACCCAGTCAGCACTCAGGGCTAGACTCGAACTGTTTAACCCAGTCAGCACTCGGGGCTAGACTCGAACTGTTTAACCCAGTCAGCACTCGGGGCTAGACTGGTATTGTTTAACCCAGTCAGCACTAGGGGCTAGACTCAAACTGTTTAACCCAGTCAGAACTCGGAGAGTGACGTGGTCAGTATCACACCGGTTGCCTTTTACTTCCCAAGACATTTCCTGGTACTCATTTTATGCTCGGGCGACCTGAGAGCTTAGGTCAATTTTAGAATTTCGAATCCGCCTTGGTGTGGATCGAACTCAAGACCATCGCGCCGATAGCCCAGTGCCTAGCCACTAGGCCAACGCGGCTCCCCGCAAAAACGCGTCCCGAACCAGACAGCTGCTATAGGATCGGGATGTGACAGGACATAACATTTTGTAGGCCGACATCTCAGCACTCGGGTCATTTTCATACGTGCTTCATCCTCAACTTCAACAGCCAGCGAAGCGATCCAGTACTGATTGTACAAGTAGCAGTCTGTGTATGTCTTGATGAACGAAAGACGAGTGATTGGAAGGGCCGAATGTAAGACGGGCCTGCGCGCCCAATTTGTGCCCTAATAAAGTTGATTTGATTTGATTTGATTTGATTTGTCTCCGTCTGGCCTCTCCTCGAAGTCCCGAGTGTCGGCCAGATCCTCTACTCACTCCCTGCAGCACCATTCTCTCCAAGCGGTAATGATCTATTCGTTCCCAGCACTATACACACGACCCCATAAGCCCCATACGATATCTGTATTATCATGCAACATTAGTCATTAGTCATTAGTCGCGGTTCCAACTTCACGGCATTATGCCCCGTTCCTGTGCCAGTGAAAATCACACAAAATGCTCCTCACTGCCCCATGTGAAGAGTGGAACAGACAGGAGTCTCGACAAACTAACAGCCCGCACAGGTATATTGTGCATAATGCCGCCGCCAGAATACCAACACAAAAGTCCTCGACAAAAATATACAATTCAACATCGATGAAAGCAGCCACTAGAAAACCAGCAGCCACACATTAAGTCAGTGCAGTCCATTCAGCGACAGGCTGGTCGCCATAATTCCGAACATGCAATTCACGCAACAAACAACCGCGGACAGATGTGAAAACATTCCGCATGAAATTCACAGCTCCCAGTGTCGCGCCACGCACTCAACTTAGTAGCAAGGCGACGGAACCATGCACTATCAGTCCGACATGAGGAAAATGCGACTGCAAACCGTAGCCACGAGCACAAACACTCCAGAGGCCTTCATTCATTCATTCAGTAGCATGTCCTTTACAGAACCTCGCTTAAAAGTCGCTTAAAAGTCGACAGGGACGACTTCATTGCACCGGGTTTTATCCCATACGGCTCGGTCTCTTTCCGCAGCGCGAAAAGCGTCGCGCACAGCACGAACTCCGTAGCTCTAGCGACGACCCACAGGAGTCTCCGAAAAATTTAACACGTGAACCGAAGGACGTGGCCCGAAATCGAACCCACAACCTTCGGAGCTCGAGTTAAACGGCTTGACCACTTCGCCTACAGAACCTCGCTCCCATAACAACCTTCTAGAAAACTTCTCGATGCTAAGCAAGATGTCCCGCGTCTGATACATACATCTGGAGATCATCCGCCACATCCTGCAGCCATCTTCTCTTTGGCATTCATCTTCCTCTCTTCTCAGGCATATACCCCTGCAATATTGTTCTCTCCAAACTTTCGTGACGTTTCAAGTGACCACAATATTTCAATTTTCTTTGTTTTATCGTCTTTAATAGCCAACCTTCTTCAATATTCAGCTCTTGAAGTATGGATGCATTTGTTCTTTTCTTTACCCAAGAGGTCTTAACCGTTCAAATTCGTATCCGCCATGTTGGGGGGTCAATACCCCAGCGAGAGGTGCAGACCCAACCAATCTGTCCGTCCGCTCCTTTCCCACACAACCAGCATGTCCCTGGTGGAAATCCGGCTCTGTGGTGAAGGGATTACGGAAACAATTCGTAATCCCGCACATCGCGTTCGAAAGAAAGCTGCGGATGATTTGGAAGCAGACCCCCCTGTATTCGTTATGATTCAATGGTATGAAGATCCGGTCGTCCTGAAAGCAATGGCAAACTACTGTCAAGCAATCACAATCCGCCAAAATAAGCTGGGGTTGACTGAGACGTCCTGTAAAGGATATTTAATTAACTTTTAACTGGGGGAAAAGCCAACATCTCTATTTGTCTATATGGAGGGCACGGATTAATATATGGTCAGTCTTTTCCTCTGTTGATGGACGACGAGCTGCGGGGTCAAACCCTCGTCCAACAACACTCATGACAGTATCAGTACAGCACCCTATCGACTGCACTAAGCATCGGCCGCGCAATATGAAGTACACCAGTCGAACACTCCAAACTGCGACATTGTAGACAAATCACGTGACATGAATATATTAGGTGTCTGAAATATGTGGCTAACTCACTCCCAGTGTCTGGTCTAACAACAGACGTCGTAGTCGCCTTCTCGTGGATTTCCCTGCGTAGATCATCTAACCGGGTCTTCACAAATGTCTCCTTTCTCTATATAAATACAGGGTCCTGTCACTTCTATGGATTGAACCCACCCCACAGTCGTTGTATGGCAAGAGCAACAACCACCACACTAACATAAATATCGTATGTCCTTTGCTGGACGTCGTAAGCAACCCAAGGTTGGGTTTCTAAGCATTTGTACGTTCAGTAGTTTGCCATTGCTTTCTGAATGAGAAGTTAACATTTAACTCCAACCTAATACCGGTGTTGAGGTTGAACCGCCTGACTCGCCATCAGCGTGTCGGAAGTTTAACAGCGAGCGCTCCAACCTTTCGACCACACCCGCGTAATGTAATCCTTTAAAAACAAAACCGCTTAAAACGGAATGCCCACATCAACAACCATATTAAATAATGGGATAAATCGGCATCTGTCTACCTGAGCTTTTATATTTCCTTATTTCCCCCCTCAATAGCGTTATCAGACAGTCGGCGCCACATGTATGCTCTGTCTAATGGACTCACGCTTTCTATTTATAATCAGGTGTTTAGCTTAAGCTCAGGTCGTTGCAACATCTTCTTACAGGTAATAGGATCTCGTTTTTACTGCACGTCACGTGATACGGTTGTATGTAACGAAACTGGAGGGCCCCTCTAAGAGAGATTGACGCACCGATTAGCCTTCTGTTTGTTTGGGCACACTGACCGAGCCTTGTAGCGGTTTGTTTGGTAGCTGGTGAATTTAATCCGGCTGATGTTTACCTGCCTGATTTTCTGAGTATTGTCAGAAGTTGGTGTTCGTTTCCAGTAATTATTCCCATGTAACATATCTTCAGTATAACGTAACCCCATTACAGCGTAACCTCTGTATTACATAACCAAACAATTACCAACCTTCATGGAAGAAGGGACAAGATTCGACGAAACAGTCACGGAAAGCGTGTTTCCTGGAAGAATGATATAGTTCCATCAAATAGTATTTGAAGGCATGCTTACTGGAAAAATGACATAGTTCTAGCAAATAATAATTGAAGGCATGCTTCCTGGAAGAATGATATAGTTCGAGCAAATAATAGTTGAAGGCATGCTTCCAGGAAGAATGATATAGTTTGAGCACATAATAGTTGAAGGCATGCTTCCAGGAAGAATGATATAGTTCGAGCACATAATAGTTGAAGGCATGCTTCCAGGAAGAATGATATAGTTCGAGCACATAATAGTTGAAGGCATGCTTCCAGGAAGAATGATATAGTTCGAGCACATAATAGTTGAAGACAACACGAAGATGGAAACCGTTCTTTAAGGATAATATGGACACGAGAGACTGCATGAGGCACTGCAACTAACACAAGATCGAGCGTCTTCCCGGCACGCCGTGATGAGAGTGGCATTATTTGAACGTCACGTGACATGATTCTAATGCGCAGAAAACTGTGGAAGTTAAATCCCACATGTTAAACAATATTTGGTTAAACCACAAACGATAAACAGTCTTTTGTTAAATCACAAATGAAAAAAAAATATTTTGTTAAACCACAAATGATAAACAATATTTTGTTAAGCCACAAATGATAAACAGTATTTTGTTAAACCACAAATTTATAAACAGTATTTTGTTAAACCACAAATGATAAACAGTATTTTGTATCCACTACTTTGTATGCACCACAAGACGTTGTAGAAGGCATATAAGCTAGCCAGACAGACGTGAGACATTTCCATCTCATCAACACAACTCCTGATTCATAAAACAGTGCTCAAGAAATATCTATATCTATATCACAGAAACAGATTATGGTCGTCACTAGAAAGAACGAAATACCACAATGTAATATACAAGTAAATGGGAATATTCTTCAACAAGTGAGCAGGTACAATTATCTCGGAACAGTAACAACATCTGATGGGAGATGCCTTGAAGAGATTAGAACAAGAATCGCCATGGCAAAAGTAGCCTTTAGCAAGATGAAAATCATACTGACCAATAAAAAGATGTCAAATGAAACGAGAAAAAGAGTGTTGAGATGCTACATAGAGTTAGTTAGTTAGTCTTTCCTCTTGAGCCTAAGGCGGCGCATAGGGCAGAAGTCCTGACTCTCCATGCTTGGCGGTTCGCTGCTACCTGAGGTTTTCCGGTTCTAGGTCAAGATGGCGAGACGTGTTTCTTTCTAGCTCGGCTTAAAACGGTTGATCGGCGGTCCGACAAACCACCATCGTAAAACTTCCCGTTGTTTCAGAACCAGATTTCTGGCTCTAAATGTTATGTTGCTTCGCTGAAATTTGTTGAAAAAAACATAGAACCTGTACTTTTATATGGACGTGAAGCTTGGACAATGAGCAGTCAGGCTGAAAAACATCTGATGGCTGTAGAAATGTGGTTTCTGAGGAAAATGCAAAGAATACCATGGACAGCCAGAAAGACCAATGAACAAGTCCTTCAAGAAACAAATGAAGATCGTAAACTGATTAGAGACATTAGACGTAGACAATCAAAATTTTTTGGGCATGTTATGAGAAGAAATGATTTGGAGAACTTGGTGACAACTGGTAATATCGAGGGGAACAGACCAAGATGAAGATCTAGAAGCAAGTACTTGGATGGCTTGGCCTTGTGGCATGGTCGAGACAGAAACACAGAGCTGATCCACGACTCTGGTGATCGAGTGAGATGGCAGAACATGACCGCCCACGCTTACCGGCATGGCACATGATGGATGGATGGATGGATATCACAGAGGATAAGTTTAGAATATCAGGAAAAATAACTAAAATAAGGCAAACAGGAATAATATTTAATTATTATCATCATCAAGTGCCCTGCCAGCTGGCGTAGACGCTCATGTCTCTCCACAGATCTCGATCTTTGGTGTTCTGGATCAACTCTGCTGATGATATTCCTCCATGCCACCGTCTAAGTCCTACCAGTATAATTTCTCGTGGTCTGCCCCTGTCTTTCTCCACCTTGATCTATCCAATTGTGACGATGTTCTCCAATGCCTCTCTTCTCATCACATGACCAAAGAAAGTTGTTTGTCTCTTTCTTATTGTTGTATATAGTATTCTAGTTTCATTAACCTCTTTCAGGCAATCGTTGTTAGTTACTCTGGCAGTTCAAGGAATTCACAACATTCGAAAATATGTAATACTCTTAAATAATTAATAAAACATAAATGAGAAATTGATTTATTTGGTTGTTTCGGGATTTGAGATTTAAATATTGAGCACAACCCACTACTGGCAACGCTGATCGTATTCTGGTATGAACCTAAGGCCTATCCACGTCAATGTGGAAGCACTAGACTCGAGTTTCGCTATCGTTTCAGCTCGTCAGTAGTGCATATCCCTGACCGGACCCGGAAACAAACCCCGGATCACTGGCGTGTGAAGCGTGTGTGTAACCACTAGACCACGCGGCACACACTGGACACGGCCAAATTATCATAACATAATATTACAACGTCACCTATCGTAGGCTGTAGCTCAAGATATGCCCAATCGACGCGACTGACGTCCGTCAATCGATGTGGACCCGAACGATCAGGTCTTCTCACTGGCAAGGCACACCAGGCCGCCTAAATTCCAGCGAGCAATAATCAAATTGATTTATTTGGTTGTTTGTCCAGCGTGTGCCTCATGGTTACACACATGCTTCACACGCCAGTGATCCGGGGTTTGTTTCCGGGTCCGGTCAAGGATATGCACTACTGACGAGCTCAAACGAGAGCGAAACTCGAGTATAGTGCTTCCACATTGACGTGGATAGGCCTTAGGTTCAAACCAGAATACGATCAGCGTTGCCAGTAGTGGGTTGTGCTCAATATATAAATAAGAAACACCAGAAGATAATAAGATAATAAAAAGAAGAGTAATTAATTTGCACCTGTATTAAGACATATCATCATGTGTTGAAAGGGACAGATGGGGCTATTCACCAAACAAATTAAGAACAGTGGGAATCAATCCATCAACATTAGGTCAGCATGGCCGAATGGCTAAGAGCGCTAGTTTTTAAACACCCGGTGTGCTGATGCCGGTTCAAACCATACACCGATCGGCGGACTAAAATGTTGACTTTTCGCCCGTGACTGGGAACGTAAATAACAAGTACTGAAGTCGGAGTGGGTTCGTCTAATGACAAGGGACACTGGTAACAGAAAAATCTAATCCGCACGCAAAAATCAGTCTGGTGCGCTAGAAGTAGTAACACACACTTGTGTTCAAAGCAAACGAACCAAAAAAAAAAAAAAAACAACAACAAAAAACAAATAATAATAATACAGAAGATGTAAATGAACTGAGAATAACAATGACAAGCAGTACAGTAGACAGTATAGTATATATAGTATCAGACAACATAGAGCAGGGGCGAGGAACATTCAGCCTGCGGACCGTATAAGGCCCGTGAAATTATTTGGACTGATCCTGCCAAGGCAACTGCAGGGGTGGCTCGAAATTCAATAAATCAGGGAGCTTTACAAACAATCATCAATACATCTCATTATCATCAAGTGCCATGCCAGCTGGCGTATGCGTTCATGTCTCTCCACAGATCTCGGTCTTTGGTGTTTTGGATCAACTCGCTGATGGTATTCCTCTATGCCACCGTCTCAATCCATCCAGCATCATTTCTCTTGGTTGGCCTCTGCCTCTCTTCCCCTCTATCTTTCCATCTAGTAGCAACATCATCAATACCAGCTAACATCACATGCTTCACCAAAAACAAGCAGTTCCAATTATCACATCAGCGTGGAGTCAGTTAAACGTTTAACCTAATACAGCTAGCTAATTGTCAAGTTGTTAATTATTCAAAATGTGAATGATGTTATAAATATCCAAATTACCATTGGCAGAAAAAAGGTTCTCTGCCTCTCAGGTAGAAGCACCAGCGTTCACATTTTCAGTTTGAAAACCATCTTTGAGATATGCAGAGTAAAATGTAGATCTTTATACTTGCTTTATGGTCTACATTAAGGCCTTCGACTGAATTCAACATCAAAAATTTTGGAACGTTCTGAGAGTCATATTTCAGAAGATTTGATCCACTTAACTGAAACATTGAATCACGAAGAAAATAAATATATTAGAATTGCTTGTAAAAAATCAAGTCAGTTTGAGGCGCAACGGGGCATGAGACAGGCTTGAATTATCTCTCCAAGCTTGTCCAAATTTGGACAGAAAATATAACGTTTAGTTTAGTCGTTTAGTCGTTGGATCAACATCACGGCACACGGTTTAACCCATAAGTGCTCCGTTTTCCTCCTAACTCAAACCTGAGTCTGGAGAAACTCAGTTCAATGCACGAGGATCCTGAAATACTTTGGGTAGATTTTTAACTCGAAATTTTGCCCGGGCAGCGCCGTTAGGCTACTCTTTTTCGATTTCCAATTGCCAAGGGATTTTTTTAACGTGCGCAACAATACACACGGGCGTCCGATCTCACTACCCAGAGACCAGGGGAAATTTTATTAATGGAAGTCCAGGTGGATTTTTAAAATAAATCCCGGTCCTCACCGGGGCCTGAACCCGGGACCTCCAGCAAGGTCGAGGCGGACACCATACCCCGAGACCACTCAGCCCCCCTGATATATATGTATAAATCTCCTATTCGAATATAACGACAAATATCAAAAACGATAACACCTCTGACAGTTGTCATCCGGTCATAATTTGTGGAAACATGGTTCTGAAGTGAGGTGTGCAGATGATACGGTCCTCCTCTCAAACAGTGATAAGCGATTAGATCAAATAATTCTGTCTGTTAAAGACACAGTGACCAGGACAATCTTTCATTGAATATAAAACAAACAAAGATAACATCCGTAGACCAGATCCCACGTGAACAATAATTACAGTCAAATAGTGAAGAAATTGAACATATAACAATGCAATACCTTCACACCCCCCCCCCCCCATATATATATATATATATATATATATATATATATATATATATATATATATATATATATATATATATATATATATATAACAACAATGGAACATATTTAAAAATTGTTCTTTGTTTTGGCCATACAATGCAGACGTTAAGAAGTATTAAGATAAGTTTGTGGCACAAAACCAGCCACCTAACATAAGTACGCGCTTTGAGAACATGTGTCGTTCACACGCTGATGAGTATCATGCTCTGTGGCGCAGTGCTCGTGGAGACAGTGCTTTTCTACCGGATCGGCAAAAAGTCTCTACACGAAACTCACTCGGATAACTACATGCTAGTTTGATGGCTCATAACACCTGAAAGTATGGGTCTCAACTATCCAAGGATAGGAGATCAATATTTAGTACGATACAGGGGACTAAACTCTCCAAGGATTGGAGATCAATATTTAGTCCGATACAGGGGACTCAACTCTCCAAGGATAGGAGATCAATATTTAGTACGATACAGGGGACTCAACTCTCCAAGGATAGGAGAACGAACTAACGTACGAATGAACAAACTTTATTTTCAAAGGGTCACAAATTGGGCACTCAGGCCCGTCTTAGATTCAGCCCTTCCAATCACTCATCTTTCTTTCATCATTGTGCATGTTACATTTACATAGGGGGAAAAAAAAAACATTGTCAGATGAATGTTGTAAACACAAGCAATGCATATTACCATGTTATGAGACAGGCAGGCAGAAACACATTCATAAACACATACATACAATCCTGCATACATACTTACACCATTTACCCAAACTCTCACAGTTGTGCACCCACTCGATAATACACACATTACACACTACCTCGCATACACATATACTTTCTCACAATCACAAACTCACTAATAAGAAGATCAATAATTAGTCCGATACAGGGGACCCAACTATCAAAGGATAGGAGATCAATATTTAGTCCGGTATAGGGAACTCAACTCATCAAGGATAGGAGATCAATATTTAGTCCGGTATAGGGAACTCAACTCTTCAAGGATAGGAGATCAATATTTAGTCCGGTATAGGGAACTCAACTCTTCAAGGATAGGAGATCAGTACTTAGTCCGATCACAAACAGTATAAAGAGACGGCCATCATTTGTTGGCCAAATCACGAGAAAACAAAAATTATAACATGTTGTCACAACTAGAAGACTTGTGGAAAGAGAAATGGAGGAAGACAACCAAAGAAAATTGTTGCCAGTTTTGTGTCATGGCACGAAAGGAAGTCAGCACACAATATCGTAAGATGTGGAGGAACATGCACGCCTAGGCCAGTCGGCAAGGCATTGAATGATGATGATAATTTCAATAATTTTACAAGCCACCGACATCATTAGCCGTTTTCCTTCAACAGAAAATTCAGTCTCAGATTGAACAATCCAGCACCAAACCCTCACGTTTGTTTGGAGCTAAAATTGTGTCTTCTAGAAGCTTCAACTTTCACCCTACCATCCAGTCGTCTTACCACTCACACACTCTTCATATATCTTCTTCCTGTCTATTTCACTAACCCTCGATTTCTATTCTACTACGCCTGTTTTTACATTTCCTTGATATCTATCACACAATATGCTTCTGTATTATCCATCTCTCACCATCTGCTTCCTGTCTATCTCACTCACTCTCAATTTTTATTCTACCACGCATACTTTTACATTCCCTTGATATCTGGCACACATTATCCTTCTGTATTGTCCGTATCCCACTCCCAGGATGTCGTCTGGCTCGATGACAAGTGGGTCCTCTTAACCAGTAGACTCTCTGTCATATAACTGTCATCTATTGCATACATAACCTTGCCGTGTAGGCTGAGGAATTTAGGTCGCCTGACTAGTGCAGTCACCGCGACCTGTACAGGTTAGACCAGTGTTTCCCAACCTTTTTTGTGCTATGCCCCACCTAAGCCTTTCTAAAATTCTTATGCCCCCCCCCCCCCCACAAACATATGCATCATTTTTAATATTCAAAAATTGAAATGTTCACTAAAGAAACTTTTTTTGAAAGAACAATATTTTTTTAGAAGGGCTCACGGTTCCCAGAGGAGCCAGAGCCTCCCCCCCTCCCCCCAGGTCCCACATCCCTGTGTGTCGGTTGTGTTGGGTGAATTTTTTTGTTTTTTTTTTGGTTTGGCGGTTACCATCGCCTCCCCCTTTTTTGTGTGGACCCTTAGTGTCACTGTGAGCTATTGCCCACAGTGGTCCACCAGGCCCACATCTAAGGTGAAGATATGTCATGGGTGTTTATTTGATCATCCCGACCCCGACCAGACCAGGGGCACTACTGGGGGGAGAGCAGCAAATGCACCCCATCCTAGCCAGAGGACCGATAGGTTTTAGGAAGAAATCACTAGGAAATTATTGAACAAACACGGTAAGTAAATTTTCAAAACATATAATGGAGAACTGAAATTCAAGTACAAAATAATTTTAATGAAAGATTTTTCTATATTATTTTAATTATTAGTAATTATTTAAATTTAGTGAGATCCTTGCGCTTGATGCTTGCTGCAAAGAGATTTTATGTCAGGTTCCAATTTAGTTAACTTCAGTCTCAAGTCTGCCCGTTTTGTTATATCCAGCCGATTTCTTCCATTTTTGAATTGCCCCCCTTAACAATCGAATTGCCCCCCTGTGGGGCGTGGGCCCCACGTTGGGAAACACTGGGTTAGAGTTTTCGTTTTGCTTCCGACAAAAAAAAAATCCACACTGTACCGAGGATTCGAACACGGGTCTCCCGTAGGAGAACAGAGAATTAGCCACTCGGCCAGCAGTTCCTCTTTACCAGTAGACAATATGTTAAAAAACATGAATGACCTTTTAGTCCTATCAACGGATATTTTTAGACCCAGTGCGTCACTGCTTCCACTGTATCACTTTCCTCCAAATTATGTGTTTCTCTTATCTCACCCTTTGCGTGCCTATCATGTTTCACCCAACACTTGCCTCCCTTTTATCTCCTCTTCTCTTACCTCTTCGCCGACTACACCCATTCCATTATGAGTTCCTCAAACAGCAAGTATCAAAAAAAATCCGCGGAGTAATTCCCCAACAATGACTTGGCCCTGAACGTAAACAAAGCAAATGGACAAGAATTTACCGCAGGGTGTGGGTTCACAATGCAGGCGGGGCTTGAGTAACCGCACATGAATTGCATCGCTAACGACACTCACTCACAAACTATCTGTGCACGCGTGGTCAGGCGCCAGTTAGTGATTACCAGCCCTGTTGAGTGAGTACGCCTAGGGAGCTATATAAGTGTCCGCCCAAGGATGTAGATCGCACACAAAGCGTAGAAGGATATCTCTGGAGATTCCGTGATTGTTGACCTGTCGGTTGGTGTACTTTGTGTTTTGTGTTTTCTGAATTGAGAAAATGTGAGATTGCATCATCATCATCATCATCTTCGTTGTCGTTGTTATCATCATCACCACTACAGCCATCAGTATCATCGTGAAGCACAATCACTAACATGATCACTATTATCATCACTACTTATAACATCTTCATCATCATCATCATCATCATCATCATCATCATCATTATCATCATCATCATCATCACTCCAGCACCGTCACCATCTTAATCATCACCAACATCATCATCTTCATCATCATCACCATTATTATATTCAACACGACCATCACTATATCGATCATCACTATCTTTATAAACATCATATTAATCATCTTTATCACCATTACCACTGAAATAAGTGAATGCAATTAGTAGAGATGACAGGCACACGCAATTAGTTAATCAGTTAGTCAGTCAAGTACCTCTGAAGGTAGGATATTATGGGTTTCTAACATTCCCTGTCCTGTTTCTTCATGGCACACGCATACAAGCTTGTTACAGCCCACCTCAGGATGTTGTCCGCCAATGTGGAGCGTTGCCATCCTTGTACACACTTCCAACATTGGATATTATACACATTGAAGGTAACCTTTTGCAAGATGAAACACATACTGACCAATAAAAAGACGTCAATTACAACGAGAAAAAGAGTGTTAAAGTGTTGCATATAAACTGTACTTTTGTATGGATGTGGGACGAGGACAATGACTAGACACGTTGAAAACTAATGGCGGTGGAAATGAGATTTCTGAGGAAAATGTAAAGAATACCATGGACAGACAGAAAAACCACGAGCAAGTCCTGCCAGAATGAAACCTTAAAGCCTTAAACTGATTAGAGAAATTAGTCGTAGACGGTCAAATTTTTGTGTGTGGCACATTATGAGAAGAAATAAACTAGAGAACTTGGTGACAACTGACAAGACAGGGGAAAAGAACAGGGTGAAAGGCAGAAAGGTTGTTATCTAGATGGCTTGGCTACATGGCATAGTCGAAACAAAAACACAAAGCTGATCCACGACTCTGGTGATCGCGTGAGAAGGCGAAACATGACCGCACAGGCTTATCTGCATGATGATGATGATGATAAACATGGAATCATCGGTATTCGAACTTGCCGCCTCCATGCTTGAACGGCTTCCAGGCAATCACTATTTCCTCGTACAACACAATGGAACCCACCAATCATATTTGTTCATTTAAATGTTCATAATATGCAGCCCACTTACATCAGCTCTATTTGCAAACTCTATGGAGATGTCGAAAAGGTTAATCTGATTGGTACATTATTTACATTTATTAGTACTGGCGTCTCAAGGCGTATGAGGAAAAGAACATACTAGACCAGTGTTTCCCAACCTTTTTCGTACCGTGCCCCACTTAAGCCTTTCTAAAATTCATATTGCCCCCCTCCCCCGCCCCACGCCCCCCCCTCAACATATACATTATTTTTAATATTCAAAAATTGAAATGTTCACTAAAGAAACTTGAATGATAGGCTCTAGGAAGAAATCACTAGGTAATTATTGAGCAAACACAGTAAGAAAATTTTCAAAACATATAATGGAGAACTGAAATTCAAGTACAAAATAATTTTAATGAAAGATTTTTCTATATTATTTTAATTATTAGTAATTATTTATTATTTAAATTTAGTGAGATCCTTGCGCTTGATGCTTGCTGCAAAGAGATCTTATGCCAGGTTCCAATTTAGTTAACTTCAGTCTCAAGTCTCCCCGTTTTGTTATATTCAGCCGATTTCTTCCATTTTCGAATTGCCCCCCTTAACAGTCAAATTGCCCCCCTGTGGGGCATGGGCCCCACGTTGGGAAACACTGTACTAGACCCAGCATTGGGGTCCCATCTGATCGTGCTGTTGTTTTTTGACCTAAGATTGTGGTCCGATCTGATCGTGCTGTTGTTTTATGACCTAAGATTGTGGTCCGATCTGATCGTGCTGTTGTTTTTTGACCTAAGATTGTGGTCCGATCTGATCGTGCTGTTGTTTTTTGACCTCTGATTGGGGTCCGATCTAATAGTGCTGTTGTTTTTTTTACCTCTGATTGGGGTCCAATCTGATAGTGCTGTTGTTTTTTTTTACCTCTGATTGGGGTCCGATCTGATAGTGCTGTTGTTTTTTGACCTATGATTGGTTAATATAACAATGTGGCAAAAGGCTTACAAACGAAATTCGCAATCTCGCATTTTTTTTCCGCATATCCTTTACAGGACATCGCTGTCAACAGCAGCATCTTTCAGCTGATTGTTGATTTCTTGGCAAGATTACGCTCAGTAGTTTGCCATTGCTTTGTGAGCGACTGCTCAAATACCCCGTAAATTACCGACGCGGAGAGAACCGCTACCAATTCTCGCGCAACGTCACGTTACTTACGAGATTATACGAGATTACGGAGAAAGTAGTGTAACCTCTAGACCAGGGAGACCGGCCAATCCCGCATACCGCATTCTAATCTGACAGCGGCCTTATTCGTGCACGCCTGTGTGTCCTGTTGATTTGTATGGAATGTTGCCTGTTCCAGTTTTCACATGGAGCAGTGAGGCGCATCTCGTGTGATATTCACTGGCACAGGAACGGAACATTATGGGGTGACCCTTTGAGGTGAAATTGGAACAGTGACAAACTAGCGACCAATGTGTCCATATTACATTGTTGTGTGTCCGGGAGGATAATATGCCTGGCTAATGCAGATGACTTTTCACGGATACTGTTGGCCTCGGGTGTCGTCAGTTCAGTAACTAGCACGCTTATCTGCCTATCCGGTGGTCGTGCGTTCAAATCCTCCTTGATACGGGGATTTCTTTTGCTCCCAGGTCAAACCAGCTGAAAACGGGTACCTGGAAATGTTGTCGGAAGTAAAGGCGGCGGGTGCGATGTCGACCTCATCAGTACCACTAGCATTGGGACTCTTCGCTGGCTGTTGAAGATGGTGATGGAGCACGTATGGGAATGTCCCGAGTGCGGTGATGTCGGTTCTTGACTCACATCAACACCCATCCAGTGCGGATTGGTTGATAAACATATGGTCTAGCACCATGTACCCGATATATCTCTGTGCGCGGAGAAGAGTTCTTTACTTGCAGGTAGTTCGTGCTTCTCCAGCAGGCGCTATCCTCATTTGAAAGGTGCAAGTTCGAATCCTAGTGGGGGAAACTATAACTTTCAGTTGTTATATTCTTTCGTTTATTCTCTCGTCTCTACTTGTTTGCTCTACTTATATGAGTAACTATCAATACCTGTTAATATATTTCTCATGTTGTTTATATAGAGTACGCTAGTATGCGTGCTGTTTACGTTAGTGATCATTCGGCAGTTGGACATATTAAGGAGTAAGCCGCTGCCGTGGGAATGTTGTTAACTTGGGAACGATACCCAAGCTGGGATATTTATTGCACGCAAATCTCTGATATCTATGCTGTACGTAAATAAACAACCCAATTACACTCCTCCGGCTCCGAGGCAAAGGGTTTACGAATGCGGGTGATTTGGCAGCAGACCGCCTTCGGGTAGTTTTCCTACAAAGGTATGCTTGTCAGTTGTTCAGAAAGCAATGGCAAACTCATCATCATCAAGTGTCCTGCCTGCTGGCGTAGGCGTTCATGGCTCTCCACAGATCTAAGTCTTTGGTTTTATGGATCAACTCTGCTGCTGATATTCCTCCGTGCCACCGCCTCAATTCATCCAACATCATTTCTCTTGGTCTGCCTCTGCCTCTCTTCCCCTCGATCTGTCCAGTTGTCACGGTGTTCTCCAATGCCTATCTTGTCATCACATGACCGAAGAAAGACGTTTGTCTCTTTATTATTGTTGTATATAATGTTCTAGTTTCATTAGCCTGTTTCAGGCAGTCGTTGTTAGTTACTCTGGCAGTCCAAGGAATTCGCAACATTCGTCTCAGGAACCACATCTCTGTTGCTAATGGCAAACTACTGAACGTAAACTTGCCAAGAAATCACAAACAACAAGAAATGCTAGGGTTGACTGAGAATTCATGTAAAGGATATGCAACTAACACTCCCCAAGGCGTTTTTTTTTTCTATATGGTGCTACGCCCATATTTTTTTTTATAGACAATAGATACTCGGTGGGTGATATGATCAGTACTATTTTTAAAGACAATAGATACTGGGTGGGTAATATTATCAGTACTCTGTTTATAGACAATAGATACTCGATGGGTGATATGATCAGTACTCTATTTATAGACAATAGATACTCGGTGGGTGATATGATCAGTACTACACTGACCGCCTTTATTTCTCAACAGATTTCCTTGTAATTATTTCATTAGCAACCTGGAACCGTCTGTCTGGCCGAGGGGTTACATCTCCGTAATCCCGTTTATCACACAGAGTCTGGTAGCGGGCGAGAACTGGAAGCGGTTCGACCCCCGCTGGTGACTTGCGGGATAACTGAGCCGGCCGCTCAGAAAGCAATGGCAAACTACTGAGCGTAATCTTGCCAAGAAATCAACAGACAGCTGAAAGATGCTGATGTTGACAACGATGTCCTGTAAGGGATATGCGAAAAAAAAAAAAAGCAACCTGGAAACTCAGGTTTATTTTTAAAATCCGAAAGTCCTCTAATGAGGACCGAACCCATACCCTCCAGAAGACAGGCGATCGCCTCGCCTCTACTCTACCACGGCTCCCATTTGTACGGAAGCCAAGAGAAAACCTCCACAATCATTTCCTAGGAATACGCTGATGAGTAGTTACCAGTCGTGATTTATGATCAAATGGCATGTTCTGGCTTGGTCGAGACAGGAACACGGAGCTGATCCACGACTCTGGTGATCGAGTGAGATGGCAAAACATGACCGCCCACGCTTATCGGCATGGCACATGATGGATGGATAGATGGCATGTTCTCAAACCTACACACCAGTTCTCTAACTGCAATACTGGATACAAATGTACACAAAATAATCACAGAGCGGACAGACGCGTACACATCTACCGTACAACCGAGATAATTATAACAGACTATAAATATATGCCAGGCGAAACTGATAACCATGGGTTCAGGTGGAGTGCAGTGACGTCTGTCTTGTTAGCAAATAATTAAATCATGCTGAAAAGTCAGCTGATTTTCAGGCCACGCCCAGGATCCCACAGAGATGCTGCACATCAACTTTCCCAGTTCTGGTTGAAAATAGGAACCGCTGTAGGGGCCGATAAGATAATATATGAATGCAATACAGGTCTCGTGTGTGTTTTCTCTTAACATCTGTTTTGTCTACCTTTGTGCATGTCTGCATATTTTATAATTGTAGAACAAGACATTTGCAGGACAGCATGGTCGAATGTTCTTAAACTTCCGGTCTGTTGATGTCGAGGTTGCGGGTTCAACCCCTACACCGGTCAGTTGGATTAAAATGTTGATTTCTCGCCCTTGACTTGCGGGTGTAAATTACAAGTACCTCAAAGTAGGAGTGGATTCGCCAGATGTCGAGGGATACTGGCAAAAATAGTTCCCGTACACTAGAAATAATATCAGTTTGGGAACCCTTTGAGGCCACTAAGACAGTTCATAGATGAACAAGCATTTATTGTTTGACGCTCATAGAAGTGAGAAGAAGGAAGTAGAGACCCGAGGACGCACCTGATACGAAATCTGTCTGTATTCCATACTTATTTGTTCATATGTATGATAGACCTGACCAAAGAAGACACCTTTCCAGGGGTGTCTAGTTGGTCATACGTCGAAGTACGCTTGTTCCTGCGGCGAGGCGCCGTCGTCATTTGTAGGTGACGGGTTCGGGTCCCGGTCGATAGCTATGGCTTTCAATTTTTATGTTGTCTGGTGCGTCCTCTAGTCTCTACTTCCTTCTTCTCACTTGTATGAGCGCCAAAGAAAACATGTGTGTTTATTTATGAACTAGAAGTAATTGCACGTGTATTGACTACACCTCAGTTCAAAACGAGCTAACCAAAAAACAAAAACAAAAAATACATAAATAAATAAACCCGCACATTTGTGATGTTTTGGGTCTACTTTTTTTCTGCATACTTTAGTAATTAGTGAGTATAGTCATCATCGCACTCCGGACATGTCCATAAGTGCTCCGCTCTCCCCCTTACCATGCCTACCAGCGTGTTTCGACTGATCGCAGTAGTTCTGTGCTGACTAATCAAATATCATGTGCTCCTGACTAGATGTTCATGTCTGGCAGCTCTACGCTTTACTTGTGTATATTTTATAATTGTGTCATATCACATTTGTTGTGCCTATCTTTTCTATCTTTACGTGTGTCTGCATAGATTAATCTTACAAAGTATAACAGTTGTAGAGGGTATCTGTACTTTTGTCTGCATAATTTATTCTTGTATGATATCACATTTGTTGAATTTATCTTTGAGTTTGCCTGCATAGTTTAATCTGACAAAGTATCATATTTGTTTAGTTTACTTTTACGTCTGTCAGCAAAGTTTAAAATCTTATATAACATCACAGTTGTTGAGTTTATTTGTACGTTTATCTGTATATTTATTCTTGCGTAATATCACATTTTTTGAGTTAATTTTTACATTTGTATGCATAGTTTATAACTATATACCACTTTTGTTGTGTCTTATCTTCTCTGTCTTTACGCTTGTCTGCAAAGTTGTATTCTTACATAGTATCACGTGTATGTTTATCTACTCGTGTTTATGTGCATAGATTATATTATAAAAAGTCAAGTTTATTTGTGTTTATCTTCACGTTTGTCAGCAACGTTTACAGTTATATAATATTACATTGTTGTGACGATCGTTACTTCTGTCAGCATAATGTATAATTATACGAGGAGGATTCAAATGCAAATCTTAATTTTACTGGGAGTGAATATATTCTGAGAAAAGTAAAGAACAAATGTATCATTGTTCGATGTAGTCACCACTGCGTTCAATGCAAGTCCTCCTCTGTCGATATAATGCTTTGATTCCTGTAGAAAAATATTCTCTTGGTCGCGGGTGTAACCACCCTGGGGTTACTACTCAATGTGCCTGACCCGGTCATGAACAGTCTGTCGTAGAAGTCACGCCGTTGTGAAACTTCCTACTCCACTCATACACTTGCTGGACTGACAGACATGCACCGCCTTACTGGACCTTCATTTGTGGATGAATTTCTAAACGCTCATCCTTCACTGCCGGCTTCGTGGCTTAGAGGTTATGACTTTTCTCCGTAATCTCGTATACTCTCGTGGGTTAACGTGATGACGGTATGAATCAGCGGTGGTTCGAATCACATCGATAACTTACGGGGTATGTGAGCTGGCCGCTCAGAAAGCAATGGCAAACTACTGAGCGTAATCTTGCCAAGAAATCAACATACAGCTGAAAGATGCTGGTGTTGACAGCAATGTCCTGTAAAGGATATGCTAAAAAAAAAAAAAAACATAAAAAAAAAACACCCTTCACTGATTTAAAAAAAAAACGGATAACAGAAGGCTGCTCATCTTTGGTGTATGTCAAAAGTGAGACAGCCATCTTTAAACTGTCATTATCCCGTCATCGTGTTCGTCTGTAACACGATGCCACGTGTTTAACACGCTTGAAATCCTTAACAACAATATTGACAGGTTACAAGACAACGGCATGTTGTTATTGTAATTTCTATCCCACTTGTAAGGTCTTCATTTGAAACCCCTTTTTTTCATTGTCACATTTATTGTTTTTCTCTTCACATTCATCTGTATAGTTTACACGTTATATATATCACATATATATCACCAAAAAATCTGCCGTTGGAATCCACTGTGTGGCCTCTCCGTGGTCGAGCAGGCAACACACCCGAACTCTCCAATTGAAGACTGGTGATCGATCCCATGTAGGGTCTTCATGATGGTGGATTGTGAAATCAAAACGCCAAATGTTTTTACATAGGAAGAACTTGGAAGCAGCAGAGTTGTGTTTCTGAGACGTATGTTGCGAATTCCTTGGACTACCAGCGTAACTAACGACGATTACATGAGAGAAGCTAATGAAACTAGAACAGTATATACAACAATAAGAAAAGGAAAACCGATTTTCTTTGGTCATGCGATGAGAAAAGAAGCATTGGAGAAGATCGTGACAACTGGAAAGATCAAAGGGGAGAGAGGCAGAGGCCGACCAAGAGAAATGATGCTGGATGGATTGAGACGGTGGCATGGAGAAAAATCAGCAGCAGAGTTGATCCAGAACACTAAAGATCGAGATGTGTGGAGAGACATGAACGCCTACGCCAGCTGGCAGGGCGCTTGATGATAATATTTGTGTTTATATGTTTGTGTGTGCGTGTGTATGCATGTTTCTCTGTAACATTGGTTCCTGCAAGGTCATATTCAGTTAACACTTTGAGATTTTCTCGTATTTCGGTCTCATTCCATAGATCCCACAAAGGGTCTCTGTGTACATCTTGTTAACTCCGCAACACCGGCGAGGAACCACAAGCGAACATACCAGATACATACATAATGTATATAATACTTTTGTGGATATGTTTTGCACTTTCTTTTCTCACCCATTTTAATTATTTCTCTCTTTACATCTCCAGCATATCTCTTAAACGAACGATTTGAATGCATCACTCTACAAGCAACACTATAATATATCTACAATATTGATCATACCAGCTGAGCTGTAGATTCAAAGGTCAGAGTTCAACAAACGAAACCAGGGGATCTTGCCACAAAACCTGCCAACATTGGCGGGAAGGACAATATTTAGTGCAGCCGAATATTCGATTAAAAAATAAAGCAAGTTTTGGTTCAGCTCATACTCTAGGGATATGTTATATATGAAGAAGTAGATATTTGAAGAAACTATAGACTACAGGAACAGTAAACAGGGTGGGTGACACCTGGAGTCGAACCTTGTCCTTCATAACAGGTCAATAATTGTGCTAAAGAAAGCAAGTTAGTTACCACGTGGGACCATCTAGTCACTCCGGTAACCATTCCTTTGAGGTATCTGTTAGCAGTGAGGTTATGATACCTCATCTACAACATGAAAATATATGTACAACCATTTGTGAAATTTCTTATATCAGAGGAATTACAGAAGCTATTTATGTTTAGAAGAATTCACATAAACTATTTATATTTAGAGAAATTCACATAAACTATTTATATTTAGAGAAATTCACATAAACTATTTATATTTAGAGAAATTCACATGAACTAGTTATATTTAAAGACATTCGCATACAATAGTTACTTTTAGATTTAGAAGAATTCGTTTGAACAAGATATAGTTAAAGGATTTCATGTTAAATGGCTATTTGTATTAGATTAATGCACAGAAACTAGTTGCCTGTAGGATTAATTATATTTAGGGAAGTCCACCAGAAACGTTTTACAAATTGCTTGTTATCAGTTAGAACTAATTACGTACAATCAGCTGCCAGACCTAACCACACACTAACAGCCATCTCCTAGAACTAACCACTTACAAACAGTCATCTTCTAGAACTAATCACATACAAACAGCGATCTATCTTCTAGAACTAACCACAAACAAACGACAGTCAGCCAGAACTAATCACGTACAAACAGTCACCAGGTAGAACTAAGCACCCACAAACAGCCCTCCGCTAGAACTAACCACTCTATAAGAAAGGATATTGTTGAACTTAATCACAAATAAACTGCAGTGTGCCCGAACTAGCCACAAACACAGATGTGTAGAGAGACCTGCATGTGGTTTATATACAAATACAAAACTGCTAGAATTACTATACGTAGATGTGCAGGAACTAATCAAATCCAACAATCCCTCTCCCAGATCTAACTACATTGTGGTGGAAATTAGGTTGAAGTGGCTTTATTCGGTAACTAATAATTAAGACTTGCCAGATTTAACAACATACATATACATGTACGAACTAATGACATACAGATTGATATAATAACTAATGACATACAGATAGCGATCCACGGGGCCAACAGAGTGCATATACTGATCTACTAAAACTAATTAAGCAGAACAATTTGTAATAACTAACGACATATAACGATCTGCGAGAGCTAACAACTTACAACGATCTGTGAGAACTAACAACATACAACGATCTGCAAGAATTAACGACATAGAATTATTTATGTTCAAGAAATAACGACGTCAATAATCTGCAAGAATTAATGATATACAGTAATCTGCAAGAACTAACTACAAACAGCGATTTATAAGAACTAACGACATATAGCATTATATAAGAATTAACAACATCCACCATTCTGCGAGAAAATATAAAATCTTAAAAACTAACGACAGATAACAATCTGTAAGAACTAACGACAGACACACATCTGCAAGAACTAAGGACATACAACAGTCTACAATATATAACGTTATACAGCAATCTGCTAGAACAAACGACATACAACAGTCTGCAAGAATTAACGACATTAAGATAACAATAGAACAGAACTTATGCAAGAATCCATCAGAAGTTATTAGAATACTAAGTACTTGCTTGAACTAAACAACTGTACGAAGGACCACACGTTTGTACCCACACGAATCTCACCAGTGTTGATCTGAGGGCAACATCAACAAAAGCACTAGCTGTCTTTATCATCGTCGTCACTGTTTCTGTGAGCTGTGGCAGTTGGCAACCTGTAGAGATACAGCCGACATGGCTTTTATTAGAAGTCGTGATATGGTTCCATGGATGATATTATTTCTGCTGTGCTGTGACGTCATTGGGCGGACAGATGCGTCAGCAAACCACAACAAGGCACCTGGGTAAGTGGTGTGTGTATGTCAACTTGTCATCTCGTGCCTAATGTCACTGATAAATTGATATATCTTTGAATAAATTGATGCTTGATCTTGGGTACTCGGATGGGGGTAATGTATGGATGGATGTATGGATGGATTGGTAAATGGATGAACGGACGGACAAACAGACAGATGGATGGATGGAATGAATGAGAGAGAAAGAGAAAGCAAAACATATAGAGTAAATAACAGAGAGAAAACGGTTGATAGCTAGAGTAATATTGAGAGAGAGAGAGAGAGAGAGAGAGAGAGAGAGAGAGAGAGAGAGAGAGAACGAACGAAAGAACGTACAAACTTTATTTTCAAAGGGTTAAGATTTGGGCACGCAGGAGCTTCTGACATTCTGCCGTTCTTCTCTATTTCATCTCGATACGTTATTTCATTCAATATCAGGATAGACGGGGGGGGGGGGGGGGGAGAGAGAGAGAGAGAGAGAGAGAGAGAGAGAGAGAGAGAGAGAGAGAGAGGAGACAGACAGAAAACATGTGAAAGAAAGAATGACTGAGAGAAAGGGAGAGTGAGAGGGAATTTGTGAAAGATACATTGAATGAGATAGCAAGAACGAACGAACGACCTGTACTTTCAAAGGGTCACAATTTGGGTACACAAGCCAGAGAGAGAGAGAGAGAGAGAGAGAGAGAGAGAGAGAGAGAGAGAGAGAGAGAGAGAGAATGTATGGTGACTGAGAGAGTGTGTGTGTGTGTGTGTGTGTGTGTGAGAGAGAGAGAGAGAGAGAGAGAGAGAGAGAGAAATGTATGGTGACTGAAAGAGTGAGATAGACCGAAAAACAGTGCAGGATGCTGTAAATGCTGAAGGTACAATGTAAAAGTGGGACGCTGAATAAGGAGAGAGATTCAAACCCAACACATCACCAACCAGACAACTCATAAACGCGTCAATAAGCTTCTCAGACACATACCAGAACCACCAACTGAACAGTAGGACAGAAGCTAACATCAGACATTTTATAGCACCATAGATCTCATATAATCTGACAAAAGAACCATTAGGCCGAACAACAAACACATGCAGTTATGTTATAACTGACAACTATCACGTAATGGCCGGTCTCTCTGGCTGTGGGGTTACAATACTTTCTCTCTGTAATCCCGTTTATCACGCATAGTCTCGTAGCGGAGCGATAGCTGAGGCGGTTCGACCCCCGCTCGTGACTTGCGGGATACTGAGCCGGCCGCTCAGAAAGCAATGGCAAACTACTGAGCGTAATCTTGCCAAGAGATCAACATACAGCTGAAAGATGCTGGTGTTGACAGCTAAGTCCTGTAAAGGATATGCTTAAAAAAAAAAAAAAAATCACGTAATGCGGTGTAGGAAAGGAGGGGGCGGGTCGTGTGAATGGAGAATTAAGGCCGCCTGGCTAGTGCAGTCGCCGCGAACTGTGCAGGTTAGGGTTTTCTTTGTTTTTCCGACAGAAATAACAATTTATACCTTACATGGGACTCTTAACTCTTTGTCTACCGAACGAGAACTGGCATTCGAGTCTCTCGGCCAGTAGCACCTTGTGTTAACAACTATCTTCCATATTTATGTATCCCCCCTGCAGTTTCCAACTGTTTCTATTGTTTATTCAGTTCATTCTATGTTTTTCTGTTGTTTATTCTATGCATTCTGTTTCTACTTTTTTCCCCTGTTCTTTCTATGTGTGTCTGTTGTTTATTCTATGCATGATATGTGTTCCTGTTGTCTGTCTGTTCACTCCTCCACGCCGGGAAGTGAACTTATGGGACTGATATTCCCATGTGTTTATGCCTGTTGATGTACTTGTTCTTTTATTAGTAAGTTCCTGAATTGAATTCTTTTGTGCACTAATTTGGTATTTTGACTGTTGTGTTGTTTTTCAATTTCTAAGCACGTTTCCTCGAGCCATGCTACTTTTGCCTCCTTACATAATATTCTGACTTGTTTGTGCATTTCTTCATATTTGGCAGAATTATTTTTGTTGAGTCTTCTTGTTTCCATTAGGTTTAAAATTTCTTCAGTCATGCATTTCTTACGACCCACCTTCCTTAATTTTGGAATAGTTGTTTCTGCAGCCAAACTTATTGAATTCTTCAACATTTCCCATTGATCATCCACATCCTGTGGCGGCATTATGCACAGTGTATCTGTGCGGGCTGTTGTTTGTCGAGACTCCTGTATTTTCCCCTTTTCACATTAGGCAGTGGGGAGCGTTTTGTGTGATATTCACTGGCACAGGAGCGGAGCATAATGGGGACGACCCGTTGCTGTGAAGTTGGAATTGCGTCTAACTAACTAACTAACTATCCTGGAACAGGATTTCTAGATCAGACAATATATCAAATCTGTTCTGTACTTCTATGTTGAATTGGTTTTGTATTTCCTTGTCATTATTCAATGTACACAAATCATATTTAGTGTTTCCTGTTATATACTTGGCTTTCTTCAACTTTATCCTCAATGTTCCTGTAAGTAATCTGTGGTCGCTATAACAATCGGCACTGGGAACTGTTTTTGCTATTGTTAACGCGTTTCTAAATCTTCTGCTAATCAGAATGTAGTAAATCTGGTTTCTAATCCTGTTATCAGGACTCCTCCATGTCCATAATCTTCTAGGATGTTGCTTAAACCAGGTGTTTCCTACAATCATTTCCTGTTCTTTTGCCCACGCTACGAGTCTGTATCCTCTTTCATTTCTCTCCCCTAAACCATAGTTTCCTACTGTGTATCTATCACCTTGATGTCCTACTTTTGCATTGAAGTCCCCTAATATGATGTTTATTTCTGAATTTTTACATTTCTTTAAGGCAGACTCTATGTCAATATAAAATTCCTCTACACTATCTTCAGTGGATTCTCCTGTTGGGGCATATACTTGAATAACATTTATGCTAAAAGGTCTGCCACTTAATTTAACTAGTAGAACTCTGTCCGACACGGCCCAATATCCTTGAACAGATTTTATTGTTTTCCGGTCCAAAATAATTGCCACTCCCCTTTGTCGATCTTCACCTCCAGAATAAGTAATCTTAAAATCTTCATCTATCTTGATGCCTACTCCTGTCCAACTCGTTTCGCACATCCCTAAACTATTAATTTGTTCTCTTCCCAGTTCTTGTTTTATGTTCTCTAATTAATTCAGAGAGTAGTGCAGCAGAAACTTCGGCACATGCGGGACTCCTGGCTGAGCAGCAAAGCTGATGAAATTCAGGGCTTTGCTGACAGACATGATATGAAAAACTTCTACGACTCACTGAAAGCGGTCTATGGTCCTTCATCACCAGGCATAGTTCCCCTCCTCAGTGCAGATGGGGGAACATTGATCACCGATAAGAAAGAAATCCTTCAACGCTGGGCAGAGCATTTCAGCAACATCTTAAATGCAACTTTCTTCTTCGATGATGAAACCATCAACTGCCTTCCTCAAGTTCCCACTAATGATACACTTGATGACCTGCCAAACATAGTGGAAGTAAACAAAGCCATCCAGCAACTCTCCAGCGGCAAGGCACCTGGTCCTGACTCCATCCCAGCAGAGATATACAAGGCAGGTGGGCCGGTCCTAACAGAGCAGCTTCACCAAGTCTTTACAAACATATGGGTGAACGAGACCATGCCACAAGATTTCAAGGACACGTCAATAGTCCACCTTTACAAACGTAAAGGAAACCGCCAATCCTGTGACAACCACCGAGGCATCTCCTTGCTCTCAATTGCAGGGAAGATACTCGCCATAATTCTTCTCAATCGCCTCACAGCCCATCTCGATCAAGGTCTTCTTCCTGAGAGTCAATGTGGCTTCAGAAAAGAACGTGGAACTGTTGACATGATTTTCGCTGCAAGGCAGCTGCAAGAGAAATGTCAGGAACAGAACTGTGAAATGTTCTCCACTTTCATTGACCTTACCAAGGCTTTTGACACAGTCAGCAGAGAAGGACTGTGGAAGATTATGGCAAAATATGGCTGTCCACGAAAGTTTGTCCAAATAGTGCGGCTATTTCATGATGGTATGCATACAAGAGTACAGGAAAATGGTGAACTGTCTGATCCCTTTCCTGTCACCAATGGAGTGAAACAAGGATGTGTCCTGGCACCAACACTGTTCAGCCTCATGTTTTCAGCTATGTTGACAAATGCCTTCGAGAACGACGACATTGGAATAGACATCAACTACCGCATGGATGGAAAGTTATTCAATCTCAGAAGGATGAAAGCTGAAACAAAAACAAACAGTGACACCGTCAGAGAGCTCCTGTTTGCCGATGATTGCGCTCTATATGCCAACTCAGAAGCAGACATGCTTCACAATGTTTCAGCTTTCTCACATGTCTGTGCCAACTTTGGGCTCTATATCAACTTGGAGAAGACTGTAGTTATGTACCAGCCAGCTCCAGGGAATAATCACACTGTGCCGAATATCAAAGTGAATGGTAATAGACTAAGTGTTGTGGACAAATTCACCTGTCTTGGCAGCACTGTGTCACAAGCTGCCACAATTGATGACGAAGTGAATGCAAGAATCTCCAAGGCCATCGCGGCCTTTGGCAGACTGTACAAGAATGTATGGGACATAAATGGAATAAGCCTGCAAACAAAGCTGAAAGTCTACAAAGCAGTTGAATTATGCATACTGCTATATCCTTTTAATGCCTGGACTGTTTATCAGCGACACGCTAGGAAATTAAACCACTTCCACAAAGTCTGCTTAAGGAAGCTACTGAAGATTAAATGTCAAGACAAGATCCCAGACACTGAAGTCCTAGAAAGAGCATCCATGCCCAGTATCCACACTCTACTAATGAAGAATCAGATTCTTTGGGCTAGTCACTTAACTCGCATACCGGATCACAGACTCCCTAAACAATTTTTTACGGCGAGTTGCGTTGTGGTAAACGCTCCCAAGCGGCCAGAGGAAACGCTTTAAAGACACTCTGAAAATATCACTGAATGCTTTTGGAATTCATCATGACACCCGGGAGACTGCAGCCAGAGACCGAAATTCGTGGCGTGCATCATTACGCAAGGATGCAGTCACGTGTGAGGCAACCAGGACTGCAAGAGCTGTGAAGAAAAGCCAGGAAAGAAAAACCAATGCAGGAAATCCTCCTCCAGAAACGTCAAGCATTCTTTGTCCACATTGTCAAAGAACATTTCGAGCCAAAATAGGCCTCATCAGCCATCTTAGAACTCACGGCTCCATACTCTCAACCCCACTGGATGAAATGAATGGTCATCATCATTCTTGATGGACAAACAACAACATATAACTCTATCGGACTCTGACAATTACCATTTGTTAGGTTAATTAAAATATTTTATTAAAAAAATACGAAAAATACTACAATTATTTAAATTACACATTATGTTCGAAACACAGTTGCTTGGGATTTGTCAGAAGACCGCTTTGCGTTGGTTTTTATGAATTGGTATTGGTACGGGTGGTTCAGAAAGCAATATCAAGCTATTGATAGTAAACTTGCAAAAATATCACAAACGGAAAAAATTATGGGGGTTGACAGAGACGTTCAGCAAGGATGTGACCAGTGTTGCCATTTTGTCGCTTTCCGCACCAAATTTAGTGCTTTTTCAAGTAATTTAGTGCCAAAATTTTGCATTTAGCGCGGCCGCGCTAATTTGGTGCTTCACAATTGTTTTGGTGCTTTTTGTGCTTTTTTGGGGTGGATAAAAATTACATTAAAAAATCATTTTGTGAATACTAAAAAGCTGAATTTGAACTGAAGCGAGTGAGTAAAACAGTCTTACTACATTATCGCGCAATATTCAAGTAATGTAACTCCTTTTAATACAATTTAGTTGAAGTGAATGACTGCAACGCGCAGGCAATATGCAATGCGTTAAAAGATTGTCTAAACAAGAATGGACGTGAGTTGCAAAGACTAGTTGCACTCGGCACTGACAATGCAATTGTCATGACAGGTGTAAACAATAGAGTTTATACAAAATTAAAATCCGAAGTTCCTCATCAGGTACTAGTTAGGTGTGTATGTCATTCCCTTCAGCTGGCAGTGTCACAGGCTGCAGCTGCTTATCTGCAAAGAACACAGAGTTCATGATTAGAGAAACATATAACTGGTTTTCTCACACAAGTCTTCGTCAAGCAAAGTACAGGGAGCTTTTTGCTTCAATAAATGATGGGCAACATCCGCTGAAGGTTGTTCAATTAAGCCAGACACGATGGATGTCCATTCAGTCTGCCATTGTCAGAATATTGCAGCAGTGGGTCGAGCTCAGAACTCATTTTGATGTAGCAAGACTCAACGAGCGCTGTTATGCAGCAGAACTTCTACATTCTATGTTTAGCGACATGAAAAACTATGCGTATCTCATTTTTCTCAAGCATATTCTCGGAGAAATTCAAAGTGTGAATAAGAAATTTGAAGCAGATATACAGGATACAACAAAACTATTCAGCGATCTTGTCCAACTCACTGATTCTATCAGTTCAAAGATCACTATTCCTGTGGGAAAAAAAATAACAGAAAGTAATGCTATTCAAGATGATTTAGATCCTAATCCCAATCTAGGTTATGAGTTTGAGAAAGAAATAGCAGGCTACCAGTTTCCTGATGAGAAAGAAATTCGTGGAATGTGCATCCAGTTTTTAATAGAGCTGTTGAATCATCTGCGTTTACGTTTGCCCGATAACGTTCGAGTGTTGGAGTCCAAGTCATGTCTTAGTGGAAGTGAATGTCTACAACCAATGAAGCCTTGTATATTGGATCTTGCTAAAATGTTTGTAGAAGATGCAGCTACTCTCACCCGCATCGATTTCCAGTGAAGACCTCTGTCACACTTGGACTGTGGGCAGAAATAGCCTCATACAGGGATGCAACCGGTGAAAATCCTTTCCAAGATCTTACAGATTTAGCTTTAACTGTGCTCATTTTACCTCATTCTAATGCGGACGTGGAGCGTATTTTCAGTCAGATGGGAGTTATAAAATCAAAATTGCGGAACAGACTGAGCATCAAGAGTTTGACAGCTTTTTTGACTATTAGATATGGAATGAAAAGATATGGCAAATGCTGTCATGATTATAAACTACCTAAGGATATTCTGCGAAAAATTGGATCACAGGAGGCATATATACGATTCTTTCAATCATCATCATCATCATCATCATCATCATCATCATCATCATCATCATCATCATCATCATCATCATCATCATCATCATCATCATCATCATCATCATCATCATCATCATCGCAAGAGCAAACACAGCAGGAAATAGCTACAGAAACTGAAGAGGAGTTGTCTGACTGGGATTTGGCATATCTGGAATAAACTTCATTCTAATATTCAGTGATAATAATAAATTATAATGTGCTACTTTATAACATTTTGAATGAATACCACCAGTGCTTGTTTTAGTGATTTCCACCAAAAAATAGTATTGTAATTTAGTGCTTTTTTTTGGGCTCGAGTGTAGTTCTGATTGGGATTTGGCGGATCTGGAGTAAACTTCATTGTAATATGAAGTGATAATAATAAATTATAATGTGCTACCTTGTTACATTTGTAATAAAAACAGTTGGTGCTTTTTTGTTGGTGCTTTCCAAAAACGTTTGGTGCATTTTTTGGGTCGATTTTGGTGTTTTCTCAACAAAAGGAGTTGGTAACACTGGATGTGACACTAACATCTCGTTGTTTTAATTTGGCCTGTATAACAGGCCGTCAAAAATAAGTAAAGCAGCGAATAACACAGACAAGAATCTCATTGAAAGAGTAAAACGATTAATTGTTACATCTAAGCGAAATATTTAAATGCGTTAGAAAATTCTCAAGCGTCTAAAAGAAAGCCATTATGTTTACAAACTTTTAAAGACCTTTTAAATTATTATCCTTTTAGTTACATATCATTTCTATTATATAGGTTAATTTTTAAAAAAATTATAAAAAATTAAGAGAAATACTACAATTATGTAAATTACATAATACAGTTAGGTTACTCTTATTAATGTCCCCTGAAAATAACTCGTACTGCTATGTCCCTTTGCTTTGCTTTGTTAGAGTGAGAGGGAGGGCTTGTGTGAGTGAGACCTTTTTAGAGAGAGAGAGAGAGAGACAGAGAGAGAACTTGAGAGAGAGAGAGAGACCTTGCTAGAGAGAGAGAGTGAATTTGTTAGACAGAGACTCAGAGAGAGAGAGAGAGAGAGAGAGAGAGAGAGAGAGAGAGAGAGAGAGAGAGAGAGAGAGAGAGCTTGTTATAGAAGGTAGGTAGAAAGATAAGTGGGGAGGCAACATGGTTGCAATGAAGGTAGGTAAATAGATAGACAAGTGAATAGTTAAAAAGATAAGTAAGTACTAGGTAGTTAGGTAGGTAGGTTGTAGATGGGTGGGTAGGCAAGTAAGCAAGCAAGTAGGTAGGCAGATAGGTAGGTAAGTAAGCAGACAGATAGGTAGGTGGGTAAATAGCCAGATAGATAAGTTGACAGTAAGGTAAGTGGGTAGGTAAGTAGTTAACTTATTAGGCTGAAAGACAAATCGGTAAGTAGGTAGATAGGTAGGTAAATAGGTAGGTAAGTAGTTAAGAAGAATGATAAATACGCACGTAAGTAGTTAGGTAGGTCGGTAGGTAAATTAGGTAGACATGTAAGTTGGTATTAAGATAAGTAGTTAGGTACGTAAAGTAAGTAGGCTGATAGACAAGTCAGTAAATAGGTAGATACGTACGTGAGAATGTAGGTAGGTAAGCAGGTAGGTAGGTAGGTAAATGGGGAGGTGGGCATATTGAATGCTAGGTGGGAAATCACCAAGAGGCTAGTTTTGTGTGAAAGAAGACGTGTGACTGGAAGACAAGAAATATCGAAAGGTATATTCTAGCTTGCCCTGTTTCACACCGGGTAGGGGAATTCTATTACATGCCAGCTAACCTGAATAATGTGTATCAGCATGATCCATAATTTAATGGATGTAATAGTGTCTTTCCGAAATTACCTGCAGACGCTCTGGAAGAAGACAGCCTTGCGGTGATTTCGATGGTATGGGCGTTGGTAGTTCAGAATGCAATAGCAAATAAATACGAATTATTTATATTTTGTATATATTAGTATTCATTTTACAGTGTTTTTTTTTTATTTGTAAAATATTCAAAGTAAATGTAAGAATCATGATAGATAATTAATGTGCGAAAGATCAGTGAGTGGAAGGGACGAACTTAAGACGGGACTGCGTGCCCTATTGTTGATCCTTTGAAATAAAGAGCGTTGTTTGTTTTTTTCGACCTGTGAAGGACATGCTCCCAACTTTAATTACGCTTGTATAAAGAAGATCCACATCCTAGTGTGTATTTGTGTGTGTGTGTGTGTGTGTGTGTGTGTGTGTGTGTGTGTGTGTGTGTGTGTGTATGTCTCTCCAGTGCTAACATTAACATACCCTCGCACTGCCAGATGCACTTCGTGAGTAATCTCATCCACAATTGCAGGAAATCGATCATTCTCGCACAATTTCTTCACGTATTTGAGTGACATTTCCAGAAGAAATGTGCGTACAATGTAAGTAAAGGTCATGCCATCAGATAGACACGTAATTGCTCAACCGTCTTCCTCTAAATGATGGTAGGTTCTGCAAATTCTAGAACTGCGGTGGCATCCCTGTCCATTTCTATAAGGCCAATCAACAAACATTCTTGACGTCTGCTGTATTCAGTCTATTACAACATCGCACATTTTGGCGCTTGGGCGTTCGCCATCTTGCTTGGCCTGGTTTCCTGGGAGATTGTTTACACAATAAAGAGTTTGAACTACGGACACTCGTATCACTGCACATGTGTGCCTGGGAGTTTTGTGGCCTATATCTGCCTGTCTCACTGCCAACAACAATGGCTGCTGTTGCTATATATATATATATATTTTTTTTTTTCTATTCCATTCTACCACTATCCCCACCCCGTGCATAGCTATGAGAGCTGCAATTTTTCTTTTTCTTCTTCTTCTTCTTCTTCTTCTTCTTCTTCTTCTTCT
>OY992879.1:158232931-158347931 GCA_963921405.1 Cepaea hortensis | reverse complement strand
TTTTTTTTTTTTTTTTTTTTAATACTAACTAGTACAGAGTTGGTTGTTTTACTCTTGTGTTTCTCCCCGGTACTGGTTACCGAGCTATTTAGTCCTGAGAAGGACTCGTCGTGTTCGTAGACCGGCACCTCAAGGTCGGTTGCAATCCGTGGCCCCAGTCCGTCTTTCCTTCTCTCTGTTCGTTACCAGCGCCTGCGCTTCTCCATACCAAGATGTCACCATCATCCCCCAGGCACAGCCAGTGGCCCATCAAGGAGAGCTGAGCCCCAAGCAAGCCCCCTCGTCCCCTAACGCTCCCTTCCAGGACCACGCCCAGGACATCCATCAAATGCCAAACAGATGGATGTCCTGAAAAAAAAAGAAAAGGTAAAAGAATTTCGAAGAAAAAAAAAAAAAAAAAAAATAATAATAATAATAATAAAGTGTTTATAGTTTTGTTTTTATTGAGACATATAACGGGGACGTAAAGGTACAAACTAACGTAGAACAGATACAGACATGAATGACGTCCTCTCCTCCTCCTGGTTTCTGTCTTCTTTCTTAGGTTGAGGTTATATTTCCTTTCCTGTTCGACATATGTATTGCCTGACCAGCCTCTGGATCTCTGCGTTACTCTCTACGTGCAGGCATTTCGTCATTGTCATTGGTGAGTTGGTTTTACTGAAGTAATCTCTTAACTCTCTTCGCTCGTTAATGTATTCGCTGCATGATATTAGAAAATGTTCAATGGTGTTTTCTTCCTGGCATGGTATGCATAATTGTTTTTCTCCTCTGGCTTTCCAGGTTCCCAGTCTGAGATTCCACAGTTTTCTATTGGCTGGTGCTTTTATATTGCTGGTGACTTGTGGTTTGTTACTGGGTTGGCCTAGTATCTGGTACGAATGTCTGCCTGTAGTGTTGTTTTGCCACTGTTTCCTCCATTCTTGCAATATGTAGGTTTTTATGATGCTTTTTCCTTCTATCGTTCCTAGTCCTGTGTTAATCTTATTCATACTGGCTAGGCCTTCTTTCGCTGCTCTATCTGCTTGTTCGTTACCCGGAATACCTCTGTGGGCTGGTATCCATCCGATGGTTACTTGGCAACCTACGTACTTAAGGTTGGTTGCTGTCGCTAGTATAGCCTCTTTTATGTCAGGTCTATTCCCTCTAGAGAAATTCCCGAGTGTTTGCACAGCTGACAGTGAGTCTGTTAATATACATAGTTTCGTAGGTGGTTTTTCGGCTGCCATCTCCAGGCCTTTTAATATGGCTACTAGTTCGGCTGTGCATACTGCTGTCTGGTCAGTTAGTTTGAATTCACTCTTTATATTCCTGCATGGTATCACTACTCCTGCGCCTACCTCACCTTGTTCATTCTTGGACCCGTCGGTGTATATTGTGAGGCTGTCTTTACTAATTTCGTCTATATATTCCTCTGCAGCGTATCTAGCCTCTATGTCCTCTGTGTTCTTGGTAATGATTTTTGCTAGGCTGGTATCTGTAGTTGGTACTGTTAGTACCCAATGGGGGTTGACCGGCTTATATAATATTGTCTGTTTCACAGTTTCTACTAGTTCCTCGTTTTCATGCATCTTCTCCGCTGCCTCCCAGCCCGCTGGTCTGTTCATCTTTACTATCGGTATGCCTCCCCACTTGCTACGGTTGTTCCTGAAGGTTTGGTATGCCGGGTGGGTTTCGTCTTTTGCTACCTTTAACCAGTAGCTGTATGTTAGCTGCTTTCGCCTCAGACTCAGTGGTGGTATCCCTAGTGCTACTTCCATGGCTGCTTTGGATGTCCCTTTGCCTGCCCCGAGTATGATGCTTAAGGCTTGGGTCTGAATGGTGTCCAGCATCTTCTTGCTGGCCTCTGAAGCTGCTTCATATACAATGCTGCCATATTCTATTTTGCTTCTGATGAATGCTTTATAGAACATCAGCATTGTTTTCGTGTGGGCACCGTATCCATTCCCCTTTATCACCCGCAGTAAGTTGTTCACGGTTTTGCATTTATCCACTGCCTGCCGTATGTGTTTTGACCAGTTCATCCTCTGGTCTAGAGTCATTCCAAGGAATACTGTACTGCAAACTCTTTTGATTGTTTCCCCTTTTATTTTTATGTTATCCTCCTTGCTAAAGTTTGTCATCTTTCTGCTGAATACCATGCTAACTGTCTTATTGGTATTTATTACGAAACCCCATTTGTCCATCCAGTCAGCTAGTTTCGTTATTTGTTTTTGTAATTGGCTTCGTACCGATTTTAGGGACCTGCCACTCCTCCATATGGCGCAATCGTCAGCAAATTGAGATAGGCCAGTGCTCTGGTCCTTGAATTCCTCTGCTAGGTCGTTCACCAGTATTGCGAAGATTGTTGGTGATATGACAGAGCCCTGGGGGATGCCGTTCTCTTGTGCGTATTTTTTGGATACTTCATTCCCTATTCTCACCGTGGAGCTCCTATCCTTGAGGAAGTTTTCAATGTAGTTGTACGTTCTTCCTACTATGCCTATTTTCTTTATTTTTATCAATGCGGCTTCTCTCCAACATTGATCGTACGCTTGGGCTAGGTCCAGGAATACGGCCATCGTTTTTTCCCCTCTTTTGAAGCCTTTCTTTACATGGTTTTCTAGTTTAATTATTTGGTCCATTGAACACCTGTTTGCTCTAAATCCGGACTGCGTTTGGCTATAGAGCCCATTCTTCTCCATGTGGTATGTTATTCTTTTGTTGACTATCGTTTCCATGATTTTGCCCAGGTGAGATGTGAAAGATATGGGTCGGTATGAGTCCGTCCTCGATGGGTCTTTGTTTTGTTTTCTTACTGGTATCACAGTGGCTGTTTTCCATAGTTTAGGGATATTTCCCGTTTTCCATATTTCATTAAACAGTTTTGTGATTGTTCTTATGGTGTTATTTTGTAGTTTTTTAAGGATGGTGTAATTTAATATATCGGTCCCCGCGGCTGTTTCAGATTTTTCTTTTAGTGCTGTCGTCACTTCGTCCGTCGTGATTTCCGCATCCATATAGTGCTGTTCACTGTTCACAACAACCGAAAAGAATTAAACTCATTCTTGTTAAGTCTAAGATAAATAGTAAAATGCGTTAGAAAATTTTCTAGGATCTAAAATAAAGCCATTGTGTTTACAAAGAATTTTAAGATTTCTTAACATTATTATCCTCTTCGTTACATAGCATTACCGTTAGTTTGACTAATTTAAAAAAACATTACAAAAAATTACGTTTAATAATACAATTATTTAAATTACATAATACAGTTATAGTACTCTTAGTAATGTCCCTTGAAATAATTCGTGCTGTTATGTCCACATGCTTTGCCCTTGTTAGAGAGGGAGAGCGTGTGTAAGAGAGACCTTTTTAGAGAGAGAGAGAGAGAGAGAGAGAGAGAGAGACCTTGTTAGAGAGAGAGCTTGTTAGAGAGAGGGAGAGCTTGTGAGAGAGAGACCTTTTTAGAGAGAGACCTTGCTAGAGAGACATACTTTGTTAGACAGAGAGAGAGCTTGTTAGAGAGAGGCCGTGTTAGAGAGAGAGGGAGAGATTGTGTGAGAGAGACCTTTTTAGAGAGAGAGAGAGCGAGAGCTTGTCATAGAGAGAGACCTTGTTAGAGAGAGAGACCTTGTTAAAGAGAGAGCTTGTTAAAGAGAATCCTTCTTAGAGAGAGACCTTGTTAGAGAGAGATCTTGTTAAAGAGACATACCTTGTTAGAGAGAGAGAGAGAGAGAGAGAGAGCTTGTTAGAGAGATAGACAGAGCTTGTTAAAGAGAGAGAGCTTGTTAAAGAGAGGGAGAGCTTGAGAGATAGAGACCTTGTTAGAGAGAGAGAGAGCTTGTTATAGAGAGACACCTTGTTAGAGAGAGCTTGTTATAGAGAGACACCTAGTTAGAGAGAGCTTGTTAGAGAGAGACACATTGTTAGAGAGAGCTTGTTATAGAGAGACACCTTGTTAGAGAGAGCTTGTTAGAGAGAGAGACACATTGTTAGAGCGAGCCTGTTAGAGAGAGAGAGAGCTTGTTATAGAGAGACACCTAGTTAGAGAGAGCTTGTTATAGAGAGACACCTTGTTAGAGAGAGCTTGTTAGAGAGAGAGAGTGAACTTGTTAGAGAGAGACCATGTTAGAGAGAGAGAGAGAGAGCTTGTTATAGAGAGACACCTAGTTAGAGAGAGCTTGTTATAGAGAGACACCTTGATAGAGAGAGCTTGTTAGAGAGAGACACATTGTTAGAGCGAGCCTGTTAGAGAGAGAGTGAACTTGTTTGAGAGAGACCATGTTAGAGAGAGAGAGAGCTTGTTATAGAGAGACACCTTGTTAGAGAGAGCTTGTTATAGAGAGACACCTAGTTAGAGAGAGCTTGTTATAGAGAGACACCTTGTTAGAGAGAGCTTGTTAGAGAGAGAGAGAGTGAACGTGTTAGAGAGAGACCTTGTTAGAGAGAGAGAGAGAGAGAGCTTGTTATTGAGAGACACCTTGTTAGAGAGCGCTTGTTTGAGAGAGGGAGAGCTTGAGATAAAGACCTTGTTAGAGAGAGAGAGACATTGTTAGAGAGAGACAGAGCTTGTTAAAGAGAATCCTTCTTAGAGAGAGATCTTGTTAGAGAGAGAGAGAGAGAGCTTGCCAGAGAGAGAGAGGCTGTGTTAGAGAGAGAGAGAGAGAGAGAGAGAGAGCTTGTTAGAGAGAGAGACCTTGTTAGAGAGAGAGACCTTGTTAGAGAGAGAGTGAACTTGTTAGAGAGAGACCTGGTTAGAGAGACAGCTTGTTATAGAGAGACACCCTGTAAGAGAGAGCTTGTTAGAGAGAGAGACCTTGTTAGAGAGAGAGAGAGCTTCTTAGAGAGAGGGAGAGCTTGTGAGAGAGAGAGAGAGGCAGAGAGAGAGACATTTTGTGAGAGAAGGGGCCTGTGTGAAAGAGAACTCGTGTGAAAAGAACATGTTCGCCTCCTGTCTTGGACTTGGGGGATCTTACATTTCCCATCTACACACGTACAAGGTGCCAAAAGGTCTCTTCCACAATTCCACATTTTACCTCAAATCCAAATATTCCAATAGAGGTAGACAGCTTTAAACGAGCAATATTTTATATTTTGCTCTCTTAGGAAAGCCTAGTTAACAATCATTCATGGGTGGTTGATGTGTATTTTTGGATGAGGAATGTGTTGATTGGTGAGAATGTGTGTATGGGTGGGGATGTGTGTGTGTGTGTGTGTGTGTGTGTGTGTGTGTGTGTGTGTGTGTGTGTGAGTGTTTGGGTGGTGAGATGTGTAGTTAAAAGATGTGTGATTGGGGTTTGGAGATCGGGGTGGGATGGTTGGCAAGTGGGTGGATGGAGAATGTGTAGTAGGGTCAGTGTGTGTAGGTTGGGTGCGGGAGAGGATGTGTGGGTGCGGGAGATTGTGTGGTGGGTGATATGTGTGCAAGGGGGGATGTGTGGGTGGGTTCGGGTTTGTGTGTGGGTAAGTGCATTATATGTGAGTTGGTGGGAATATGTGTGAGTGGGGGTGTTGGAAATGTGGTTGGGGGATGTGTGTTTGGCTGAGTGTTTGGGGGTGTGTGGGTGGGTGGTGGAGGATATGTGGGTGGGTGAGTGTTGGTAGGTTATGGGATGGGCGGAGGATGTGTGCGTGTGGGTGGGTATGGATGGGTGGTTGCATGCATGTGTGCCTGGGTGTGTGGGTGGGTGGGGAATATGTGGTGGGGGATGTGTAGTGGGTGGTAGATGTGTGTGTGTGTGTGTGGGTAGGGAGATGATGTATGTAGGGGTGTGTTTGGGATGTGTTAGTTGGGGTATGCGTGGATGGATGGGGTCATGTATGTGCCTGTGGGTATGTGTGTGATTGGGTGGTTGATGTGTGTGTGTGGGGGACATGCGGATGGATAGGAGATGGGTGGGTGGGGGATTTGTCTCACAACATGGTAACATGCTGCCATAGAGCAGGTGCCCGGATTACGGCATAGAAAGGATGGGAAGAAGTCTAGAGTCAAAAGTGCAGGAAAAACTAAGGGATACAAGTTGACAACGAAAAACGTCACATCAATGCAATCTTGACAACAAAAACATACGTTGTGGGGTGATCAAGACGAAAGGTCGTGCGTTGGAATTCTGGAACGAAATGATATGACTATCGAATGGTTGGAAATCTAGCACTGGCTATCAAGTTACGAACGGCTAGAAATATATATTAAAAACGCCATGGATCCAAAAACGACGGCAGAACCTAGACAGAATCGGATGAATTATGACAGCAAAGACGGCCGGGATGAACAAAAGAAGGAGAAGTCAGAAAGAGTGACAGCAGTGCGAACTTAGAACAGGTTAGAATAATTCATTTAATGTGCGTTTTGTTAGATGCCGTCCTGTCAATAACAGGCAGTCTAACTGCACTGATGTTATTATAACTTTGTCAACTGCCCGATTAAAGCAGTGTTCGTTCTCTGAACTGAGACGTTTGCTCCATCTTTCGAAGTTCGCCGTTGATTCATTTTGACTATTATCTTCGCTCTGTTAATATGAGCAAATACCTGCTGTTAAGTTCAATTTTATAAGTACATGGCAAAGCAGAATGAAGACGGACTTACGGCTTGGCACACTTAAGGTTCACCAGGCATGGGTGAATGGGGTACCTACTACCTGCATTCGTGATACAGGGGCTTCAATTATTGGAGTTGACCAAAAGTTGATTAAATCGGAAGATTATACAGGCAAAACTGTTGCCTGCAGAACTTTTGGTGGCACAATAGAGAGATATAAAATTGCCACAATCACAATACGATCTCCATACTTTGAAGGCACAGTAAATGCAGCAGTGTTGCCTAAACCTTGTGCCGGGTTACTTATTGGGAATCTACCCAATGCAAATGACTATACTCACGAAGAGGCAATTCAATGGGAGATCGACCACACTCAAACAAATGCGGTCACAAGAGGTCAAGAGCGAAGACAAAAAGAACATTCTTCTCAGACTGACAATGACAATACTCAGAACACTGACAGCTGACTTAGCTAACGAACAAAAACAAGATCCGACTTTACAAACTTGTAAAAACATACATGAACCGTCTAAACAAGCTAAACATGGTAATTGGCAATTTATTTTAGACAATAATATTTTGTCCAGACGGTACAACAAAGGTTCAACACTTTTGTTACAGACAGTATTACCCACCAAATATCGCTGAATGAGGACGGTCTTACGGTATGGCACATGCATTGTTTATGCTTACAACATTCATTTGACAATGTTTTTTTCCTATGTGAATGCACTATGCACTGATGAACGAAAGATGAGTGATTGGAAGGGCCGAATGTAAGACGGGCCTGCGTGCCCAATTTGTTAACCTTCGAAAATAAAATTTTTTCGTTCGTTCGTTTGTTCGTTCGTTCGTTCAGTAGTATATGTTATAAATGATTTATTTTAAGCTGTAAGCAATAAATATCTTATGCACATATGTTTTCCATATACAATTAAAGAAACGGGTTAAAACAAATGAATTAATGAAATACTCTATAGAATTACCATTTATTCACTATCGACTCTTCATAATCAGATGATATTTTATGGTGTCATGGGTGAAGTGTCTTCAAGAAAATGTGCAAAAGCTATACATTCCCTGACATATATGCACATTCTAACATACTATTGTTTCTGCTGAACTATTTTTTAACAAATACGTCATCATTACACATGCACACAGTAAATATAGCCAGTTGCTCATAATGAAAACGTTACACATACACAGAACACGGACTGAGACAATGCACTTGTAATAGTCTACACTTGTAAATGGGATTAATTCTGGCCACTTGTTCTTTCTTGGAGGTGGAAGAGATTTGGGCAGTTACTGGTGGTGCTTACATGGTCTGGGATATGCGGTTGATGTAGTAAAGAGCCGCAAGGGAAAATATTAGGCAAGTAGTAACACACACTCTGTGCACTAAAGCAGATGCAAACAGTGCAGTATGGAAACAAAGAATTACTTCCGGAAAGAGTTGAGCCCGAAAACCTTTTCTTTTGGCCTGTATAACAGGCCGTCAAAAATATTTGTTCATGTAAAAGTCTTCCAGATCCATAAACTGAAAAGAATAAAACTCGTTCTTGTTAAGTCTAAGATAAATAGTAAAATGCGTTAGAAAATTTTCGAGCATCTAAAATAAAGCCATTGTGTTTACAAAGAATTTTAAGATTTCTTAACATTATTATCCTCTTCATTACATAGCATTGCCGTTAGATTGACTAATTTAAAAAAACATCATAAAAAATTACGTATAATAGTACACTTATTTAAATTACATAATACAGTTATATTGCTCTTAGTAATGTCCCTTGAAATAATTCGTGCTGTTATGTCCATATGCTTTGCCCTTGTTAGAGTGAGAGGGAGAGCGTGTGTGAGAGATACCTTTTTAGATAGATAGATAGATAGAGAGAGAGAGAGAGAGAGAGAGAGAGAGAGAGAGAGAGAGAGAGAGAGCTTGTCGAAATTACCTGTAGGCGCTCTGGAAGCATACAGCCTTGCGTTGATTTCGATGGTATGCGCGTCGGTAGTTCAGAAAGCAATGGTAAACTACGGAATGTAAACATTGCTTAGTAAATTTAAATCAACAACAACAACAACAACAACAACAACAATAACAACAACAACAACATCAACAACAACATTAGTAAGGATGATTGCAACGTTAAATACGAATTATTTTTATTTTGTATATATTAGTATTCATTTTACAGTGTTTGTTTATTTTTAAAATATTCAAAGTAAATGCAGCATTCATAATAGATAATTAATGTGCGAAAGATCAGTGAGTGGAAGGGACGAACTTAAGACGGGACTGCGCGCCCTATTTTTGACCCATTAAATATAAAGTGCGTTGTTTCATTCGTCCTGTGAAGGACATGCATCCAACTTTAATGACGCTTGTATAAAGAAGAATCTGGCAACAACGTGTGTATGTTTCCGCGTGTGTGTATGTCTGTCTCTCCGGTGCTAACATTAACATATCCCCGCACTGCCAGATGCACTTCTTGCGTAATCTCATCCACGATTGCAGGAAACCGTTCATTCCCGCGCAGGTTCTTTAAGCATTTGAGTGACATTTCCAGAAAAAATGTGCGTACAATGTGTAAAGGTCAGGCTATCAGATAGACGCGTAATTGCTCAACCGTCTGCCTCTAAATGATGATAGATTCTGAAAATTCTAGTACTGCTGGTGGCACCCCTGCCCATTGCTATCAGTCAATCAGGTGCCGTCTCCACAATGAAGGTGGAGGATATATGGCCAATCAACAAACATTCTTGACGTCTGCTGTATTCAGTCTATTACAACATCGCACATTTTGGCGCTTGGGCGTTCGCCATCTTGCTTGGCCTGGTTTCCTGGGAGATTGTTTACACAATAAGGAGTTTGAACTACGGACACTCGTATCACTGCACATGTGTGCCTGGGACTTTTGTGGCCCATGTCTGTTTGTCTCATTGCCAATAATTATGGCTGCTGTTGCTGTGAGAGTTGCATCTCTTACATATATGTCTTCTTCTTCTTCTTCTTCTTCTTCTTCTTCTTCTTCTTCTTCTTCTTCTTCTTCTTCTTCTTCTTCTTCTTCTTCTTCTTCTTCTTCTTCTTCTTCTTCTTCTTCTTCTTCTTCTTCTTCTTCTTCTTCTTCTTCTTCTTCTTCTTCTCTTTCTTCTCCTTTAAGATGAAGAAAACTTTCACTAATCTTTGTTAAAATATAAACCTCGTGTTAACATAAATCTTGTGTCATCTGCAGTTAACAAACCTTGTGTCAGCTATAGTTAACACAAACCTTGTGTCATTTGTAGTTAACATACACTTTGTGTCATCTGTAGTTAACATAAACATCGTGTCATCTACATTTAACACAAACCTCGTGTTAGCCGTTGTTAATATAAATCTCGTGTCAGCAATACTTAACATAAACCTCCCATCGATTGCAGTTAACCCATAAATATTGTGTCATATATAGTTAACGTAAACTTCGTGTCATCTGTACTTAACATAAACCTCGTTTCAGAAATAGGTAACATAAATCTCGTGTCAGTAATAGTTAACATAAACCTCGTGTCCATTGCAGTTAACTCACAAACCTCGTGTCGTATGTAGTTAACATAAACCTCGTGTCAGCAAAAGTTAGCATAAACCTCGTGTCAACAATATTTAACATTAACCTTGTGTCAGCAATAGTTTAACATGAACCTCGTGTCAGCAATAGTTAACATGAACCTCGTGTCAGCAATAGTTAACATAAAACTCTTTTCAGCAATAGTTAACATAAACCTCTTGTCAGCATTAGTTAACATAAACCTCTTGTCAGCAATAGTTAACATAAACCTCTTGCAAGTTGCAGTTAACCAATGAATTAACAGTTAATGGTTAACGAAGATATGAAATACAAGAACTCCGGGCGACTGACAAATTCGGACAAGTTAGTTGTGTCTCATCTTCTTCCCTTGAATGTAGACATATCTAGCAATATTATGTTATCATTTGTGTTCTATGTTGGGCTCAGAAATCCTTAACTTCTTTATTTACTCGTCCCGCCTTTACACAAAATGTCATAACATACTTCTAAAGTACTTAGCACGCGAAAGAAACATGCTGAATCGAACGTAACAGAAGCTTTTGTCAACATACGAAACAACAGCAAAGGAAACTACCAGAACAGGAAATTGACAGAACAGGAAACTGCCATGACATGCAACGTCATATCTGAGAACTGAAAAAGTGCAGTCCAAACACTGAAACCTAAAGGGTTGTGAAGTATAAATATCATAATGTTTGACAGCACATCACACCCATATCTGACCTTCTCTAGAACTCTTATCACCGTTCTGCCCAATAGTCCAGCTGGTTGGGGTTTCAATCTCTAGCGGTAAGCTGGATATGAGAACGGATAAGGTTCGTTGGAAGTTCACCCGCACCTCCCCACTCCTCCCCACATACCAGAAGGAGATGCGTAAATAACAATATTGAAGCCTTAATTTAATCAACATTAAACTCCAAATTGTAGTGCAAAAAACAAAACAAAAACAAAACAACAACAACAACAACAACAAAACAGAAGAAATCTGTTGACCATAAACGCTCGTGTGACGATGTAATAAACAAGAATGGCTAGTAGAATAAGAATGGAAAGGCACAATAACATACGCTTTAGCCAATACTAATATTAAAATAAAGACGGTTAACGGATAAGAACGCGTGTTCTTAAACATCCGGTGCGCTGATGCCGAGGTTAGCGGTTCAACCCCTACATCAGACATCTCATCTCTCATCATGTTCCTCTTGTACCTTGCGGTGTCGAGGTGAAGTATAAACTTCGTGAGAGTGCCCGGTTATGGGCTTCGTATATCGACATTCCCATGGATTCTGTTATTCCCTCCGTCCAGCGTTTACGTGGTCGGCCTCTTCCTCTGTTTCCATCTGGTCTGTACGTCATTGCCTGTTGTGGCATGCTGTTGACTGGTAGCCTACTTGCATGGCCAAACCATTTGACTTGCTGCTTTCTAATAAAATCTAGAGCAGCTTTAACCCCCACTTTAGTCCTGATTTCTTCATTTCTGATCTTATCTCTTCTTGATACGTTGAGTATTCTTCTCAGGAACCTCATTTCTGTTGTTGTGATTTTTCTTTTCTCTTTTTCTGTCATTGTCCAGGTTTGGCATTGGTAGCACAGAGTTGGTAGGAAGATTGTGTTGTAAAGTGCTTTCTTAGTAGTTATTGATACATGTTTGTTCTTTAGTATTGGTGCCATTTGTCCAATGAGTTGATTTGCCTTATTGCACCTATTTTCGATCTCGTCTTCTGATCTGCCATTTGATGATATTATACTTCCTAGGTACTTGAAGCTCTTTACTTGTTTCAAGGGATGTTCGTTTAGGTGAATTGTTGCTGTTTGTTCTTCTTTAGTTATAGTCATTACCTCTGTTTTGCTTGTGCTAATTTTCATGTTATGTTCCCTACACATTTCGTTTAGACTATTCATGTGGTCTTGTAATTCAGCTTCTGATTTTGCTATTAGTGCTTGGTCGTCCGCAAACAGGAGTTCTCTAATGGTTAGATTTGCAGATGGTTCTTCTTCTGTGTTCTCGTCATGCGGTATTCTTGCTGTCTCTGCTTGGCTGGTTTCTTTACATATGTTGTCTATATATGTTATGAACAAGAGAGGGGACAGGACACAACCTTGTCGTACTCCAGATCTTATGGTGAAGGGATCTGAGTGTCCTCCAGTTGCTCTCACTATGCATTCACTGTTGTCGTATAAACTTCTACATAGGTTTGTTAGATGTGTACTCACTCCATATTGTTTAAGGATTTCCCACAGCTTGTTTCTATCTACCCTATCAAATGCCTTTTCTTGGTCAACAAAGGCTAAGTAGAGTGTTTCATTGAATTCAATTGATTTTTCTATAAGTTGTCTAAGAGCAAAAATGGCGTCTGTGCATCCTTTGTTTTTCCTAAATCCAAGCTGCGTTTCGCTTAGCTGGGGTTCTAAAGTAGTTCGTAATCTTTTTTCAAGAATTTTGCAAAATATTTTCCCAGTATGACTCAACAGTGAAATGCCTCTGTATTGTGTGCAATCTCTTTTGCTGCCTTTGTTTTTCCAAATTGGGATAATTATGGCGTTTCCCCAGTCTCGTGGTGTCTGTTGTTCTACCCAAACATGGTTGAATAGTCTATGTAGCCAAGCTGTTCCTACTTCCCTTGCTGCTTTAATTAGTTCATTTCAGACAGCTGGACTAAAATGTTGACCTGTCGTCCTTGACTTGGGGACGTTAATTACAAGTACCTCTGAAGTCGGAGTGGGTTCGCCTGATGGGGAGGGTCACTGTTAACCTACAGCTAACCCACACGCAAAATTCAGTCCATCACTTCTATAAATAGTGTGTATAAACTACGCTTGAGTTCAAAGCGGGCGAGCGGGAAAAAAAGATGATTGGTTGCTTTTAAGAAATGTCAATACGCCCGAAAGTGAAAGTCCTTGAAATGTGTTAATAGCTGAAAAAGACTTCGATTGAAACGTTGTTTTATTGTCCAGTATATCTTCTTCGATTGAAACGTTGTTTTATTGTCCAGTATATCTTCTTCGATTGAAACGTTGTTTTATTGTCCAGTATATCTTCTTCGATTGAAACGTTGTTTTATTGTCCAGTATATCTTTTTCGATTGAAACGTTGTTTTATTGTCTAGTATATCTTCTTCGATTGAAACGTTGTTTTATTGTCCAGTATATCTTCTTCGATTGAAACGTTGTTTTATTGTCCAGTATATCTTCTATCATCTACTTCTGTCTTCTATTTCTGTGAGCGCCAGACAATAATTAATTGTGTACGTCAAATGAGCGACTTCCAAAGACGATATTCTGTATCGACGTTAACTTGAACAAGCGAGCTAGTAAGTGAAAGTTAAGAACCATTGTCCACGACCTGGCCTATCCTGAGCATATAATGATAGCTTCATGTATGTTAGTACAATCGGCACTTGATGGATATATATCACGCCGGCCCACATTATGCCCTAGGACAACAATAACCACAGCTGATGAAGCAGGTTAGACGGGGCCGAATTTGGAATTTTTGTTTTTGAAAATTGGAATGCCCTAGGTCACTTCCTGTCAGAATCTGAAACTCTGTACCTACACCAGCTTCAGTGGGCGTATAGTGCTGATTCCACATTTCTATAAACCAGTGGGCACTCATGGGTAGTGTGGTTAACATCACACCGGACACATCTGCTTCCCATTACATGTTTACACTCATTTAAGACTAGGTCGACCTTGAGGCTAAGTCAAATAAAAAAAAAAATAAACCCACAAAAGTAAGAAACAAAACCTCCGACAGTAACTGTGGATTTGAACACACTACCATCGGGTCGGAAGACACGCATGCCAGTCATTGTGCTACCGTGAAACCCAGGCGAACAGGTGACGAAGGTATTAGGGATAGAAAGACGGCCGGAGAGCTCTGATGGATTAATTCACATTGCTATCGATACAAGGTGTTTAAGCCTGCTGAGCTTGTCATCCTATACCATACTCTCGTTCGATTTTTCTGTCTTCTGAATTGGGCCCCGTTCAGGAAAGTATTTCTTGGTGTTGCACGGTGTAATACATCTTTCATTGTTTCCTCTTTGTTGTTTCGCTGATGAAGACTTCGCTCGAAACGCTCGCAGTGTCTGTGTGTGTTTCCGTTCGTCGAGCTTTCCTGTGGTGTTTTGTGGATTTATCCGGACTCGCTATGTGATGTCTGGCTTTCATATTGTGGCGTAGTCAGCTGTCTACTGGAACCGCAATTTTGGAGCAGTAGAGACTCAGGAAGCAACTCAGACAGGAAGTAAAATATATAGGAAGTAACACAGACAGGAGGTAAAGATTAAAGAAAGAAAAGAATAAATGAAGCAAAGAATAAAGGAAGCAAAGAAAAAAGGGAGTAAATAATAAAAGGGGCACAGAATAAAGAGAGCAAAGAATAAAGGGGGCACAGAATAAAGGGAAAAAAGAAAAAAAAAAGAGAGCAAAGAATAAAAGGAAAAAAGAAAAAAAAAAAGAGAGCAAAGAATAAAGGGAGTAAAGAATAAAAATAGCAATGAATAAAGGGGCAAGGAATAAAGAGAGCAAAGAATAAAGGGGCCAGAGAATAAAGAGAGAAAAGAATAAAGGGAGAAAAGATTAAAGGGGGAAAAGAATAAAGAATGTATAGAATATAAATAAAGTTAAATACACAATAAGACCACCAGTTGTGCTCTAAACCTCTGTCACACATGTTCAGTCTGATTGTATCATTGCCATGAGGTATTCGAATTTATTAATGTGGTTATGTATTTTCGTAATCCTGCTTACCGCGTTCGAGACACATTGAGGGCGATTTGGCAGCAAACCGCTTTGCGTTGATTTGTTGATTTTCATATAATGGTATGAATGCCGGTCGCTTAGAAAGCATTGGCAAACTACTCAACGTCAGCTTGCCTAACAATCATAAACAGCCAAAACTTCAGGGGTTGACTGCCACGTCTTGTAAAACTTAGGCAACTAACTTCTTCAGTCGCTTTCAATTGGATTGTTATATTACATTCTGGTGCATGTTTCTTATTAGTTATTTTCTCTATTTTGGTGTTTAGCTTTCGTTCGCTTTCAACTCAAGCGTAGTACAAACACGTGCCGGTACTTCCAGTGGTCGCCATTACTTGTGAGTGCACTGGATTGATGTTTGCTTGTGAATTATCTTTCCCTATTACCAGTGTCCCCCGCCATCAACCCACTCCGACTTCTAAGATACTTGTAATTTACTTCCCTAGTGCACTAGAAGTAGTAGCACGTTGCAGTTTGTGCATATGTTTTAATCTTTAACATTATTTAACCCATTTTTTTCACTCTTCATTTAACTTATTGTCTTATACATTTATGCACTTCTTTCTTACTTGTCTGTAGTTATTTATTTCTTGCGAGCTTGTAGATATTTTTCTGTCGGTAATATCACTTTGCCGTCTCCCTGGCCTAGGTGTTAGCGACTTTCTCCGTAATCCGGTTTATCCACGTGAGCAAACGCAGATGCACGAGAATCGGTAGCGGTTCTCGCCGCGCCCATTACTTACGGGATATGTAATTCGGCCGCTCAGAAATCAATGGCAAACTACTGAGCGTAATCTTGCCAAGAAATCAACAACAGCGGTAAAATGCTGGTGTTGACAGCGATGTCCTGTAATAGGATATGCGAAAAAAAAATTATCACTTTGCTTATTTGATGGGTACATGCTTATCAACATTTCACACCGCTCGTTTATGCTTTGTATTTTAGGTAATGCATCGCATCCTATTCTCACAAGCACTCTGTTTCATCCTTAAATGCCTTTGCCTGATCTGAGCATACCTAAGCTAAGTCTACTGTTTTTAATCTCTTTGTCTTTCTTTTGAATCGTATTTTCAGTTGCCCACATAGCTGGAATATAACATATGCATTTATAAAACGTATATTAAACAGTATGTCGTCTATTTGATTGGACGTTTTCTTATCAGACCTTTTCCGTGTGGCCATTCGCTTTTATGTTCTGTAAACCAGTTCTTCCAAGCATCATATAATTTACTTCTTACAATTCTATTTACTTCTGACAATTCTATCAGCTCTTCTCCGCTTTTATTTCGTATTCCCGAACCATAGTAAAAAAAATACATTGCAGACATATTTCACTTATGTGGGAAATGTGGTATCGTTGCCAACAGAACTATCTGGAACAATATGCAATATAAAAAACTGCATTTTTGCTAATTTCTATATAGCTAGCACATTCCATGAAATGAAGAGAGATCACATTGCACCCAAAACAGCATCAGTGTAACATCCTATGTCAGAATTGAATCAAGGTAATGCAGAAGAATTTAAGGAACTCTTAATGCATCTTCCCTACCTGGTATCCTCAACATCATCATCATCATGTGCTATTCCAGTTTCCTATCCGGTGCTATACATTGAAAGCCAAACAAATGAAAAGAAGAACAACTCTTGATCTATCTACTTTACATGTTACCGGACTTCCTCCCAATCATCATCATTATGCGTCATGACTATAAACGTGGAGGGTCATGGAATGGTTCGCCATCCCACAACCATCATAGCTTAAGATAAGCTCTGTGTCCTTGTCCCGATCATGTCTCGTGGTCAAGCCATCCAGGTGTTTATTTACTTGAATTTCCCTTGCTCTCTTGCCATACATTTTGCCAGTTGTTTTCAAGATTTCTAATTTAGTTTCCCCTCATAACATGTCCATACACTCTTTACTACCTCTAATTTCTTTAATTTGTTTCCGGTTTTCATTTGCATCTTGTAGCACATTCTCATTCGTCTTATTCTAATGTGATAAACATTTCACATAGCTTTATCCCTGCAAGTGTTATTCCTGAAAGTGTTATTCCTGAAAGTGTTATACATCAGTGTGTTATTCCTGCAAGTTTTATTGCTGAAAGCGTTATTACTGCAAGTGCTCTTACCGAGTGTGTTATACCTGAGTGTGTTATTCCTGCAAGTATTATTCTTTCAAATGTTATTCCTGCAATTGTTATTTCTGCAATTGTTATTCCTGAGTGTGTTATTCCTGTAAGTGTTATTACTGAGTGTGTTATTACTGCAAGTGTTATTGATGCAAGTGTTATTCCTGCAAGTCTTATTCCCGACTGTTTTATTCCTACAAGTGGTATTCCTGAGTGTGTTATTCCTGCAGGTATTATTCTTTCAAACGTTATTCCTGCAATTGTTATTCCTGCAATTGTTCTTCCTGGGTGTGTTATTCCTGTAAGTGTTATCGATGCAAGTGTTATTCCTGCAAGTGTTATTCCTGAGTGTGCTATTCCTGCAAGTGTTATTCAAGAGTGTGTTATTCCTGCAAGTGCTATCCCTGCAAATGTTATTCCTGCAGTTGTTATTCCTGCAAGTGTCATTCCTGCAAATATTTCTGCGTGTGTTATTCCTGCAAGTGTTATTCCTGCAAGTGTATTCCTGCAAGTGTTATTCCTAAGTTTGTTATTCCTGCAAGTGCTATTCCTGAGTGTTTTATTACTGTAAGTGTTACTACTGAGTGTGTTATTCCCGTAGGTGTTAATGATGCAAGTGTTATTCCCAAGTGTGTTATTCCTGCGTACATTTGCAGCACGAATTGGCCTTACCAGCCACACTCGCCACCGCCATGGGTCGTAGTTATTAAGCCTTTTTGAAGCACAATGTACCAAACTATCGTCTGTCAAGACGGAAAGGTGCCAATACAAATATTCCTGCAAGTGTTATTCTTACAAGTGTTATTTCTGAGTTTGTTATTCCTGCCAGTGTTATTCCTGATTGTGTTATTCCTGATTGTGTTATTCCTGCAAGTGTTATTTCTGAATGTGTTATTCCTACAAGTGTTATTCCTGCAAGTGTTATTCCTGCAAGTGTTATTCCTGCAAATGTTATTCCCGCAAGTGTTATTGATCCAAGTGTTATTCCTGCAAGTTTTATTCCTGATTGTGTTATTCCTACAAGTGTTATTCCTGAGTGTGTTATTCCTGCAAGTGTTATTCCTGCAAATGTTATTCCCGCAAGTGTTATTGATGCAAGTGTTATTCCTGCAAGTTTTATTCCTGAGTGTGTTATTCCTGAAAGTGTTATTCCTGAGTGTGTTATTCATGCAAGTGTTATTCCTGAATGTGCTATTTCTGCAAGTGGTATTGATGCAAACCAAGATTACTTTTTCTATGGACCATTCTCACATTACAGAAAGATGGTTAAAGTGATGGAGTACTGGAGATATTGGGAGAAAGTATACACATAAATTGTTGGAGTGATGGACAACAGGCGACATTGGGAGAGAGTATACACATATATGGTTGAGGTATGGACGGGTACAGACAGCGGGAGAAAATATACAATTATATGGCCGTAGCGATGAAAGGGTGGAGACAGCGGGAGAAAGTATGCACTTATATAGTTGGAGTGATGGATGATTGGGGACCGTGATAAAGTGTACAGATACATGGTTAGAGGTACGACGCCTGGCGACATTGGGAGAAAGTATACAAATTATTGGTTGAGTGTGCTACGACTAAAGACATCGGGTGATGGTCTAAAAAATATGTTGTAGCAGGGAATGGCGCCGGGAGACTTCAGAAGAAAGTATACACATTCGGATTAGTCCTGATCGGCAGATCGACAAAATCATGATCAGACCATGACTTTCAGGCTTCAAATATACCTCACAAAACTGTAACTTACCTTGTACCTAAACAACCTCATGTAACCCCCCCCCCCCCCTCCAACCCTCCTTTGTATGAGTGCGTTTTCGTGCATGCCCTCACGAGGTTGTCCAGTGTGGCCTCTGAGAGTGTCCGGCTCTGGCAAAAGTCAGTCAACTGTTGCTTATAGCAATGTCTGATGAAACAAGCACCAGGTGTGGAAGAAGGCAACATGCGAAGAGCCCTTGCAGGTGTCTCTACGTTATATAGGACAGGCAGGTGGTCGTTTAGCCAGAGCTCTCTCACTCTTTCATTCTCTCACTCTCTCTCTCTTTTTCCTGGCTGACACAACACAAGCTCTCCCTTTCTCGCACAGACAAATGCTATCTCTCTCGCCAGCAGAGAAATGTTCTCTCGCCTTCAAACAAAACACTTCTCTCTCTCTCCCTCTCTCTCTCTTTCTTATTTGCTCTCATTCTCTCTCACTCTCTCTCACTCTGTCTCTCTCACTCTCCTTCTCTCCCTCTCTCTTTCACTTTCTCTCACTCTCTCTCTCTCTTACTATCTCTCTCTCTCTCTCTCTCTCTCTCTCTGTCTATTTCTTACTCTCCCTCCCCCTCTCTCTCTCTGACACAACATAAGCTGACACAACATAAGCTGACACAACATAAGCTCTCCCTTTCTCGCACAGACACATGTCATATCCCTTCCCTTCAGAGTAATGCACTTTCTCCTGTCACCCCAAAACACAGCTCCCCCACTCACTCTCTTTCCCCTTCTCTCTCACATCCACAAACACCCACACCAGACCGACTCTCACACACACTAAAACACATGTCTCAGCAAACAATCCCTCACATCATCAAAGAAACGTTTCTATCCTACAACAAATCCCTTAACACACATTCTCCAACACCTTGCGTTATTCCCAATCAACAGAACCCACACATACGTGAGCAAGCCGCCATAACAGACCCACGCCCACATTCCCATCATGCAGACGGCATATCCGCTAACGTGTCTAATTTTATCCATCACAAGCACAATCTCGCAGAACTCGAAACACAGTCAGCAAAAATAACCTGAAACAAAAATTAAAACATGCACAGTACTGCAGACAGGACGCCCGACTTATGTGTACAGAATAAATATAGACAGCATGAGTAAGGGACGAGTAAATATATAAATAACAACAACAACAACAAACATTGCCAGTTCTTAATCCTCAAAAACTGGTTCTAGCTCTTCTGCCAATTCTGTACTTTATATTGGGCAGGATAACCTAACGAGATTATGTGAAAATAGATTGAGAACAAAAACTCTTCTTATCAGATATTTGTGTACCTCTTAAATGTGCCAGACATTGATGATCCCAAAGACAACAAGGGGTGGTGACAGGGCGACAGGGTGGTTTTGCACCAAAGATTCTCTAGATAAAGCACCGAATAGCACTAATTACGACGACATTTATTAGACAAGAGGCGAGTTTGTGGACTGACACTGGAGGTTCATTTCCGGAGGTTAATTACGTTTTTTCTTACGTATTTTCTCTTTAGCGAAAGATCATAGTTGTCGAATTCCTTTGTTACATACAAGTTCTGCTTCTGGTTTCTTCCTCACCTGTAGCAGATATCGGACATCATGACCCGGATCGCCTGTCTGCTATTTTGATACAATTACAGCTGCGTATACTATTATTTGTTGCTAAATTATTACAATTACTAAAGTCGAGAGGGCCCACCTAACTACACGAGGTTTACCCCATTTGCCTCTATCTACCTCCGTAAACAGGAGTGAAACAGGGTTGTGTCTTATCACCGATGCTCTTTGGAATAGCTATCGATTGGGTCATGCGCAAATGCACAAACAACACAAATATTGGTATCCATTGGGTTGACAAAATTCTAGAAGACCTGGACTTTGCCGACGATATAGTGCTTTTGAGTTCAACACACCCGAATGCCCAAGAGAAAACAAACCACCTCCAAAATGTTTCAGGGCAAATTGGTCTCCAAATTAACACCACAAAAACAAAGACTATTGATCTTACCAACAGTACAGATGACACCAAATTGAACAGCTACGTTCTTGAAAAAGTCAACAGCTTCACATACCTAGGAAGCAAAATGACATCTACAGGGGACTCAACACCAGAAATATCATCTAGAATCGCACTGGCATCTGGTGCCTTCAATAAACTGTCAAACATCTGGAAGTCAAAGACACTCAGCAAACACACAAAACTTAAAATCTCCAACTGTTGTGTGTTTCCAGTGTTAACGTATGGATGTGAAAGTTGGAAATCAACGGTAGCTTTAGATAAAAAAATTAGATAATTCTGAGAACAAATGTCTTAGAAGACTTCTAAACATTCACTGGACAGACTTCAGAACCAATACGCAAATAAGGCAAGAGACTAAGCAAGATACAGTATCCAATTTCATAAGAAGACGCCGTTGGAACTACATCGGCCATGTACTCAGAATGGACAAGACAAGACTCCCCTACCAAGCCCTCATATGGTCACCAGTAGGGAAAAGAAAACGGGGAAGACCAAGAGAGACCCTGCGTAGAACCATCATTAGAGAAGACCCATTCAATGGCCAAGTAAATATCCAAGATCTACAACAGGTAGCAGCGAACCGCCAAGCATGGAGAGTCAGGACTTCTGCCCTATGCGCCGCCTTAGGCTCAAGAGGAAAGACTAACTAACTAACCTCCGTATAACGGCAAACTGCTGGCCGAGAGAGAATCGCACAATGCACGAACTCCATAGCAAAAGCTTTGACCCCTGGAATCTCTGAAACAAACAAAAAAATGACAGTCGTGGTCTGAACCACGCAGATCGGCGAACGAAATTTCAGACGACTGACCTTCTCCGCCACGGAAACCCCGCTTTAGTATTTGTTGTACAGTTCTCTAAATTTTGTAAATACACACACATGTATTGTTAGACGCTCATAGAAGTAGAAGAAAGAAGTAGGGACTAGAGGACGCACTAGTCAGTCAGTCAGTCAGTCAGTCAGTCAGTCAGTCAGTCAGTCAGTCAGTCAGTCAGTCAGTCAGTCAGTCAGTCAGTCAGTCAGTCAGTCAGTCAGTCAGTCAGTCAGTCAGTCAGTCAGTCAGTCAGTCAGTCAGTCAGTCAGTCAGTCAGTCAGTCAGTCAGTCAGTCAGTCAGTCAGTCAGTCAGTCAGTCAGTCAGTCAGTCAGTCAGTCAGTCAGTCAGTCAGTCAGTCAGTCAGTCAGTCAGTCAGTCAGTCAGTCAGTCAGTCAGTCAGTCAGTCAGTCAGTCAGTCAGTCAGTCAGTCAGTCAGTCAGTCAGTCAGTCAGTCAGTCAGTCAGTCAGTCAGTCAGTCAGTCAGTCAGTCAGTCAGTCAGTCAGTCAGTCAGTCAGTCAGTCAGTCAGTCAGTCAGTCAGTCAGTCAGTCAGTCAGTCAGTCAGTCAGTCAGTCAGTCAGTCAGTCAGTCAGTCAGTCAGTCAGTCAGTCAGTCAGTCAGTCAGTCAGTCAGTCAGTCAGTCAGTCAGTCAGTCAGTCAGTCAGTCAGTCAGTCAGTCAGTCAGTCAGTCAGTCAGTCAGTCAGTCAGTCAGTCAGTCAGTCAGTCAGTCAGTCAGTCAGTCAGTCAGTCAGTCAGTCAGTCAGTCAGTCAGTCAGTCAGTCAGTCAGTCAGTCAGTCAGTCAGTCAGTCAGTCAGTCAGTCAGTCAGTCAGTCAGTCAGTCAGTCAGTCAGTCAGTCAGTCAGTCAGTCAGTCAGTCAGTCAGTCAGTCAGTCAGTCAGTCAGTCAGTCAGTCAGTCAGTCAGTCAGTCAGTCAGTCAGTCAGTCAGTCAGTCAGTCAGTCAGTCAGTCAGTCAGTCAGTCAGTCAGTCAGTCAGTCAGTCAGTCAGTCAGTCAGTCAGTCAGTCAGTCAGTCAGTCAGTCAGTCAGTCAGTCAGTCAGTCAGTCAGTCAGTCAGTCAGTCAGTCAGTCAGTCAGTCAGTCAGTCAGTCAGTCAGTCAGTCAGTCAGTCAGTCAGTCAGTCAGTCAGTCAGTCAGTCAGTCAGTCAGTCAGTCAGTCAGTCAGTCAGTCAGTCAGTCAGTCAGTCAGTCAGTCAGTCAGTCAGTCAGTCAGTCAGTCAGTCAGTCAGTCAGTCAGTCAGTCAGTCAGTCAGTCAGTCAGTCAGTCAGTCAGTCAGTCAGTCAGTCAGTCAGTCAGTCAGTCGCATATCCTTTACGTGATATTGTTTATACCGTGGAGCGTCAATGTTTGTGTTCTTCTCTGTCCATGATATTTTATATACAGACACGTCGATCCTTTATCATAACGGCAATCAGTCGTTGAGGGTACAGCGATGACGTAGTGGCATGACGATTGCATGCATATCCTGTGGTAATGCGATCGAATCCTCATTAAGGCGGATTGTTCACAACCGACCTGGGCTCCCCAGGCGACCCCGGCTCAAATAGCTACCAAAACATGTCGTGGGAGGTAAAGCTGGCGGTGTGATGCTGGACCCCATCACCCACACAGTACCGACTGGTCTAGGAAATATGGGTCTGGCACTATATAGCCTTTAGCAAGATGAAAAACATTCTGACCAATAAAAAGATGTCAATTGAAATGAGAAAAAGAGTGTTGGGGGGGGGGGGAGGGGGGGATACCTAGTGCCTGTTCTTTCGTATGGATGTGAAAATTGGACAATGTGCAGTCAAGCTGAAAAACATCTGATGGCTGCAGTATAACAGAATAGCTGTTATAAGAGTTGGGGGGGGGGGCAGTGAGGGGCTAGCTGGTGCGCAACGAAAAGATTTTAGTATTCAGCAGTGCACGGGTGAGCACCATGGTTGACGGTAGCTAGGGGATGTTGTGGTGTGACGACAGGGAGTTAGAGGTTAGTAACCGCAGTACCATCCGCCTGACCGGTCGCAAGAGTTTGTTTGGTTTCATCGGGAATGAATGATGATGAGCGGGCCTTGGTTTTAAAAGAGATGAATCTGATTTTGTCTACAGACTCGAGAATTACTCTGCCTTTGTTTTGATACATCAGCCAAATAAATTATGAAACCGAAGACTGCGGAATTGAGTTGTTTATATTTTAAGATCAACCACTATACGTCACGAATAACATTGCCTCCCCTACACTGCTATAGCAGAAATGTGGTTTCTGAGGAAAATGCAAAAAATACCATGGACAGACAGAAAAACCACTGACCAAGTACTACAGGATACAAATGAAAATCGTAAATTGATTAGAGAAATTAGACGTAGACAGTCAACGTTTTTTGGACATGTTATGAGAAGAAATGGATTGGAGAACTTAGTGACAACTGGCAAGATCGAAGAGAATAGACCAAGAGGAAGACCGAGAGGCAAATATCTGGATGGCTTGGCCACATGGCATGGACGAGACAGGAACACTGAGTTGATCCTCGACTCTGGTGATCGAGTGAAATGGCGAGTCATGACCGCCCACGCTTTCCGGCATGGCACATGATTGATTGATTGATTGACTATATAACCAGTGCGCTTAAGAAGTTCAATGGTGTCATGTACGTACTCTAATCAGTTGTGGGTATCAGTCTTCTGGCCTAGATAGACTCACTATCCCAACTAGTTCTTTCACCTTTTATATTGGAGACAAGGAGAAATTTCATTCCTTCCAAGCAACTTTGTTATGTGAAAGGAACAATCTCCTGGGACAGTGTGGGTTAAACATTGGGAAGGCTGAGGCATTGACACAGTGAGATGTGTTGCTCCGGCTGGTGGTTAAGTGAAGACTGAGGCATTGACACAGTGAGATGTGTTGCTCCGGCTGATGGTTAGGGGAAGACTGAGGCATTGACACAGTGAGATGTGTTGCTCCGGCTGGTGGTTAGGGGAAGACTGAGGCATTGACACAGTGAGATGTGTTGCTCCGGCTGATGGTTAGGGGAAGACTGAGGCATTGACACAGTGAGATGTGTTACTCCGGCTGGTGGTTAGGGGAAGACTGAGGCATTGACACAGTGAGATGTGTTGCTCCGGCTGGTGGTTAGGGGAAGACTGAGGCATTGACACAGTGAGATGTGTTGCTCCGGCTGGTGGTTAGGGGAAGACGATGATAACTAGAAAACTCGATGTGGGATCAGGTCCGAACAAGGGTCATGTCATAAAAGAGAAAAAGATGGTTAAGAAGAGGAGGGGAGGATGAAGAAGAAGACCAGGAAGAAGTTTAAGGCGATGGGGAAGAGGGGGATGAAGAGCACGAATAAGAATAGGACAATCAGTGTAAGACATGATAGTCTGTCTGTAAGACATGATAGTAACGTCTGTAAGTCATGATAGTCCTGTTTGTAAGACATGATAGTCCTGTCTGTAAGTCATGATAGTCCTGTGTGTAAGATATAATAGTCCTGACTGTAATTCATGATAGTCCTGTCAGTAAGACATGATAGTCCTGTCTGTAAGTCATGATAGTCTTGTGTGTAAGACATGATAGTCCGGTCTGTAAGTCATGAAAGTCCTGTCTGTAGGACATGATAGTCCTGTCTGTAAGACATGATAGTAACGTCTGTAAGTCATGATAGTCCTGTCTGTAAGTCATGATAGTCCTGTCTGTAAGATATGATAGTCCTGTCTGTAAGATATGATAGTCATGTCTGTAAGACATGATAGTCCTGTCTGTAAGAAATGATAGTCCTGTCTGTAAGACATGATAGTCCTGTCTGTAAGACATGATAGTAACGTCTGTAAGTCATGATAGTCCTGTCTGTAAGACACGGTAGTCCTGTGTGTAAGACATGATAGTCCTGTCTGTAAGACATGGTAGTCCTGTCTGTAAGTCATGATAGTCCTGTCTGTAAGACATGATAGTCCTGTCTGTAAGATATGATAGTCTTGTCTGTAAGACATGGTAGTCCTGTGTGTAAGACATGATAGTCCTGTCTGTAAGACATGGTAGTCCTGTCTGTAAGTCATGATAGTCCTGTCTGTAAGACATGATAGTCCTGTCTGTAAGACATGGTAGTCCTGTGTGTAAGACATGAAAGTCCTGTCTGTAAGACATGGTAGTCCTGTCTGTAAGTCATGATAGTCCTATCTGTAAGACATGATAGTCCTGTCTGTAAGACATGATAGTCATGTGTGTAAGACATGATAGTCCTGTCTGTAAGTCATGATAGTCTTGTGTGTAAGACATGACATTTTCTTGTTGTTGCTGGTCGTGAATCCTGGGCAAGTTTACGTTCAATAGTTTGCCATTGCCTTCTGAACGATCGGAACAGAAACTATTTCATAAAATACCAACGTAAAATGGTCTGCTGCCAAATCGCCCACAGCTGTGTTGCGAACGCAGGTATGTGGAATTACAAATTGCATCTGTAACTTCTTCACCACGGAGGCAGCGAATAAACAACTAAATAAACGAGGGGTCTGAACGAGTTCAAATAACAACCTGACTGGACAGAAGGACGTAATGTAACATTTGCTATCATCATCATCATCATCATCATCATCATTATTATCATCATCATCATCATCATCATCATCATCATCATCATCATCATCATCATCATCATCATCATCATCATATCATCATCATCATCATCATCATCATCATCATCATCATCATCATCATCATCATCTAGTAAGTGATCTGCAGAACATCGCGCTCATCGCGTCCCGCCGGCAAGCATCTCGATCTTTCGCCAGTTCCCCTTACTCAAGCATTTTCGTGCCCATAGCATCTTCAACGCCCTGTGTTCCGTCTTCGTGCTGGAGGACCGCAGCCTCTCATCTCAGGATCCACGCCCCCCCCCCCCCATCCCTGTTCTCTTCCAGCCACTGTGACATTTATGATGAGGAGAGTATTTCAGTTGCCGAGACATGACACTCTTTATGTTTCACTTTTATTCGACTCTCAGATCTGGTAGAGTGTCACTATGTTACTTCGTCTTGTTCCGCGATATGTTTGTGTAACATTTAAGCTCAAACGCATAGAGTGTCTTCTTTAGTAATTGCGAAACTGTTCATGACTCACATCTGTATGTGCCAAGGAAAAGATGAATGATCTTAATCGTTTAATTTGATAATGTTCTGCCATGGCCTCTTAATTAATTCAGTGCCAAGCAAAAAATAAGTCTGGACCAAACAGGGTACACAATCAATTGAACGAGTATTATAATTACATTTCCATACACTGAGAATTGAAACTGAGGACGATACCACGAAACAAAACAAATAACTTATTATCCATAAACATTTCGGATAAAACACGTTCCATTTTACGGGACGAAAAAATGTCCCGCCATCTTGCTCCAAGGGAATTCACTCTCTCCCAAATAACATAATGACCTTAGTATTGCGATATGTCGTCCTTCTGTCTAAATGGAAGATCACATTTGGCGATATATTATCCTTCGTCACTGAATAGGTGAATACTGTTTCACCTCTACTGTGTGAAGATCAACATAGTTTGAATGGATAAGAGCGCTCGCTCTTAAACTGTCGGTGTGCTGATGCTGAGGTCGCGGGTTCAACCCCAGCACCGGTCACCAGGACTACAATGTTGATCTCTCGTCAATGACTTCGGGACGTAATTTACAAGTATCTGAGAAGTCAGAGTGGGTTCGCTTGATGGCAAGGGACACTGGTAATAGGGAAAGCTAATCCACTCCCAAACATCATTTCAGTACACTCCCCAGTAATGGCAACTACTAGAGGTAGTAGTAGCACTGTATGGGTTATGCTTGAGATCAACGCTAGCCAGCGCACAACGAAACCTCTACTTTGCCAGGGTCATTCCACATTTGATGTTCACAGTTTGTAACATTTCTTCATTTTTGGTTGTGATTTCTGGTTGACATGTGGGCACTTGGGGGTAGAGTGAGTTGATTAACAACAGAGCTTTGCACAAAGAATTAACACTAGCATATCGTGTAAGGCGTTACCTAAAAACGTTCAACTCTGCCTTTCTCAGTCCTAGAAACTTCAGGTTCTAATACATCCATTCTGTGGTGGCTACAGTTTAAATCCCCACCCCCATCGTGGGGTGGCTGAGGTGCAAGACAAGGACGCGGCCTGACGCTGGCTAAGATCAGAAGCATCTCTTCGAGGGGAGGACTATCCATAGACTGATGGGAGGACTATCAATTGAGTGATGGGAGGACTATCAATAGACTGATGGGAGGACTATCAATAGACTGATGGGAGGACTATCAATAGACTGATGGGAGGACTATCAATAGACTGATGGGAGGACTATCAATAGACTGATGGGAGGACTATCAATAGACTGATGGGAGGACTATCAATAGACTGATGGGAGGATTATCTATAGACTGATGGGAGGATTATCCATAGACTGATGGGAGGATTATCCATAGACTGATGGGAGGATTATCCATAGACTGATGGATTACCCATAGACTGATGGGAGGACTTTCCATAGACTGATGGGAGGACTATCCATAGACTGATGGGAGGATTATCCACAGACTGATGGGAGGATTATCCATAGACTGATGGGAGGATTATCCATAGACTGATGGGAGGATTATCCATAGACTGATGGGAGGATTATCCATAGACTGATGGGAGGACTTTCCATAGACTGATGGGAGGACTATCCATAGACTGATGGGAGGACTATCCATAGACTGATGGGAGGACTATCCATAGACTGGGTCGGCACTCTGGCTAACGTTCTAGGTTCTCTGTGACTCCCCACAGATGTTCACTTCTAGTACCAGTCTCACAATGAATGATTCACCAAAACATGAGAAGTAGACGGTCAACTTTACAAGAACACAATAATCCGCGTCTATGATTCTATCAAAGCAGCTAACAGAAATTTGTACTAGTCCCGGTCTTGCATATCCTGTTGGTTTCTAAGCTTCTAAGTTTCTAAGTTCTGCTCCAAAGGAAGGTGATGCTAAGATGCGGGAGTTGGTCTTCTGAGCCGATAACGATATGTCCAGGATTTCCGCAGGATTCACCACTGTCACCAGTACTATTCAACGCCTATACGGTGCCGATCACTGAACAATAGTTAGACTGGAGGGGTAGGACTCTATCATTTGCTGATAACATTCTCGTGTATCGACAGGGTTGAGATAGACAGGCGGTTACCAATGATATGCAGGGCGAACTAGATCGAATTCCCTCATGGTGCGCTGATGCCGATGCCCTTGTCAACCCTGCAAAGGCATCGGTTACATGGTTCTCCCTAAACAACCATATTGTGAACACAGGCCTGCCGGCAGTAAGAATGGATGGAGCCTTTTAAGTAGAACCCAGTCAGTGACATATCTTGGCATGAGGCTTGATCGAAGCCTGTCCTTCAGAGATCATGTCGATTATGTTATAATGAAAGCTCGAAAAGGTTTGTCAGCAATGAGAGTCATGGCGGCTGCCAATATCGAGCAAAGACTGCTAATACGTCTGTTCCAAGGACTGGTGCTTTCACGCATCGAGTATGCCCTGGCCATCTTCACTGTCAGCCCTACACAGACTGGAAGACTTGAAAAGGTACAAAACGAAGCCATGCGCATCATTTTGGGCTGCACGAAAGACGCCAGCTGTGTAGCAATGAGATACCTCCTTGACTTCCCGAAAACGGAACACAGGATCAAGATCTGGAGAGCTCGTGCATACTTAAAAATAAGTGCAGATGAGCAGCACCCTCTGCATGACGCTATATTCAGAGAAAAGGGTGACAGGCTAAAGAGAGGCAAATCATGGATGTGTCGGGCGGAAGATGTCGTAAGACAGGTCTGCAGTCTTACCAGTATCAACCCCGGCAAGGAATGGGTGTCAGTGCCTCCAGATTTTAAGTGCACTTTCTCCTGCATTATCACACTCGACAGACGGTGCAGAGAGCAGAGCCCTGCCGCTGTCAATGCAGAGGTTAACGCGCTCATCTATGAACACTCAGATAGCCCCGAAGTGCTCATCTATACAGATGGATCTGTTGTAAAGCAGCAGAGAAGTGCGTGGGCATTTACAGCCCGTTCAGCGGGCCGAACCGTTCAAGAATCCAGTGGTGCCCACTCTATGACCACGAGCAGCATGACGATGGAGGTGATGGCAGTTACACAGGCTTTCATATGGCTGGAATCACAGCATTATACCAACGTGTGTGTACTAAGTGACTCAATGAGCATGATTCAGAAGATCGAAGCTGGATCTGTACGTAGACAGTGGACTGAGTCGCTGCGGAAGTCTGTTGTTCGTAAAGTCTCCTTCATCTTCGTCCCGGGACATGCGGGAGTCGAGGGAAATGAACGAGATGACAAACTGGCTGGCTCTGCACCCCCTGTAGATGGTCAACCCATGGATCGTGCCGATATTATTAACGTCCTTAAAGATATGGCGAGAACAGAGGACTTTGATGTCAGTGAATCCACATCGCTGTCCAGGATGAAAGACCTGGGAGTAAGAATCGGCACGGCTAGACGCGAGAGGTACATCGGGAAAACAAGGCGCCTCGTCAACCAACACAGAACTGGCACTATTAGCCACCGGCCGCTGATGCATATGCTGGGGTGAGGATCTGAGAACTTATGGACATGTCCGGAGTGCAATGAAGATACTCCAACTGATAACTGATAACTGATTCTAAGCATTTGGAGTGAAAGGATTGATCTGCTGCACAATGCCGTTTGAGAGAGTATAGCGTGCCGGTTCAGAAAAACTGACGACGTCATTCCGACAGATACAAGTGTATTAATAGCTCATAAAAGATCAATGCATATGACTTAATAGTTAACACTTACCGTCGCTCACAAAGTGTTAACTTTAATGGTCTTGCATGAAATGCTAATACTAAAGTCTTACATCAAGTGTCAATTCAGAGTCTCCCAAAATGTCTTAACAAGCACAGACTCTCATCACATTTTAACATCCACAGGCTTCCTTTAAGACTTAACATCCACAGTCGTCAAGTGAGAATGAACAATCACCATCTTGCACTGAGTGGTAACATTTATGGTCTTCCAATAAAATTTGACATTCACAGTTTTCAGAGGGCGAATTCCCTCCTGGTTGATGACTATGTTCTAGACACTGCCTCAGCTGCACAACATAGTCTATCTGTATTAACTTAGTAATTGCCATGGGATGATTAATAGTCTTAATTGATTTCCGGTATCTGCCATGAGTTTATATATCCCTGAAATGTTGTCACTGTATTATAATACAAGTGTAATACAAGAGTAAATGCTGCTTCCCGTGTTGTCTCACCGCTTTACGCGGTGCTGAAGTGTCCTCTTCAGGGCATAAGCCTGGGCAATGGAAATCGGAGAACCAGCTGTTGCCCAGTAGCAAGTTCCCCTTCTCCACGTCGTCGATGTTGACCAAAGGAAAGGCAGTAGCCAAAGCAACTTGGCATCGGTGCCGTCACAGAAGTTGCCAGAACTATGTTGTTTACAACATGGAACTAACTGCCTTAGGGACTCCATCTCCGGATTTGTCCTCAGGGTTTACTCCCGAGGCCTTTCCCATATGGGTATACACGCAAGGCAGCGGAGGTTTGAGATTTAGAGTTCCCTCTCTTAGAAGAGATACCAACCAAGGCTGACGAGCCTCGTCTGCCCGGGAATCAATAAGGAAGGAAGTCTACCATTCTTCCTTCCTGGCAGTGACCATACTGATCGGATGACCGTAGCCATTGTCTCTATAAAGAGATCCTCTGCCCACCGTCATTGACGTGAAACCATAACCAACAACTTTCTGTCGGCTGCTCCCAAGTCCAATCCACAACCTGCTCACATGGCTTCACGTTACCCTGTGGGGGGGGGGGGGGGGGGGGCTAAACGGGTACTCCACCTTGCCCAAGGGTGTCCCGTAGGCTAGCGTTGGGAAGGAGGCACCTTACTTCTCTCCTTTGATAAGGGATACCCCTACCCCGCTACCCAAGAAGTGTGATGTATGGTAGGTCAGTGTGGTGTATGGTGGAGTCAGTGTGATGTATGGTGGAGTCAGTGTCATGTATGGTGGAGTCAGTGTCATGTATGGTGCAGTCAGTGTGATGTATGGTGGAATCAGTGTGATGTATGGTGGAATCAGTGTGATGTATGGTGGAGTCAGTGTGATGTATGGTGGAGTCAGTGTGATGTATGGTGGAGTCAGTGTGATGTATGGTGGAGTCAGTGTGATGTATGGTGGAGTCAGTGTTATGTATAGTAGAGTCAGTGTGATGTATGGTGGAGTCAGTGTGATGTATGGTGGAGTCAGTGTGATGTATGGTGGAGTCAGTGTGATGTATGGTGGAGTCAGTGTCATGTATGGTGGAGTCAGTGTGATGTATGGTGGAGTCAGTGTCATGTATGGTGGAGTCAGTGTGATGTATGGTGGAGTCAGTGTGATGTATGGTGGAGTCAGTGTCATGTATGGTGGAGTCAGTGTGATGTATGGTGGAGTCAGTGTGATGTATGGTGGAGTCAGTGTCATGTATGGTGGAGTCAGTGTCATGTATGGTGCAGTCAGTGTGATGTATGGTGGAATCAGTGTGATGTATGGTGGAATCAGTGTGATGTATGGTGGAGTCAGTGTGATGTATGGTGGAGTCAGTGTGATGTATGGTGGAGTCAGTGTGATGTATGGTGGAGTCAGTGTGATGTATGGTGGAGTCAGTGTTATGTATAGTAGAGTCAGTGTGATGTATGGTGGAGTCAGTGTGATGTATGGTGGAGTCAGTGTGATGTATGGTGGAGTCAGTGTCATGTATGGTGGAGTCAGTGTCATGTATGGTGGAGTCAGTGTGATGTATGGTGGAGTCAGTGTCATGTATGGTGGAGTCAGTGTGATGTATGGTGGAGTCAGTGTGATGAATGGTGGAGTCAGTGTCATGTATGGTGGAGTCAGTGTCATGTATGGTGGAGTCAGTGTCATGTATGGTGGAGTCAGTGTCATGTATGGTGGAGTCAGTGTGATGTATGGTGGAGTCAATGTGGTGTATGGTGGAGTCAGTGTGATGTATGGTGGAGTCAGTGTGGTGGAAAGTATTTGGCATGTGCTCGCTCCGTGTGGAAGACGTTACGGAGGCATGTTGTAATCACACATACCCGCGTTCGAAACACAGCTGTTTACGATTTGTCAGAGACCGCTTTGGGTTGGTTTTTTTATGAATTGGTATCGGTGCGGGTCGTTCAGCAAGCAATATCAAACTATTGAACATAAACTTGCAAAGATATCACATTCTTCACACAAATATCCATATTGACGTGGATAGGCCTTAGGTTCATACCAGAATGCGATCAGCTTTGCCAGTAGTGGGTTGTGCTCAGTATTTAAATTTCAAATCCCGAAACAACCAAATAAATCAAAAGATATCACTAACAGCCAAAAAATGCTGGGGTTGACAGCGACGTCCTGCGAGGATGTGAAACTTAACTTCTTGTATTATTTTGGCCTTTATAACGCCGTAAAAAATATTTAGAATATCAGCAAAAGCAAACATGCAGTGAAAAGTGAAAGAATACAGCCCAATAATTATTTTATCTAAGTGAAATATTCATATGCGTTAGAAAATTCTCGAGCATCTAAAATAAAGCCATTGTGCTTTCAAACACTTTAAAGATCTGTTTAAATTATTATCACATTAGTTTCATGGCATTACCGTTAAGTAGGTTAATTTAAAAAATTTATAAAAAGTTACAATAAATACTAAATTACTTCAATTACATAATACAGTTATGGTACTCTTAGTAATTTCCCTTGACATAACTCATGCTGTTATGTCCCTTTGCTGTGCCTTGTTAGAGCGAGGAAGAGCTTGTGTGAGAGAGACCTTTTTAGTGAGAGAGAGAGAGAGAGAGAGAGAGAGAGAGAGGAGAGAGAGGGAGAGAGCTTGTTAGAGAGAGTGAGAGAGACCTTGTTAGAGAGAGAGCTTCTTAGAGAGAGGGAGAGCTTGTGAGAAAGATCTTGTTAGAGAGAGAGCTTGTTAGAGAGAGGGAGAGCTTGTGAGAGAGAGGGAGGGCTTGTGAGAGAGAGAGACCTTGTTAGAGAGAGAGAGACCTTGTTAGAGAGAGAACTTGTTAGAGAGAGAGCTTGTTATAGAGAGAGAGAGAGACTTTGTTAGAGAGAGAGCTTGTTAGATAGAGAGACCTTGTTAGAGAGAGCGCACGCCTGTTAGAGAGAGGGAGAGCTTGTGAGAGAGAGAAAGAGAGAGAGAGAGAGATAGAGTTTGTGAGAAAAGGGGCTTGTGTGAAAGAGAACTTGTGTGAAAGAGAACTTGTGTGAGAGGAAGACAGTGAGAGTGCACGTGTGAGCGAGAGCATGAGAGAAGAGAGAGAGAGCTTGTGTGTGTGTTAGAGAGAGATCTTTTGAGAGATAGAGTGAAGAGAGAGAGAGAGAGTGTGCTTGAGAGAGAGAGAGAGAGAGAGAGAGAGAGAGAGAGATAGATTGTGTGTATGTCTGTGTGATAGTGAGCTTTTGAGATAGAGAGAGAGAGAGAGGCAGAGCTTATGCGTGTATGTCTGTGGGAAATAGCTTTTGAGAGAGTAAAAGAGAACGAATGAACGAACTTTATTATCGAAGGGTAACAAACACACACCCCCACATACACCATCTCCCCACCCACAAACACACACACAATTCCCATCCCACACACATCCCCCACCCACTCACACACAAACACAGGCACACATGCATACATCCACACATCCATACCCACCCACACATCCCCCACCTTCATACATCTCCCCATCCACACTCACACATTCTCCACCCATCCCATAACCTACCAACACTCACCCACCCACATATCCTCCACCACTCACCCACACACCCCCAACCACTCAGCCAAATACACATCCCCCAACCACATATCCAACACCCACACACACATATTCCCGCCAACTCAGATACCCTGCACCTACCCACACACAAAACCCGCACCCACCCACACATCCCCCACTTACACGCATCACCCACCCACACAATCTCCCCCACCTACACAATCTTCCCCACCCACACAATCTCCCCCACCCACACAATCTCCCTCACCCACACAATCTCCCCCACCCACACATCCTCCACCCACCCACTCGCCAACTACCGCCCCCCTCCCCCCGATCTCTAATCCCCAATCACACATCCCTTAACTACACATCTCACCACCCATAAACTCACACACACACACATCTCACCACCCATACACACATCCTCACCCACTAACACATTCCTCATCCAAAAACACACACCAACCACCCACACAACCCCACCACCCACATATACCCACCCACATACATCCACCTTCCCACCCACACACACATCCGCCATCCCACCCACACACACACATCCCCCACCCCCATCCTCACATACATCCTTCATCCACGCACACATCCCACACCTCCCCCATCCCTCACACATCTCCCCTTCCACACAACACTCCACCCATAAACGCATTCTTGGGTGTTTATGGGTGGGGGATATGTGTGGGCAGGTGGGGAGATGTGTTTGTAGGTGGGGATGTGAGTATAGGTGGGTGATGTGTAGTTGAGAAGTGGCGGATATTGGGTGGGTGAGTGGGTGTAGGTTGGCTGATGTGTGTGTGGGTGGGTGAGGAAAATTGTGAGGGTGCGGGATGTATGTGTAGATGAGTGGGTTGACGGGGGTATGTGTGTGTGGTTTTGTGATGCGTGTTTTGCTGGGTGGTTGCGGGTGTGTGAGTGGGTGGGGGAGAATATGTGGATTGGTGTGTGCGTGTCGGTTATGGGATGGGTGGGGGATGTATGTGTGGGTTGGGAAATGTGTGTGGGTGGGGGATCAGTGGGTTTGTGGCGGCATGTATGTTTGTCTGAGTCTGTGTGAGTGCGTGGAGGTATGTGTGGGTGGGTGGAGGTGTGGTGGGTGGGGGATGTGTTGGTGGCTGAGGGATGTGTGGGTGGCTGCGGGGTGTGAGGGTGGATGGGGGATGTGTCTCACAACATTGCAATATTCACTGTTTATGTTTACAACTTTCATTTGACAATGTTTTTTTCCCATGTGAATGTACCATGCGTAATATGCATTGTTTTTGCTTACAACATACATTTGACAATGTTTTTTTTTACCTATGTAAACGTAACATGCACATTTGATGAATGAAAGATGAGTGATCGAAAGGGCCGAATGTAAGACGGGCCTGCGTGCCCAATTTGTTACCCTTTTAAAATAAAGTTTGTTCTTTCGTTCGTTCTTCTCACCAACACACACACATAGACACCCACAACAATGCGCGTACACACATACACACACACACACACACACACACTAATAAATCTATTCTTCCACTGTTTCTCTCTCTCGTTCTCTCTCTCTCTCTCTCTCTCTCTCTCTCTCTCTCTCTCTCTCTCTCTCACTCGCAATCACTATTTCACCCATTAACTCATTCTCTCCATCTTTCATTCATTCTATATCACACTCTCTTTCACTCTCACTCACTCAGAGAGAGAGAGAGAGAGAGAGAGAGAGAGAGAGAGAGAGAGAGAGAGAGAGCGCGCTTGTGAGAGAGAGCGCACATAGATAACATTTCATGTATTTCATTGTGACTACATAGAAACGACTGTCCCTGTACGCGTGTAATGAAACGGTTATTGAGATTTCGTAATCGACAGTTTGGGGGGGGGGGGGGGGGGCAAGTAGATAGGCAGGCTTGTATAAATGTAGTGTACTATGAAAGTATATATGTAGATAAGTAGGTAGGTAAGGTAGTAAGTAGATAGATATGTAAGTATGTGCAAGGATAGATTGGTAAATAGGTAATTTATAAAATAGGTGTTATTCTTGCTAGTTGTCGTTCTGCAATTGTCATTCCTGAGTGTGTTATTCCTGCAAGTGTTATGCATGAGTGTGTTATTTCTGCAAGTGTTATACCTGAGTATGTTATTTCTGAAAGCGTTATTCCTGAGAGTGTTATTGCTGAGTGTGTTATTGCTGAGTGTGTTATTCCCGAGTGTGTTATTCCTGAGTGTGTTACTCTTGCAAGTGTTATTGCTGCAAGTGTTATTGATGCAAGTGTTATACCTGCAGATATTATTCCTGAGTGTGTTATTCCTGAGTTTGTTATTCTTGCAAGTGTTATTCCTCAATTGTTATTGCTAGAAGTGTTATTGCTGCAAGTGTTATTGCTGCAAATGTTATTGCTGCAAATGTTATTCCTGCAAGTGTTATTTCTGAGTGTGTTATTCCTGCATGTGTTATTGCTGCAAACCAAGATTATTGCTTCTATGGACCATTCTCACATTACAGAAACATGGTTAAAGTGATTGAGTACTGGAGTGAGTACTGTTGGAGTGATGGACGACAGGCGACATTGGGAGAGAGTATACACATATATGGTTGAGTAATGGACGGGTAAAGACAGCGGGAGAAAATACTCAAATATATGATTGTAGCGATGAAGGGGTGGAGACAGCGGAAGAAATTGTGCACTTATATAGTTGGAGTGATGGACGATTGGGGACCGTTAGAAAGTGAACAGATACATGGTTAGAGTTATGGATAACTCGCGATATTGGGAGAAAGTATACAAATCATTGGTTCAGTGAACTACAACTGGAGACATCGGGAGAAGGTCTAAAAATATATGGTAGCCGGGAATGGCGCCTGGAGACTTCCGAAGAAAGTATACACATTAGGATTGGTCCCGATCGGCAAAATCATGATCAGAACATGACTTTCAGACTTCGAATATACCTCACATAACTGTAACTTACCTTGTACCTAAACAACCCCACACACCACCCCACCCCGTTGTGTGAGTGCCGTCTTCGTGCATATCCTCGCGAGCGTGGCCTCTGAGAATGTCCCGCTCTGGCAAATGTCAGACAACCATTGCTTCCAGCATTGCCTGATGAAACAAGCAACACACGTGGAAGAAGGCGAGAGAACATTTCACAAGGCGAAGAGCCCTTGCTGGTCTCTCTACGTTATACAGGGCAGACAGGTGGTCGTTAAGCCAGGTCTATCTCACTCTCTCATTCTCTCACTCTCTTATTCTCTCACTTTCTCTCTTTTTACCTCTCTGACACAACAGAAGCTCTCCCTTTCTCGCACAGACACATGTATTCTCTCTAGCCGACAGAGAAATGTTCTCTCGCCTCCAAACAAAACACTTCTCTCTCGCTGTCCATCTCTCATTCTCTCTCTCACTCTTTCTCATTTTCTCTCATTCTCTCTCACTCTATCCCTCACTCTCTCACCCTGTCTCTCTCACTCTCAATCTATCTATCTCTCTCACTTTCTCCTCTCTCTTTCACTTTCTCTCACTCTCTCTCTTACTATCTCTCTCACTCTCTCTGTCTATTTCTTACTCTCTCTCTCACTCTCTCTGTCTATTTCTTACCCTCTCTCTCTCTCTCTCTCTCTCTCTCTCTCTCTCTCTCTCTTTCTCTCTGTCTCTCTCTGACACAACACAAGCTCCCCCTTTCTCGCACAGACACATGCATATCCCTTCTCTTCAGAGTAATACTCTTTCTCCTGTCACACAAAACATAGCTCCCTCACTCACTCTCTCTTTATCTCTCTCTCATCCGCAAACACCAACACCACACTTGCACACACACACACACACACACACACACAAACACACACACACACACACACACACACACACACACTAAAACACATGTCTCAGCAAACAATCCATCACATCGATAAAGAAACATTCTATCTCAAAACAAATCCCTTAACACACATTCTCCAACACCTTGCGTTATTCCCAATCAACAGAACCCACACATACGTGAGATAGCCGCCATAACAGACCCACGCCCACATTCCCATCATGCAGGCGGCATATCCGCTAACGTGTCTAATTTTATCTATCACAATCACAATCTCACAGAACTCGGAACACAGTCAGCAAAAATAACCTGAAACAAAAATTAAGACATGCACAATACTGCAGACAGGACGCTCGACTTATGGTGTAAAGAACAAAGATAGACAGCATGAGTAAGGGACGAGTAAATAAATAAATAACAACAACTACAACAAACATTGCCAGTTCTTAATCCTCAAAAACTGGTTCTAGCATTTCTGCCAATTCTGTACTTTATGTTGGGCAGGATAACCTAACGAGAGGCTGTGAAAATAGATTGAGAACAAAAACTCTTCTTAACAGATATTTGTGTACCTCTTAAATGTGCCAGACATTGATGATCCTAAAGACAACAAGGGGTGGTGACAGGGCGTCAGAGTGGTTTTGCACCAAAGATTGTCTAGATAAAGCACCGAATAGCACTAATTACGACGACATTTATTAGACAAGAGGCGAGTTTGTGGATTGACACCGGGAGTTCATTTCCGGAGGTTAATTACGTACTTTCTTGTGAAAGTCTTTCTCTTTAGCGAAAGATCGTAGTTTCAAATTCCTTTCTTACATACAAGTTCTGCTTGTTTTCTTCCTTACCTGTCTGCTCTGGAGCAGACATGGGCGATCGTGACACAGCTCTCTTCTCTGTTATTCTGATACAATTACCGGTGCTAATGCTACAGGGTGTTTGAAAAGCCTCACTATACTTTCTATGTAGATCAAATTTGAAAATTGAGGTACACGATGTTATAAAAATATGTGCTAAACATTCATTAAATCAGTTACAATAGTCAATGCTGTGATTAACGCTGTTTTGGGGAAACTAGAAAGTGCCAATGAAGTATTCATTATAACAGGTGTTGGAAATGTCCAGCACGGGATTCAAGACGTGACTGTACACGTCTCTTCATATTGTCAAACACCGTCTGCAACGTCTCTGTTGTTATTTCTGTGTGTATCGATCACCATTTCGAAACACTTGTTCAACGAAAAATGTTATTTCTTCCGTTGATAATACCATTCTGTTTGGAGTGCAAAGAATTACCCCAGCAGACAACAGCCATTCGCTGCATATTGCTTCACGATGGACTGTGGAGCACATTTTTATGACGTCATATACTCAATTTTTCATATTTGTTCAACATACAAAGTGTAGTGAGACTGTACAAACACCCGGTATTGTTTGTTGCTAAATTACTAGAAGTACTAAAGTCAAGAAGGCCGACTTAATTGCACGAAGTTTTTCCCCATTTGCCTCGATCTCTCTATAGAAAGTGTAACCGAGCACAAGGCACTGGGTCTTATCATAGATCAAAATCTAACCTGTAATTCCCATGTTCATGCTCTAGTTAAACAAATAGCCAACAAAATATACCAACTCGCCAAAATTAAAAACTTCCTCGACGAATACACAAGAAAGATATTTTATACTTCCCACATACAAACACATATTGATTATTGCTCCACAATCTGGGATGGATGCTCCAAATCTTATATATAAATTAGGATCTCCGTCTGTCTGTCTGTCTGTCCGTATGTCTGTATGTCCGTCTGTCCTTTATGCGCTCGCGAACGGCCCATCCGATTGAGATGAAATTTTCTACACGCCTTCCTTTCAGTCCAGTGCAGCCACTGTCGTATTTTTTTTTCTTCTTCCTCCTCCTCCCTCCTCCCTCCTCCCCCTCCCAAAATACGTACGTCCAGGAAATGGTCTTCTACATAGACACTTCTCTCTGAGGTCCGCGATAACATATTAACCTGGTGGGATGGCAATCAATCATCCTACTACCTCCTCCCTCCTCCTCCTCCTCCTCCCTCCTCCTTCCTCCTCCTCCCTCTTCCTCCTCTTCCTCCTCCATCCTCCTCCTCCCTCTTCCTCCTCCTCCTCCCTCTTCCTCCTCACTCCTCCTCCTCACTCTTGTTCCTCTCCCTCTACCTCCTCCCTCCTCCTCCTTCTTCCTTCTCCTCCCTCCTCCTCCCTTTTCCTCCCTCCTCATCCTCCCTCTACCTCCTCCCTCCTCCTCCTTCCTCCACATCCCTCTCCTCCTCTCCCCTCCTCCTCCTACCCTCTTCCTCTTCCCCTCCCCCTCCTCCCTCTACCTCCTCCTTCTTCCATCCTCCTCCTCCTCCCTCTTCCTCTTCCTCTTCCTCCCTCTTCCTCCTCCTCCTACCTCCTCACTTCTCCTCCTCTCTCCTCCTCCCTTTTCCTTTCTCCTACTCCTCCCTCTACCTCCTCCCTCCTCCTCCGTCCTCCACATCCCTCCTCTTCCCTCTTCCTCCTCCTCCCTCCTCATCATTCCTCCCCCTCCTCCTCCCCCTCCTTCTCCTCCCTCCTCCTTCTCCCTCCTCCTTCTACCTCTTCCTCTCTCCACCTCATCTCTCCTCCTCATCCTCCTCCCTCTCCCTCCTCCTGCGTTCTCATCCTCCCTCCTCCTCCTCCTTCTTCCTCCTCCCTCCTCCTCCCCCTCCCTCCTCCTCTCTCCTCCTCTTCCCTCCCCTCCTCCTTCCTCCTCCTCCCTCTTCCTCCTCCTCCTCCTCCTGCGTTCTCATCCTCCCTCCTCCTCCTCCTTCCTCCTCCCTCTCCCTCCTCCTCTCTCCTCCTCTTCCTCCCCCTCCTCCTTCCTCCTCCTCCCTCTTCCTCTTCCCTCCTCCTCCCTCCTTCTCCATTCTTCTCCTCCTCTGCCCTCCTCCTCCTCCTACCCTCTTCCTCTTCCCTCCTCCCTCTCCCTCCTCCATCCTCCTCCTCCCTCTTCCTCCTCCTTCCTCCTCCTCCCTCTTCCTCCCTCTCCCTCCTCCATCCTCCTCCTCCCTCTTCCTCCTCCTTCTTCCATCCTCCTCCTCCCTCTCCTCCTCCTTCTTCCTTCTCTTCCCTCCTCCTCCCTTTTCCTCCCTCCTCCTCCCTCTACCTCCTCACTCCTCCTCCTCCCTCCTCCTCCTCCCTCTACCTCCTCCCTCCTCCTCCTTCTTCCTTCTCCTCCCTCCTCCTCCCTTTTCCTCCCTCCTCCTCCTCCCTCTACCTCCTCACTCCTCCTCCCTCCTCCTCCCTCTTCCTCCTCCTTCCTCCTCCTCCCTCTTCCCTCCTCCTCCCTCTACCTCCTCTTCCCTCCTCCTCCTCCCCCTCCTCCTCCCTCCTCCTCCTCCCTCCTCCTCCCTCTACCTCCTCCTCCCTCACATTCCTCCTCCTCCCTCTTTCTCCTCCTCCCTCTCCTCCTCCTGCTCCCTCCTCCTCCCTCATCCTCCCTCCTTCTCCTCCCTCCTCCTCCTCCCTCCTCCTCCCCTCCTCCTCCTAATCCCTCCTCCTCCCTCCTATTCCTCCCTACTCTTCCTATCTCCGCCCTCCTCCTCCCTCCTCCACCTCCCTCTTCCTCCTCCCTCCTCCATTTAACCAAGACAGACAGACAGTCAGACAGATAGTCGGGAACGGGATCTTATATGACTACTTATATGATTTAAATGAGATGCTCTCCACCATGGGCTGGACTGGGTCAGACAGACAGACAGATAGATAGATAGACAGACAGACAGACAGTCGGGAACGGGAACTTATATGACTACTTATATGAATTAAATGACATGCTCCCCATCAGGGTCTGGGCGAAGACGGGCTGGTCAGACAGACAGACAGACAGACAGTCAGACAGACAGATAGTCGGTAACGGGAACGAGAACTTATATGACTACTTATATGAATTAAATGAGATGCTCCCCACCAGGGTCTGGGCGAAGCCGGGCAGGGTCAGCTAGTCATTAATAAAACGCCTTTATTCACTCAGAAAAGGGCAGTGCGTTTAATCAATGGCGATAAGCTTACAGCAATTCTTCTTCTTCTTCTTCTTCTTCTTCTTCTTCTTCTTCTTCTTCTTCTTCTTCTTCTTCTTCTTCTTCTTCTTCTTCTTCTTCTTCTTCTTCTTCTTCTTCTTCTTCTTCTTCTTCTTCTGCGTTCATCCGGAGTTTTTTTTCCGGACGTGATTACGTTGTGCCTGTTTACAGCAGAGTTGCGTTATTGCGCCGATAGGCCGACACATCCGACTTCTGCTGGCATTTATTGACCGGGTTAACCTTCCCGGGCAGCAATTCTAACCTACATTAACGTCTTCCGTTACTGCCACTCCACAAACGCCTACTTTTTAATAAGGCTAAACTAATTCACAAAATCCTATTTCAAAATGTCCCAGCTACCTTTGGCCATTGTTTAAATATAACGCAAGACATAGCGAGCGACTAAATATACTTCATGTCCCTAAAGCTAGGATATACTTATATAATGCAAGCTTAGCATACTCTGCCACACAGTTGTGGAACAATCTTCCACAAGAAATCAAACCACCAGCAAACATTATACATACAATCGCAACCTGTTTGAACACTACCTCAGTACAGACTACATGCCCCCCCCCCCCTCCCCTCCCCCCCCCCAAAAAAAAAATAATAATGGTAAATTATCTCAAACGACAACTAGCCAATAAACATTCCCATATGTATGGCACGTGACATCTTTCTTGGGTATTTATTATGTCCATGGTAAACACTGCCTCAGTGAGTCATGTATTATTAATTATTTTTCATGCCTATTAATGCTTATTGTTCTTTTGTTGTCTTAGATTAACTTCATAAGTGATGTTGAATGAAATAATATATGAGAGGAATTAGAGAAGAAGGGCAAAATATCAGACGGGCCTGCATGCCCAATTCTTAACCCTTTGAAAATAAAGATTGCTCGTTCGTTCGTTCCTTCCGTAGAACAACAAACAGCTGACCGAGAGAGCATCGCACAAAGCAAGAACTCCGTAGCTCCAGCGATAAACCCAGGAGCCTCCTGACCGAGAGAGCATCGCACAAAGCACGAACCCCGTAGATCCAGAGTTGACCCCAGGAGTCTCTAAACAAAATGACAGTCGTTGTCTGAACGACGCAGACCGGGGTAGGAAACCATCACCTTCAGGGTGACACGCAGACTGTTAATCTTCTTCGCGAAGAAGACCTCTTTGTATTATTTGTTGTCCAGCTGTCTAACTTTTGTAAAGAAATACACAAACATTCGGGGTTCACAGAAGAAGAAGAAGAAAGAAGAACAGACTAGAGGATGCACTAGTTAGTGGCATACCCTTTGCATGATATTTTGTATACCATTCAGCTGTCAAAGTTTATGGTTTTCTCTGTTCATGATGTGGTATATACTGTGCAGCTGTCTACAGCTCGGTGTTTCATTCTCTGTCCATGATGTTTGATATGCCGTGCAGCTGTCAATATTTGTTTTCTTTTCTGTCCATCTGCCAGTCTCAGTGGTGAAGCTGTTACGGACGCGATTCGTAATCCTGTATACCCGCGTTCGAAGCACAGCTGCGCGCGATTTCACAGCAGACCGCGTTGCGCTGGTATTTTACGAAATGGTATGGGTGCCGGTCGCCCAGGAAGCAATGGCAAACTACTGAACGTAAACTTGCCAAGACATCAAAAACAGCAAATAAATGTTGGCGTTGACTGCAAACGTCCTGTAAAAGATATGTAATTAACTAACCCTCTGTTCGTGATATTTTTTATTATAACGTGCGGCTATCAATGTTTGTGTTCTTCTCTGTCCATGACATTTTATATACCGTGCAGCAGTCAATGTTTGTGGTCTTCCCTGTCCATGATATTTTATATACTAATACCATAATGGCGATCAGTCGTTAGTGGTACATCGATGACGTAGTGGCATGACTTTTGCATGGTAGATCCGATGGTCATGAGATCGAAACCTCATTAAGGCTGATGTTTCACAACTGACCTGGGACATCCCCAGGGGACCCCGGCTCAAATAGGTACCAAAAATGTCTTGGGAAGTAAATCTGGTGGTGTGGTGTTGACCCCATGACCCACCCAGTGCTGACTTTTTCTAAAAATGTGGGTCTAGCACCTTATGCTCAACGCGCCTAAACTTGTGGGTATCAGTCTTCTGACCTGGACAGACTCACAGTCTCAGTTAGTTCTTTCACCATTTATATCCGAGACAAGGAAAACCTTCATTCCTTCCAAGCCACAGACTTTGTTATGTGAAAGGAACAATCTCCTGGGACAGAGTGGGTTAGAAATGTAAAAGAAACAATCTCCTGGGACAGTGTGGGTTAAAAAATTGGAAGACTGAGGCATTGACACACTGAGATGTGTTGCTCCCGGCCGGTGGTTATGGGACGACAATGTTGATTATAAACTTCGATGTGGAATAAGGTTCGGACATGGGTCATGTCATAAAAGAGAAGAAGATAGGAAAGAAGAGGAGGGGAGGATGAAGAACAATGCGTATACAGAGGATCAACAAGTTCTGTGTTGTTTCTAAATAGGCTTTAATTTCACATGATGATACAAAATCCAAGTACAGAATATATTATGATGTTGTCCTCTCTTCTCCCGTTCATGGTGGTTACTCCTCAACAACAAGCTACGTCACGACTTGAGCATCTTTCTTACTGTTCTATATCGATGCTCAAGCGTGCTGTAGTCTTGCACCCCTAAAGCTAATACTGATATGATATTCATTCTGCTACACCTCCCTGTCTTTTAAAAGACTTTTCTTCTTCAAAAGTCTTAACTCCTAACCCCTTTATCCTACACCTTCTCTCCTTACCTCCCATAATTTCGCTAAGCCGCCCAAACTAACTCTATTTTAGGTGAACATTTCCCTCCAATTGTACCACATAGCAAACCACTATGAAATTACATTTCTTCTTCGTTTCTGACTCTTCACAGTTTCTTTATCAAATATATATATATCATAAGAATTGCTCGTATCAATCGTTATCGTACACTTGGCATTATGAAATTTCTCATTCACACAGCACAGGATAGACAGAAAAAAAGTAAGGAAGGGGTAAAGAAAGGGTGCGCACCCAATTTATGAAAAGTATAAGGAAATAGTCAACAGAATCACATTTACCTCTCTTGCCAACGAAAAAACTTTTGTAAACAGTTTTTTTTAAATATATCTTATGAAATGCATCTCTGTTCACTATAAATTAAGTTGATCTAAGTTTTCTTTTATATACTCAACATTTATATTGCCATATATTGCCACCCACAACCTTGTCTATATTTCACTTATCTCACCTTCAACCACGAACCAATGTTCATATTCCATGAACATTTCAAATTAATTAACGCTGTTTTTTTTCACAGCTCCTACATTTTTCCCCCTCATATCCCATGGTACGCCTCCTTGTTTATCTATTCCATATACCCAACCTTATATGCTGCCATTCACAGCCCCCTTTTTATCTATTCTCTTTTAACCAACTATCATATCATTACTCATAATATGGTATCCAATCCATATATCTTCAATTAATGCTGACTTTAATGCAGCTCCTATTTTAACTTTCCCATAACCATCCCCGGCATATGTTTCTAATGCTTCATAACCATATCAACCTCTTTATGCTGATTATCACAGCAACAGAATATACCCATGAACATATTATTCACAAAGATAATGTGTCTCTCTACTAGTCCTCAGTAGTTTATTACTATTTTCTGAACGAAGGGTCCTAAATAAAGCCCCATGTATTACCTTTATTCTAGACAAAACCATGTAAATTAAACTTAACTTAACTAATTTCTAACATATATATAAACAAGGTAATTACCATTCAACGTACAAGACAATTCACTTAAATTATGAGTGAAGCGAAATAAAATCACAACAGGACATCATACCCCCCCCCCCCCCCAAGTTTTTATACATCATTTATGTTTCCCCTCATATCAATAAAAGGTATTAACTCATTCAAAGAAAAACATATTTTAAAACAATATAACATACGTCCTATATATTGTTAGTCTCTTTTATGGACTAACAATAACTAACTTATTTATCTATTTAAGAAAACACAAGAAGTCAAACCATAAAATCAATTGGCAATCAAATTACAGTAAAAAAATATACCTCACTCGAATTTACATCCATTTTAGTTATCTTAATACCTAATTATGTCTATTCTTCAAGACATCTCATTATAAGTATCAATAGAATCCTTTTCTATAACAAATGTGTCATATACATCCTCAAGTATCATTTTCCTTTTTAAATCATGAAATTTATAACTTGCTATCTGCAGTATTTTCTATCAATTTATTTCCTACGTTTCCATTTCTTCAGTAACTCCAAGTTCCTTTGAATAAGTGCTATCTCCACATCAATATCTTCTTCTTCGTATAAAGTATTACTTTCTTCCATACTACTATTTGATTCTGAATTTTCATCCATTTCTTCTTCATCTGTATGTCTATTACTAGCAGCTGCCAATCTTTTTCTTTCTATATCCAATATAATTTTTTTATCATCGTTTCTTAACGACCTTTCTAATAGGGGTATAAATTCGTCGCTTGATGAATTTTCCCTAATTCTTCTCTGTCTTTTCACTTCTCTTTCTCTCTGTCTCTCTATTCTCCTTTTCGTTGCTTGTCTAGTATTTTTAAATGGAGCACCTATCTCTTCTTCCATAGACTCTATGCTATCATAATGACTCTCATTCATATTTTTTTCTTCTATCGTTTTCGGTATTGTCTGTTCTTGAGTATCATCACAAACTGGAGTTGTTACTAATTGACTTTGTGCTGGCAGCAACAACAATGAACAGGTTAAGAAAAAGAGTCTGGGAGAACAGGAAGCTTACTGCCAAAACAAAAGTCCTTGTCTATCAAGCCTGTGTCCTTAGTACTCTTCTCTATGGCAGTGAAACCTGGACAACTTACTCACACCAAGAGAACAATTTAAACAGCTTTCATATGCGGTGTCTGCGAAGAATTCTTGGTATTAAGTGGCAAGACAAAATCACAAATACTGAAGTATTGGAAAGATCAGGTTGTGTGACAGTTTATTCCATGCTCAGTCTTCGTAGACTTAGATGGATAGGACATCTTAGGCGGATGGATGATGGTAGAATACCAAAGGATATCTTTTTTGGTGAATTACAGATGGGTAAGAGATCTCAGGGTCGGCCTCTACTACGATACAAAGATGTGTGTAAGCGGGACATGATTGATACAGGCATTGATAATGCACATTGGGAGCAAGTCGCCGCTGAACGTGTTGCATGGAGGGCAAATATCAGAAATGGAATAAAGTCAAAGGAGAAAATTATTGCAGAAAAGTCACACACCAAGCGTTTGAGACGTAAGATGGTGCATGATGGTGGAAATGACCACGTGTTCACATGCACCCACTGTGAACGGACATTTACAGCGCAAATTGGCCTTATCAGTCACACTCGCTACCGCCATAGTTAAAAGTTATTATGCCTTTTTAAAGCACAAACTATCGTCTGTCAAGACGGCAAGGTGCCAATGTCAATGGATCTTTTCTAAAATCTGGGGGTATTGTAGCTCTTCTGACGACTTGTTCATCTAAGTATCCGGTGTCTGAATAATAATTATTATTATAATTATTATTTCCCTTATCATCATTATCTCTTCTTAAGTGCTCTACGTGTGCCCTTGCTATATGTCCCGTGATCTGGTTCTTTATACTGTACGAAACATTTCCTAGCTTTTCTAAAATGTAATAACCTGGAACCCAACGAGCATCAAACTTAGAGTTCCTTCTATGCTTCTTATAATAAACTCTATCACCTACTTTGAATTCCTGTAATAAAATATTAATGATAGTATCTGCGCTCTTATCTGGGATTGCATAAACTTCCGGCCAAAGACTGTAGACGTCCACCATATGAATTAGATATAAGTTCCCTGATAATGTTCTAGGGTGAGGACCTGATATATCTAAACTAACTTTTTGCATTGGAAACTGAGGAATATCTGTATCTTGTAAGGGACACTTAATTGTTTTCATATTCCATAATCTGCATCTTTCACACGTATCGACATATTTACAAGCAGTTTTAAATAAATTCGGCCAATAATATTTATTCGTAAGTGCTTTCACTAATTTATCACGACCGAGATGACCATTCTCATCATGATATGCTTTTAAAACTTCATTTTCCAAATGTTTTGGAATATATTTCCTTAGCTGTTCGTTTCTTTCACTCATGTAATATAACTGTTCCTCCTCTTGCAAAACTAAATAATTCTTCTTATACTTATTCTCATCCGTTTCTTTCAATTTCTGTTTTATTTCTAAGACTTTTGGATCTAATTCTTGTTCTTCTTTCATATTAAATTGTGCTAAATGTGGATCTTCCGCTCTAGGTTCAGACTCTTGATCCGACGGTAAACTCTCAAAATCTTCTCTATTTATTATGGCAGAATCTAATATATTTACTTGCCAGTTTCGGTCGTCTATCTCCGGTTCACCTTCGTCTTCCGTGTTCCCTGATGACTGCGGATATGGGATTCTAGACAATAAATCAGCGCATGTGTTATTCCTACCTGGTATGTATTCTATTCTTGTATTGTATCCTTGTAAATTCAACGCCCATGTCTGTATTTTCCTGTTCTGCACTGGAGCTTCTAACAAAGATTTTAAAGGCATGTGGTCAGTTCTAATGATGAAATTTGCGTTATGTAGATAGTAGTTAAGTTTCTGAAGAGCGTAATGGATAGCATAAGCCTCCTTCTCAATAGTAGACCATTTCCGCTGAGACCTGCTAAGTTTATGAGACAAGAAATAGATTGGCCTTTCATTTTTAACACCTGGTATTCCAGATTCTTTTCCTTCATATGGTTGAACCAAACACGCTCCTATAGCATTATCTGAAGCATCTGTATATAATATTAACTGTTTATTCAAATCTGGATATGTCAATAGTGGCACTATTGTTAAGCTATTTTTTTTTAAAAACTCGAACGCTTTTTGACATTCATCATCCCACTTAAATCTAGCGTATTTGCCAGTTAAGTTAGTAATAGTCTCTGCTATCTTTAAGAACCCTGGAATGAAACGCCTATAATACCCACAGGTTCCAATAAACGCACGCACTTCTTTTACGTTAGTTGGAGGAGATAATTCTCTAATAATTTTAACCTTATCTTGATCTGGTTTAATTTCGTCTCTATTAATAATATACCCCAAATACTTAGTTTCTGTTTTTAAAAATTCGCATTTACTGAGCTTCAGTTTGACATCATGTATTCTTAATCTGTCCAATACTAATTTTACATGTTTTAAGTGATCATCTACATCCCCTGCTGTATAAATTAAAATGTCATCTATGTATGCCAATGCAAACTTTTGCATACCCTCTAATACTTGATTAATTAATAGCATATAATAAGAGGGCGCCGTACGAACTCCAAAAGGCATTCGTAAGAATTCGTAAGAACCTGCGTGTGTACAAAAAGCACTCTTTTTCTGGGCGTCTGGGGACAAAGGTATACACCAAAATCCTGATCTTGCATCTAACGTGGTAAAGAAAGTAGACCCATTAAGTAAACCCAAAATATCGTCAATCACCGGCAATGGGTACGCTAGATTCTTAGTGATTTTGTTCAACGCCCGATAGTCGCAGCAGAATCGATGTGAACCATCAGCTTTGGTCACGATGACAATCGGAGATGACCATTCCGACTTTGATCTTGTTATTATTCCTGCTTTCAGCATGTCTTCTATTGCTTTTTCAACAATTTCTCTATTCCTTAAGGGTGTTCTATACGGTTTCAAACTAATTAGTGGGTGATCTCCAGTATCTATTTCCATCGTAACTGTTTTTGTCCTTCCCAATTCTAAATCATTAATTGCAAATACATCCTGATTCTCTTTTATAAGTTGTTCTAATACTTTCTTATTTTCTGGTGGAGTTTTTAACTGTGCCAACAATTCTTGCTCTCTTGTTATTTTGTCTAGTGAATGTATTTGGGCTGTATTTCTTCTGAATGGATGGATCAATTCATCCTTCTGCACGTTCCCTCTTCTTTCGCGTCCGCGTCTGTTATTAATTCTTTCACTAGGAGTTTCTGAATAATTTATTCCCGACATTTCTATTCTATCTGTTGCTAATATGTCATTAATGTTATGATCTACTTTGGCTATTACACATCCTCTGTATAATTTAATTTCTCTACCTGTGTTGTTAATAATCATTACTGGAAAAGTTAAGTGTTTATCTAATGATATTATTCCATCCGGAACTTCTAGACCAGGCTCATCAATTACCTCCCTTTGCAATTCAGTGATTCTAACTGTGTGTCCTACTTCATAATACGGATTTCTTTGTACCTTTGCCTGTATCAAATTAACCGTCTGTGGTTTTAACGTCGTAGACATTTCAACTCTAACCAGTGATGAAATGTGCATGTCTTCTTCTAAATCTACGTACACGTCCTTGAATTTTAATTTATGTAGATCAAACATAAGTCTTACACCATTTTTTATTAGAAAATCTCTTCCTATGAGCATATTTCTATTTAAATCTTTCAGTATATGAAAAAGATGTCTTACGTTGATCCCTCCTAACTTAAAATTCATTATTGTTTGTCCAATTACTTGTAAATTCTGTCCTGTAACAGAGTGAAGATTATTATGACTTCTGAATATTTTGCAATTTCTCATTATTTTGTATAAAAAACTTTCTTTGATCACACTAACCTGAGCTCTCGAATCAATTAATGTACGAACTCTATACTTCCCTATTTCTATTATACATGAGCTGGGATCTGTTTTATTCACTGTGAACTGTTTGATTTCATCTAATTGAGAGCATTCTCTACTCGTCCTGCTATACCTGTTATTAAAATATTCTTTAAAACTTGGAACCTTGTTATTTTCCCTCCTACCACAGGTCCTATTTAATAGGTAGGGCGCCGGTTTTCCTGCGTTCTTGTACTTGTAAAACTTCTGTGTCTCTCTTCAACATTCCTATTTAATCTGCTATTGCCATTTCTACTTTGTGTATTCGACTGGACACGCCTGTTACCACAAAAGCGAAAAATGTGTCCCCACTGACCACAAGACCAACAGACTATATTTGTGTTATTTGTGTTACCTACCGTCTCACTTGTAGGATATCTCATTTGTCTTCTTTCATCATAAGCATTTCTATTACTACCTTGTAATGTCTGTATACCTCCTCTCCTATTCCATCCGAACCTTGTTTGTCCTATCTCTATAGGCTCTTCAATCCTATCTTCTCGACTGGTACCTATTTCTCGTCCTACTCTCAACCTAAATCTACGTCTCAAATTCTCCTCTTGTACTGCTATATCTACAGCTTGTGATAATCTCTCAGGATTTTCCCTCATCAGCTTAAATTTCAGTCCATCTGACTTTATACCGTCTACAAAAATCCCGACCAACATCCGCTCCACCTCTTCTCCTCGTACGTTCTGTCCTAAGAATGCTTCCTCAGCCAGGTTAATCAACCTATCGCTGAATTGTACAGTCTCTCCAGTGTTTTGTTTTGATTGTCTTAACACTGAAAACGCATGCTGTGGGTCCGTTATTTCCGCGTATTTATGAGCTAAATCGTCCTTGAACTGCTCCCATGTCTCATCTACCCTAGCCTCTAATTTTCTTCTGATATGATCAGAAACCGGTTCTGTTGCTGCCTGATAAGCAAGTTTCATTTTCTCTTCATCTGATGCTGACACCAAATATGCATATTTCTCTATTGAAGTTATTCACTTCTTAAAATCTTTCGCCTGTCCGCTAAATTTAACAATTTCAGCTGCCATTCCTTGTTGTTTCATGACTGTGTTGAGTTTACCTATTACGGTTCCTACCCCAGTCAAAACTTGTGTCAGTGAACCTTGTTCTTCTGCCATGCAGAAATATTTCGCTATACACTTATACAAGCAAATTCACATTTATAACAATTTATCTAAATGATCTTATTTAAATATTTAAATCACATTAAAAAAATGTTCTCTTAGCAGTTTTAATTAAATTAATTACCGTCGAGCATGTCTTTCCTTGATTCAAGAGAAGCATGAATTCAGGTACGTTCTTTAAAAATATCCCTTGTTACGGTTCCTGTATACTCAAACGTCTGGAGTTCTTATTATTCAGTAACCATCCAAACGCGACTTCAGTGATGTCCTTCTTCTAGCGTCTCAGGTTTCGTCACTTTCAGCCCTTGGTTGAGCCCCTACCAGACTTGAGCATTCTCTTCACCCTGAACACGGCACTTCAGGCGACGTCTTGAAAACTGGTCTAGCGATAAAGCGATAAAGCGACTAGATTTTGAGATGTTCGCTTTTGTTGAAAAACATTCTGACTTGTTAGAATTCAGGATGAGCGAATGCAACGGTATTTTCTCGTGATTTCTAATTGAAGGAGCAATAGAGTTGACTCAAAATAAGCTCTCATTTTTCTTCAGGTTCACAAAGTCAATTTTAAATGAACAAATAAAAGGAAACAGCTCCTTTAAACCAATTCGAGTTGTTATAGCTGTCTTGAGACTTCTTTGCCAGTATGTAAGTGTGTGACCTTCAACACAAGGTTACTTAACGGCTGAAATAATGCAAGTCAAACTTCACAGCAATTCGACAAACATCACGTTGCCTCAAGTATTTCTGACGAAAAACAGCTTGATAAACTCCACCGTCATAGTCAATCAAATTATGTAGATGGCTCCATTCAAAAATTTTGATGTGTGTAAGTTTAATTTAGGTAGTCTGAAAAACGTTTAAATTTTGACTTTGATTCACTTATAGTTGGTCCGATTTTAAATTTTTTTTCTTTTATTTAATGAATGTCTAAAATATCGTTCGTACCTGACCAAATTGGTTAGTCCAGTTTAGTATGCGGCATGTTGACTACTTTCATACTTCACGTTGTTCACGCGACCTTCAAGTAAAAAAAAATCCTGTATGCGGCGCCATTTAACCCATCTGTAACAATGCGTATACAGAGGATCAACAAGTTCTGTGTTGTTTCTAAATAGGCTTTAATTTCACATGATGATACAAAATCCAAGTACAGAATATATTATGATGTTGTCTTCTCTTCTCCCGTTCATGGTGGTTACTCCTCAACAACAAGCTACGTCACGACTTGAGCATCTTTCTTAATGTTCTATATCGATGCTCAAGCGTGCTGTAGTCTTGCACCCCTAAAGCTAATACTGATATGATATTCATTCTGCTACAAAGACTGAGGCATTGACACACTGAGATGTGTTGCTCCCGGCCGGTGGTTATGGGACGACAATGTTGATTATAAACTTCGATGTGGAATAAGGTTCGGACATGGGTCATGTCATAAAAGAGAAGAAGATAGGAAAGAAGAGGAGGGGAGGATGAAGAAGAAGACGAGGAAGAAGTATAAGGTGAAGGGGAAGAGGAGGATGAAGAGCAAGAACAAGATTAGGAAAATGAGTGAGCAGTATATAAGAACAGAAAAAGGAAGCAGCAGCATCAGTAGAAGAAGAAGAAGTAGAAGGAGAAGAGGAAGAAGCAGCAGACGGCTTTCAATCTCCCGTGGCTTATCTGCCTGGTGTATGACATCACATCCGTGTAGAAGAATTTTAGATCCGGGTTCCCATGTTTGTGGCAAATCACTGTGTTATCTCCCCCTATGTGCACGATTGCGGCCAGGAGAGCAGTAGATGGAAGAGTGATAGAGCAACCAGAGTTCATCGTGTCCAACCATGGCTTTCAGTAATGCAGATCCCATTTACACGTCTATAACACATACTGAGGATATACAGTTTCACTTCGTCTGTTTCTAGGCTATACCGTGTGGACTTGGTAGTCTTATGTGTAAGATATGATAGTCCTATCTGTAAGACATGGTGGTCCTATGTGTATGATATGGTAGTCCTGTCTGTAAGACACATCATGCCTACAGCTGGACATAACAATATATAATGAAACACAATTGCACTCTCAGATCTTGAACGCACACCATACAAACCATCCATCCATCATGTGCCATGCCGGTAAGCGTGGGCGGTCATGTTTTGCCATCTCACTCGATCACCAGAGTCGTGGATGCCATACAAACAGACACATATACATACCTGACAAGGACCTCAGTCCACGTAAACACAATAATCAACGGAATCTCAAACAGAAGGAAATAATGTAATTCTACAATAACAACTAATCCAAGTGTCAGTAAAGTATGTTTACATGCCACCAAAAGAAAAGAGTGATGAAATCAATCAGAAAGCCACAAACACCAGCTCAAGACGACTACCACCTTGTGGACAGACCAGGGTAAATAATTATTCTGCGCTTCAGAACAGGGCGGGAGATAAGGACGTGGCAAGGATGGGGAAAGTCCCGAGTGCTAGGATGTTTTTTTGTTAAATCAACTCAACTCAACTCCATAATTTCTTTGACTGATGAGGTTTTCTAGACATCTCTAATGCTGATGTAGGCTTTACCCCCAACGTCCGTTTTGTCAGTTGTGGTTGCGTTCTAATCAAGCTTACAGGTTCTGCTCCTCCCTTTCGTCGATTCGTCCATTCAATAGACATTTCTAAAGAAGGTAGTTTGCCATTGCTTTCCTTCTTGGCAGTGATCATACAGGTCTGTGACCGTAGCCATTGTCTGCATAAAGAGAAGTTCTGCCGTCCGCGTGTCTATCTTTGTGCGCGTGTGTGTTTCTGTATTTGTTGGTATGTGCTATTTGATAATAACCATCATCATCATGCAGGCTTGTTATGCAGAACGTCGATCCCGCCAGTCTTCAGAAAATCATCAATATTCTTTACCACTTCTTCTTCCTCAAGCTTCATCATTGCCAGTTCTTCTTCCTCGTGTTTCTTCATTGCCGCTTCTTCTTCCTCATGTTTCTTCATTGCCACTTCTTGTTTCTCATGTTTCTTCATTGCAACTTCTCTTGTTCCCCAAGCTTCCTCATGCGAGGTTTTCTGCAGTGCTGTGTTCTCTTTGGCGTTCTGCTCGACCACTGCCTCCTGTCCCAGGAGCCGTACTTTCCATCGCTCCTCTTTCCAAATGGAAGCTTCCGTAGCCAAGTGGTTATACCACCAGCCTCGCTCTCCGAAGGTGGCGGTTTCCGGGATACAACATTCGTTTCACGAGTGCTATTTTCTTGGAGACTCCTGGGGGTTGTCGCTGGAGCAACTGTGTTAGTGCTTTGTGTGACGCTTTCGGCAGGTGACCCTGTGGAAAGGGACCGCGCAATACGGGATAAAACCCCGTGCAACGAAGCAAATTATCTTGCCCTTAAAGCCCTGTTTAAACCGTTTCCAGATGTGACATGGTCACTGTAGATCACGCATTATGCTGAAGGAAGTTCGTGTTGCAGTTTCCAGCAGGCGGAGTGTGATATAGTGGGAGGCATGCACCATTCTAATGTTGATAATAATCAGAAGGAGGAAGAAGAAGAAGATTATGATGAGACTGAACCCCTATTGACTGACTCTCTATAGTTATAATTATATACTTGCATGTTGGTCGTTCAGAAAGCAATGGCAAACTACTGAAGGTAAACTTGCCCAGGAATCACCAACAGCCCAAAAATGCTGGGGTTAAATGCTACGTCCTTTAAAGGACAAGCAACTAACTACGCATTAAAATATTTCTTTTCCTTTGCAAGATGTTGCGATCAACCCCAGGGTGATATCCAAGGCAAGTGTACGTTCAGTAGTTTGCCATTGTTTTCTGAACGAGAAGTCAACGTTTAAATCCAACGGGTAGGTCTAGGGAGTGAACCTACTACCCCGCCATCGATGCACAGGAAGTTGAACTGACTGCCACGCTGACCCTAAAAAGTCTATGTATGAGACTCAAAAGATGTATGTTAGAGACTGACGCCCAATGTGTCCGCTGTAGTTATAATTATATATGTACTACACTCACGTCGACGTGGATGAAAAGATAATGGCGTTGGCTCTTAAACTTCTGATGCGCTGATGCCATGGTACAACATTCACTCCCTACACTGGCATTAAGCATATCTTTAACATTAACTTTTCGCTCACAAGACAAATTAGTGAACGTAAAATTTTGTAGAAAATAGCCGTCCTGCAAAGAAAACGCAACATTAAGAAACATATTATTACGCACCAAGATATACAATGATCTGCCAAGTCTCATACCTAACAAACTCATACAAAATTGGAGGCGCAATACGGATGTTTATTCTAATAACAAAATTGGGTCAGGTTACTCTAAACAGTTAATTCTAGGCGGCAGAGAGTAACTGGAGCCCGCCATAGTGCTCCACCCACTGAAGTGGATGTTTAAAGTACCTGAGCAGACTGTCACACCCTCGAGTTTTGTGAGTGTTCGCGTGTGGTGGCGTCAGCTACTCAACTTTGACATGCCCGATTTGTTGTCGCATTTACATTTTTCTCTCTGCCCCCCCCTCTCTCATTCTTTTTGTTTATATTTCGTCTCTCTCTCTCTCTCTCTCTCTCTCTCTCTCTCTCTCTCTCTCTCCTGGTATTATTTCTGTCTCGCTCTGTTCCTCTCTTTGTGTGTCTCCTTGTTTCTGCTCCCTTTGTAGTTTCCTCTCTCCTCTTCTCTTATATCTTTCTCCCTCTCAATGTCTCTCTGTTTATCTGTGTCTGACTGTGTCTCTCTGCCTTTCTGTTTCTCTCGGTGTCTTTGTCTGTCCCTCTCTTGCCTCTGTCTGTCTGTCTGTCTGTCTGTCTGTCTGTCCGTCCGTCCGTTTGTCTGTCTGTCTGTCTGTCTGTCTGTCCGTCCGTCCGTCCGTCTGTCTGTCTGTCTGTCTGTCTGTCTGTCTGTCTGTCTGTCTGATTTCGAACCCCCGACCATATATATCCACAGATATGACACGCATCTTCATGTAACAGAGCCAAATCGGCGCACCTTGGTTTGGCCTGTTAAAGCAGTTTGACTCTGGCAACTGCCGGAACTCTAGTGAGACAAAGAGATCTGATGCCATTTGTAGTGTAGTAGCCAGCTCGGTTTGTGAAGGCAGGCAGTTTGGCCTTGTGTATATAGTTTTGTGGCCAGCCCGACTTGAGACGAGATATGTGGCGTTTCCCTTCTGTTCATCAGTGAACAACCTATGTCCTAGGAGAAAGCCGAATGGCTGACTAGTTATTGTCAGCATGCCTGGGTTCATGGTGGAGTAGCAATTTGTGTCACAACTCTTTTGTCTATGTCGCATCTTAAGATGTATGTTGTGTAACTTATGTTTTTGTAGTGTCTTTTTGTTGTCTGTGTCAAAGTCCTTTAGTGTGTCATTCTACTCAGCTACTGTTTGGAACACCTGTGTTGTGGTACTTGGTGTACCCTGTTGTCTTAAGTTCTGTTGATTGGTTAGGGGTTACCCACTGTTGTTGTTTGATATATGCAGTTGTCTGTTGTATCTGTTATTGAACATCTGTTATTGGATGTATTATTCAATGTGTTCGAACACACATTGTCCCCGTATTTGTAGTAGCTGATAAATAAAGAGCTATTTTTGTACTGTTCTTGATTTGTTAGTTTAGTCTCTTTTAGTTTTTAGAACCACTGTTTCTACCACAATCTAACACCTTAACTCACTGTCTGGGTCTCAAACATAACAGTTATTGTCCAGACTTGAGGCCCCTGTCCAAGATTTCGTATATTCTTACCTAATTACTATCATCTTTTTTGTCAGTTGAGGGCGGTGTGAGGTTCTCTCTTTCTCTCTCTCTCACTCTCTCTCTCTCTCTCTCTCTCCTCTCTCTCTCTCTCTCTCTCTCTCTCTCTTTACTCCTTTTCTTCTTTGGCCATAAAGAAGTCAGAGTTACTCTCTACCTCTTAGCACCGTAGCAAAGGCAGCATCAGTCTTTTCCTTGTCTTTTCCCCTCATCTACACTCACAATCTCCTAAGCCACGGTGCTAAAATCGAAGAAAATAAAGCTCGTTCTGTCGCTTCGTCTCTTCTCTTCTTCAGTCACTGTCTCTGTCTCTGTCTCTGTCTCTGTCTCTGTCTCTCTTTCTCTCTCTCTCTCTCTCTCTCTCTCTCTCTCTCTCTCTATTTATCTTTATGTGTGTGTGTCTGTGTGCTTGTGCGCGCGCCGTTTTGATATTTTCTACCCTCTCATTGAGTTGTGCCCTTCCCCCTCCCTTTTTTACCGCCTCCATGAGCTTGTCGCTTAACCACTTCCCCCTACGTACTCTCTTCCTCTTATTTATTGTATCCTTTCTCTCTCACTCCCACACTACTGTCTCCACTTTACCTCCATCACTATGCCTCCTTCTTGTATGTCTGACCCGCTGTTTGCATACCTTACTCCTATTTCCTTTCTTGCCTCCCTCCCTAATAAAGTATCCCCCCACCTCTTCTCTCTCATTTCTACTATCTCGTCTCCCCCCTCCTTTCACTATCTCGTCTCCCCCCCCCCCCCCCACCTCTTCTCTCGCATTTCCACTATCTTCCTCTTTTCATTCCCTTCCCCTCTCTTGGCCCTCCTAATAAATCCTCCCCTCCTTCCCCATCTATCCACCCCTCCTGTCTCACACATGCCCTTCTCCTAAAACTCCACTACTCTTCCTCAAAGCTCTTTCCCTTCTGTTATGTCCCTCTCCAACCGCCGGTCCCTCCCTACTTTCGCTCCCTCTCCATCCCACCAAAATCCTTACCACAAGATACTACAACATTCTCATAACAGATGAAGAACTCATTGTCAATAAACACCGCCCTACTTTCGTGGGCGTATCCCAGTTATGTTCAAGTGACACAGCGACACAACAGGACATTACTAATGTAACTAGGACTTGCCGTTCTTGACAATACAGGAGGCGCTCAGCGTGAATAACTTCCGGTGTGCTGATGACCAGGTAGCGGGTCAAAACCTACATCGGTCAGTTGGACTAGAATGTTGACAACTGGTCCTTGACATGGGGATGTGAATTACATGAACCTCTAAAGTCGGAGTGAATTCACCAGACGGAGGGGGACGCTGGTAATAGGGAGAGATAATTCATACGAATACGGTATCGGTCGTTCAGAAGGCAGTATCAAACTATTGAACGTAAACTTGCACAGATATCACAAACAGTAACAAATCCTGGGGTTGACAGCGACGTCCTGCAAAGATGTGAAACTAACTTCTACTTGTTGTATTTTGGCCTGTATAACAGGCCGTCACAAATATTCGCAATCAAGTATATAATTAAGTCGACTAGCAGTAAGAGACAAAAAACTCTTATTAGTTATTTTTTAGGCCAAAATAATTGCGTTAGAAAATTCTCAAGCATCTAAAATATAGTCAATATATTTACAAAGGCTTTAAATATCTCTTAAAATATTATCCCTTTTGTTACAAACATTACTAATTATTAGTTTAATGAAAACATTTTATAAAAAATTACGAAAAATGCTACAATTATTTAAATTACATAATACAATTATGTTACTCTTAGTAATGCCCCTTGTAATAACTCATGCTATTATGTCCCTTTGCTTTGCCTTGTTCGAGGGAGAGCTTGTGTGACAGTGACCTTTTAAGAGAGAGAGAGAGAGAGAGAGAGAGAGAGAGAGAGAGAGAGAGAGAGAGAACGAGCTTGTTAGAGAGTTTGTTAGGGAGAGAGAACGCTTTTTAGAGAGAGGGAGAGCTTGTGAGAGAGATCTTGTTAGACAGACCTTGGTAGAGAGAGAGAGAGAGAGAGAGAGAGAGAGATAGAGATTGTTAGAGAGAGGCCTTGTTAGAGAGAGAGAGAGAGAGTTTGTTAGAGAGAGGGAGAGAGTTTGTTAGAGAGAGGGAGAGCTTGTGTGTGTGAGAGAGAGACCTTGTTAGAGAGAGGTTGAATTTGTTAGACAGAGACCTTGTTAGGTAGAGAGAGCTTGTTATAGAGAGATACCTTGATAGATAGAGCTTGTTAGAGAGAGGGAGAACTTGAGAGAGAGACCTTGTTAGAGAGAGAGAGAGCTTGTTAAAGAGAAACCTTCTTAGAGAGAGGCCTTGTTGGAAAGCTTGTTAGAGGGTGAGAGAGACCTTGTTTGAGAGAGAGAGAGAGCTGGTTAGAGAGAGGGAGAGCTTGAGAGAGAGAGAGAGAGAGAGAGTTTGTGAGAGAAGGGGTGTGTGTGAAAGAGAACTTGTGTGAAATAGAGCTTGTGAGAGAGGAAGACTGTGGGAGAGCATGTATGAGCGAGAGCATGAGAGAGAGATAGAGAGCTTGTTGTGTGTTAGAGAGAGAGAGAGAGATCTTTTGAGAGATAGAGTGAAGAGAGAATGACAGAGAGAGAGAGAGAGAGAGAGAGAGAGAAAGAGCTTGCGAGAGAGAGAGAGAGAGAGAGAGAGAGAGAGAGAGCGAGAGCGAGCTTGTGTGTGTATGTCTGTGTGAGAAAGAGCTTTCGAGAGAGTGAGAGAGAGAGAGAGAAAGAGAGAGAGAGAGAGTGTGGGGGAGAGCTTGTGCGTGTGTATGTCTGTGGGAAATAGCTTTTGAGAGAGTAAGAGAGATAGAGCGTATGTGTGTATGTGTGTGTGTGAATGAGCTTTTGAGAGAGAGAGAGAGAGAGAGAGAGAGAGAGAGAGAGAGAGCTTGTGAGAGAGAGAGCGCACATAGATAACATTTCATGTATTTCATGGTGACTAAATAGACAAGAATGTCCCTGTACGCGTGTAATAAAACGGTTATTGAGATTTCGTAATCAACAGGTTGGCGGACAAGTAGATAGGCAGGCTTATATAAATGTAGTACACTATGTAGGTATAAATGTAGATAAGTAGGTAGGTAAGGTAGTAAGTAGATATATAGGTAAGTATGTGCAAGGTTAGGTTGGTAAATAGGTAAGTTTGGAAGCACTAGACTCGAGTTTTGCTCTCGTTTGAGCTCATCAGTAGTGCATATCCTGGATGTATGTGTGACAAACGCACAGCGACTCAACCGGACATTACTCATGTAACTTGCCGTTCTTTACAATACAGTAGAGTAGCGGTCAGCGTGGCCGAATCAATAAGAGTCCTCGCTTAAACTTCCGGTATGCTGATAACCAGGTAGCGGGTCAAAATCTACACCGGTCAGTTGGCCTAGAATGTTGACAACTGGTCCTTAACTTGGAGACGTAAATTACAAGTACCTCTGAAGTCGGGGGGGGGGGGGGGGCACTGGTAATATGGAAAGCTAATTCCATACGAACTTTTCTCGGAGACTCCTTGGGGTCGTCGCTCGAGCTACGGAGTTCATGTCACAGGCGGGGTTCACAAACCATCCTGTGGATGTGGAAGGTTGGGTGAAGCCATGTCGTCGTACAAAGAATCCGATTGTTAGCATGTGGCAAATATGAGGAGGGGTAAGTTCAACATAGCAGGTTTTGTACTGTAGCATGACATGATATGGCATTGGGTGAGGTGATATCACATAGCATGATATGAATGATACGACATGACATGGCATTACTTGACCTGACATAACATGACATGACACGACATTGCATTACCAGACAGGACATGACACGATTTGACATGACCTGACATGACATTACTTGATACGAAATGAACGATACAACATGATATTGTGTGATCTGACATGATATGACATGGCAATACGTGACCTGACATGAAATGGCATTGCATGACCTAACATGGATGACTTGACATGACATTGCATGAGCTGACACGACATGATACAATACGACATAACTTGACATGACATATCATGTCACGAAATAGATTATACACCATGACATGGCATTGCGTGACCTGAAGTGACATGACATGGTATTGCATGATCTGACGTGACATCACATGATATACATGACAAGAAATGACATGACCTGACACTATATGACTTGACCTGTCATGACACGCTTTGCTATCTGAGAAAACGGTTTCTGAAAATAACATCATTAAACATTCCCAAGCACACACAAATTTAATTAATGGTAAGAAGATCCACTTCATTGGATCAGGTTTAATCCCAAATAGCTCGGTCATTCTCCTGGGCTTGAGTGACTAATTCTTAACTCTTTGAAAATGTTGTTTGTCCATCAAGAATGATGATGACCATTCATTTCATCCTGTGGAGTTGAAAGTATGGAGCCCTGTCTTCTAAGATGGGTGATAAGGCCTATTTTGGCTCGAAATGTTCTTTGACAATGTGGACAAAGAATCCTTGACGTTTCTGGAGGAGGATTTCCTGCAGTGGTTTTTCTGTCCAGGCTTTTCTTCACATCTCTTGCAGTCCCGGTCTTTGGCAGCAGTCTCCCAGGTGTCATGATGAATTCCAAAAGCTTGTAGTGAGATTTTCAGGGTGTCTTTAAAGTGTTTCCTCTGGCCGCCTTGGGAGCGTTTACCACAACACAGCTCGCCGTAAAAAAAATTCATTTAGTCAAGTGACCAGCCCAGCGAATCTGATTCTTCATTTTCCTTTGAAAATAAAGATTGTTCGTCCGTTCGTTCGTTCGTTCATTCCTGAAAACAGCAACTAATGGCGTGTTAAATCGCCCCTCCGTAGCTATAGTGGCGATCTCTCGCGGCGACATCTCGCGGCTTCTGATCCAAATGTATTCGTGAAACGAGTGATTGAGGACGGAAGCGAACCCAGGACTGTCTGTGCAGGAGATGAGATCTGAACCATTTCTCCCCCACGCCAAGTTCCATGACTGTCTGTGCAGGAGATGAGATCTGAACCATTTCTCCCCCACGCCAAGTTCCAGGACTGTCTGTGCAGGAGATGAGATCTGAACCATTTCTCCCCCACGACAAGTTCCAGACAGTTGTTACTTCAACCCCTTTTGACCGAAGTAGTTATTACTTAAATAAACAAATAAAAATAAAGTTGTTGCATATCTTTACAGGACGTAGGAGTCAACACCATCATTTTTTGGCTGTTCGTGATTCCTGGGCAAGTTTATGTTAAGTAGTCTGCCACTGCTTTCTGAACGACCTGTACCGAAACCATTTCATAAAAAAACCAACGTAAGAGGGTCAGCTGCCAAATCTCCCACAGTTGTGTTGCGAAAGCAAGTATGCGGGAATACGAACTGCGCTCGTAAAAGCTGCTCCACGGAGCCGACGAATAAACAAATAAACAAACGGGGTACTTGAACGAATTCAAATAACAATCTGATTGGCCAAAAAAATATGCTGGGATTGACAGCGACGATTTGCAAGGATGTGAAACTAACTTCTTCTTGTTTTATTTAGGCCTGTATAACAGGCCGTAAGAAATATTTTGCATGATTAATGAAACATTAGCTAAGTGTCAGGAAAAAATAAAACCTATTACGAAAAATACTGCAATTAGTTAAAATACATAATACATTTATGATATTTTCAGTAATGACCCTTGAAATAACACATTCTATTACGTCCCGTTTTAATATTTTAATTACATGGCCAGACATGATAGTCCTGTGTGTAAGACATGGTGGTCCTGTGTGTAAGACATGAACGTCCTGTGTGTAAGACATCATAGTCCTGTGTGTAAGACATGATAGTCCTGTCTGTAAGACATGGTGGTCCTGTGTGTAAGACATGATAGTCCTGTCTGTAAGACATGGTGGTCCTGTGTGTAAGACATGATAGTCCTGTGTGTAAGACATGAACGTCCTGTGTGTAAGACATGATAGTCCTGTGTGTAAGACATGGTAGTCTTGTCTGTAAGACATTATAGTCCTGTCTGTAAGACATGATAGTACCGTCTGTAAGACATGATAGGCCTGTGTGTAAGACATGATAGTCCTGTCTGTAAGACGTGGTGGTCCTGTGTGTAAGACATGGTAGACTTGTGTGTAAGACATGATCGTCCTGTGTGTAAGACATGATAGTCCTGTGTGTAAGTGTCGCGTAACGTATGCTACTAGGATGGAATTTGGATCAAAGTAGATACTAAATAGACTTCTACGAATAGAGAATCTAACCACTGCTGAAGAAGCGATCAAATGGCTCGCAATTCTAGAAGAATGATTATCAAAAGTCCCAGAATGGATCACTACTTCTAAACAGTGCCAGGCGGAAAGTTATGACGACGAACTGTGCTAACAAACGAAGACAGTATGTCAAGTGATTCCTGCTAACGTGCCTGGATGAAAAAAATGAGCCCCCACTGCCTAATGTATTCTCACACAACCGGAGATAAGACAGAATGATACGTATAGATGTAGTCCTTTCACTCGTCACACAATCTGATGATGCTAATTCTATAATGACAGACGCAGTTGTTAAAAGTACAAATATAACATAACGTTTAATCCTAAAGAACACTACGTGAGCCCCACTGGGAACTCACTGACACATAAGAGATACGCAGATCCCTGAAATCGTGACCAGATACTGTTCAGCTAGAGGATATAATCATAGATTCTTAGCCAATAGCGGACAAATTAGGATTGCTGTGCAGTGGCAAACGGGTGGGTAGCCACTCATCTGATAATTCTTAGCCGCCTGGATGGTAAGCTGGCAGTGCTGACTGGATCGTGGTATGGACTCCACTCTCTGCTGCATCAAGTGAGTGGTTCGTAGCTCAATCACCGGTCGTGACTACGGCTACAGATGATCAGGGTGCAGGCTCTGTGAATGACAGTGAGAAGGAGTGAATAATCCTTCAAGACAGCCTTGTAAATTCTTCTGGCCATGTCCTGCATGGCATCTTGTCTCATAAATTTTCATAGCATGTATTATTTAAATTTACAGGTTGATTCCTTATCTGAAATCTACAACAGCACACTGATCTCATGGAAACAGCCTACAAATGATATCCTATTCTCTCTGCTGACATTTAGATCAAACATGTACAATCACAATGCTCTACTTCAAAGACCACATTCCAAATATATATATTCTAAGTCATGATTACTCATGGAAACATGAACCACAATTCACATAATGACTTAACAGTACATATAGGATGACTTCAATGGACTGAAACTCAGACGCCACAACTCCGACATCACATATACATTAACAAACCATTACATCGATGAAACACCACACATCATTTTTCAAGTATGGAAACACACAAACTACACTCCACACGATGAATTAACATCACATATTGATGAATTCCATAGAATGAAATGAAATCACACACAACAACTATAACTTCACGATGTACACGAGTGAACCATTAAAATCAATGAAACACCCCAAGTTCACTTAAAGAGTTATGAGTTGTACTACTAGCAAGTCTTCCTTATATTAATTACAACATAATTAATTATCTAGAAGATTTCTTAGCTAGATTTAAGATTATTTTCACTATACACAAGAACAATATTAGGGTTGGAGAATTCCCCCAAGGTTTGAACTTTGTTAAGTGGGCCATCTTGGACCACATGGTAGTAATCTGACTATGGGCAAGATAGAGATTAATAAAGAATAATTAATGGTAACTTATTCACTCTCTGAACTAATTCCTTCAACTAATAAGTATATTATCTGGAGAAATCCGCTAGTTCCGAAGTTTAAGCACATAATTAAATTATCTTAACTCTAATCGTCTACTGACTAACTCAGGTGTCCTTCCGCAGGCAGATACCTAATTTCGAGAATCACGTAATGTAATTTATCCAGGTTTTTAATGCCACATGTGACGAGCTTTTCGTTTTACCCTTGTCGGCAAGCCACATGGCACAAACATGGTCCTAATTCTAATATTAGTTAACTAACACTAGTTTTAATTAATAGTATCTATTATCGATCGGCATGGCCGGTAGATTTTGCCGGCATTTTGACACACAGAAAATTGTTTAACAAAATTATTATTAACTCACCCTGCAACTAGATTTTGACTGGCCTATCGGGAGTGGAGACTATCATTGGCTTTTCTATGTTTTAGAGGGTTTTTCGGCTTAACAAGAGCCAGCAATAAAATATGTTTAAACACAGACAGGTGTTCAATTTTAGCCAATTGACGTGATAGCTCCTGCTCCTTCCAGGTTGCTAGAAAAAATGGCAGATCTTAGGGTGCTACCGGAAGTTAACTTCTCATCCAGGAGAGTTCCCTTCCTGTGGCCAAATTATTTTTCATAGCCAAACCTGAATATAAATTCAGCCTGACTTGATTTCTTGGCTTGTAAACGAACTCTACCCTACATCTACTTCTAACTATAAGAAGAAATAGTATTTAACTCTCTCTATAGTTTTATGTATATAAATACACTAACCAAAGACGATTTTATCTAATATTTGAAAATATAGATAAAAATAAAAATTACTACAGGATACATAGAGGGGTTTACTGAGGGCTATCTCCATCTAGTAACAAAACGATCTGAGAGGTGGGCCAACCTGTCACAAATGCCCATCGTTCAAAAAAGTTGGAGAAGCAACTTTTTCTCCAGCCCGAACTCTCATATAGTTTTGTCAGCCCTTACTCTGACGTTTATGGGTCATTTGGACAGGTCCCCCTCTTCATCAATAGCACAATGTCTACTCAAAAAATCAGCCTCTTCGTTTCTAAGACACCTTCTAAGAAACCTCCTCCCTTGATGTCGCTTCCATGGAAATCTTCTCTGGAAACTTTGCTTTCGTTGGTCGGGGTGTCCTTCGTCTGTCACTGATAAAGGTCCTACAATTCCAACATCTCTCCTTCGACCCAATTGGTCTTGATCCCTATACTTCATGCGCGTCGTCCTTACTTTCCCTTTAGATGTCTCTAAGTTGGGATCGTGTTCAGCCGCGTCATCTTCCTCACATCTGTCGGGGTTGTCTTCCCATCTGGATTGATCCCCTTTGGATCCATTATCAACCACTGCCAGAGTCATAATATGAACTGGTGGGTTCGTGTTGTTCTCAAAATGTCTTTTGAGTAAATTCACGTGGAAGACTGTAGTTTTCCCGCGAATAGAAACAGAGTACTTGTTGCTGGACACCTTCTCTTTAATGATGAATGGTCCTTGCCAAGCAATTTCTAACTTATTATCCCCTTTGGTTAATAAGACTAGCACTTTATCTCCTACCTCTAGAGACTGGTTTCTAATAGGTTTATTATAGAAGGAAGCCTGTTGTTTTCTGGCACGACGGAGAGTGGAGTTAGCTAATTTCCATCCCGTGTGCAGTTTCTGTTTCAGTTCCTCTACATACTGTGAAGACTTGACGACACTCTCATCTGTTCCTTCATCAGTCCAGGTTCTCAAAAGAGCCTCCAGCGGTCCTTTAATGGGTCGTCCGAACAATAGTGTAGCAGGTGGAAGACCGGTGGCGACATGTGGTACTTCTCGATAGGCAAACATTGCTGCTGATAAGTACGTGTCCCAACTATCTGGTTTCTCCTGGACTAACTTGTTCACGATCGATTTGAGAGTCCCTGTATATTTGACCACAAGTCGCTTATTCTCTGTGAGACTAAAACCTGTGTTGATATGGTGCATCCTGAAGATGTCGGAGATTTCTCCTCTTAACTTCTCATTCAATGATGACCCACTATCACTTACAATAAGAATAGGGAATCCTACTCTGGTAAATATTTCTAGGAGAGCCTCTGCTACCCTAGTTGCATTGATGGAGGGCAGTACAGTAGCTTCAGCCCACATTGTACCTGTATCTACTACAGTTAAAATATAAGTATTTTTCTTCTTAGAAGTGGGCAGTGGGCCAATAATGTCTATAGCTACTCGCTCAAAAGGAATGTTCAAAACTAACCCTTCCCCTATGGAAACAGGAGTAGACCACTGCTTGGGGGAGCCATGTTGACACTCCGGACAAGACTGGACGTATCTTCGTATGTCAGCAGTCATTCCCGGCCAAAAATAATGACAAGAAATACGCTGGGTAGTAACTCCTACAGTCATATGTCCACTGAAGGATATGGTATGTCCCATATGCAATATCTGATTACGATATTGTTTTGGCACGACAAGTTGCCCGTGTTCGGTACCCATAGTTCCTGCCCTATGGTACAACAACTTGTCCTTTAAATAGAAATTTCCAGCTGCTGGAGGATTTCTACCGTTTGGCAGTTTGCCAAAACAAGATACTAAAGTCGGACATTCATTTTGTGCAGCCCTAATCTCCCGAGGTAGAGGGTTGATTGAGAGTATAGGTTCATGTGACTGTGCAACCTGACTCCGGGTCTCCACTGCTGCCATTATCATTGGTGATGATGGTTCTCCTAAATATACATACTTACGACCAAGCATGAAAGGATATACCGGATCATCGATCACTGCAGCTGAAATGAGTCCAGTGACATACTTAGATGTCACATGTACTTTGGCTATCTTAGCTATTATAGTTGGAGAGCTCCTGGTAGCCCCTTTGACTACAACTGTTTGTTTTGTTAACTGTGATGGTTTCACTAACTGCTTAGCTATTATTGCATCACCTGGAGTCCACTGTCATAGAGACATAGTACTGGACTACCGTTAACCCGAATAGTTTCAACTGTGGTGGCCTAGTTCCATTACTTGAACATATGTTCTGTTGGGTACTTGCCCCCGTAATCATACACGCAGCATACTGGGTAGGGGGATTATTTCTGCACACGCTCGTGTGGTGATCATTACTTTTGCAGTTCTTGCAGTAAGGTTTACCCCATCCACTATTGTTCGCTGGTGGTTTTTGTTTTTGAAAACCAGGATTTTGGTGCGGACCCCCAGTGTGCCCTCTGGTGTCTTTACCGTAAGAGTTGTTCTGCTGAAAACCCTTATTCTGTGTTGCAGGAGTATTTTGAGCAGTAGAAGAATTACAAGATTTAGTGGTAGCTACTTCGCCATGGGCAGTTAAATATCGTTCGGCTAGTGAGATAACCTCCTCTAACCGAGCACCACCATTCTCTGCAATAAAGGTTTGTAGCTGTTTTGGAAGAACATCTTTAAATTGCTCAACAAGTATTAGTTCCGCCAGCCCGTCATAAGTAGCATCCAAATCACTCAGTTCTACCCACTTGTTAAAATAAGTGTGTAACCGTGAGGCGAACTGAGGAAATGATTCTCCTTGTGACCGTTTGGCGGTACGGAACTTCAACCTGTAGGCACTGGAAGTTAACTGATATCGTTTCAAGAGAGCATTTTTGAGTGTAACAAAGTCCTTCTCAAGACCTGGAGGGAGTTTTGCAAACACGTCATACGCTGGACCGCGAAGTGCTTGGGAGAGTTTAATATTAAATTTATCCTTAGGCAGATTGTAGGCTTCACACATTAACACAAATTTGTCAAGATATTCATCCATCTGATCCTCCTTCGGGTCGAAGTGGGCCAGTGGAAAACTCATTGATCCTGGAGTAATATGTGGTCCTGAGGAAATGTCTTGGCTGTCAGTTGGAGAGCTGGCACTGCTAAATCTGGAGGCATCAGGATTTTGTAGTTCTAATCTCCTCAGTTCTAACTCGTGCTGTCTTAACTGCTCAGTTAATTTCAACTCCTTGTCCAGTTCTGCTTGCTTCAACTGGTTGTCCAATTCAGCCTGTTTCAACTGGTTGTCCAATTCAGCCTGTTTCAACTGGTTGTCCAATTCAGCTTGTCGCATCTTCTGTCTGGATTCAATTTCCGCCATCTGGATTTTTAATTTAATTCTTTCCTCTCGTTCTTCCTTCTCTTTGATGATGTCCCTTTGTTCTCGGCGCCACGTTCTTCCTTCTTCTATTACATATTTTTCCAACTCTGCACCCTCATAACCTAACAATGTTCCTTGTTCTCGCAGTTCCTCCTTAGTAGGTGGCTTTTCAGAAGACATGTTAGTTATGTAATAATATATCTGTTGATACACCTGGATAACTCACTCACTTAATCAAGAATGTGTTTGTCGCAAAGATTCACAAATATCTTCAATAACAAGCATAAAAAATGTTACACATTGACACAACACTTACCCGTTTGCCAGCAATTCACCTTTGCCCTAACTTATGTTATCTTATACTAATCTTACGTATGTGTTATCCTATATTATAAGTATGTATATATTAACTAGTATGATTAGTAGCTATCTCTATTTAGTGACTGAAAGTTAGAACTCTCTATGAAGTTGGATACTCGACTGAACCCAACAATCTATAGGATTGTCATCCCGGACGAGCCCCCAGTGTCGCGTAACGTATGCTACTAGGATGGAATTTGGATCAAAGTAGATACTAAATAGACTTCTACGAATAGAGAATCTAACCACTGCTGAAGAAGCGATCAAATGGCTCGCAATTCTAGAAGAATGATTATCAAAAGTCCCAGAATGGATCACTACTTCTAAACAGTGCCAGGCGGAAAGTTATGACGACGAACTGTGCTAACAAACGAAGACAGTATGTCAAGTGATTCCTGCTAACGTGCCTGGATGAAAAAAATGAGCCCCCACTGCCTAATGTATTCTCACACAACCGGAGATAAGACAGAATGATACGTATAGATGTAGTCCTTTCACTCGTCACACAATCTGATGATGCTAATTCTATAATGACAGACGCAGTTGTTAAAAGTACAAATATAACATAACGTTTAATCCTAAAGAACACTACGTGAGCCCCACTGGGAACTCACTGACACATAAGAGATACGCAGATCCCTGAAATCGTGACCAGATACTGTTCAGCTAGAGGATATAATCATAGATTCTTAGCCAATAGCGGACAAATTAGGATTGCTGTGCAGTGGCAAACGGGTGGGTAGCCACTCATCTGATAATTCTTAGCCGCCTGGATGGTAAGCTGGCAGTGCTGACTGGATCGTGGTATGGACTCCACTCTCTGCTGCATCAAGTGAGTGGTTCGTAGCTCAATCACCGGTCGTGACTACGGCTACAGATGATCAGGGTGCAGGCTCTGTGAATGACAGTGAGAAGGAGTGAATAATCCTTCAAGACAGCCTTGTAAATTCTTCTGGCCATGTCCTGCATGGCATCTTGTCTCATAAATTTTCATAGCATGTATTATTTAAATTTACAGGTTGATTCCTTATCTGAAATCTACAACAGCACACTGATCTCATGGAAACAGCCTACAAATGATATCCTATTCTCTCTGCTGACATTTAGATCAAACATGTACAATCACAATGCTCTACTTCAAAGACCACATTCCAAATATATATATTCTAAGTCATGATTACTCATGGAAACATGAACCACAATTCACATAATGACTTAACAGTACATATAGGATGACTTCAATGGACTGAAACTCAGACGCCACAACTCCGACATCACATATACATTAACAAACCATTACATCGATGAAACACCACACATCATTTTTCAAGTATGGAAACACACAAACTACACTCCACACGATGAATTAACATCACATATTGATGAATTCCATAGAATGAAATGAAATCACACACAACAACTATAACTTCACGATGTACACGAGTGAACCATTAAAATCAATGAAACACCCCAAGTTCACTTAAAGAGTTATGAGTTGTACTACTAGCAAGTCTTCCTTATATTAATTACAACATAATTAATTATCTAGAAGATTTCTTAGCTAGATTTAAGATTATTTTCACTATACACAAGAACAATATTAGGGTTGGAGAATTCCCCCAAGGTTTGAACTTTGTTAAGTGGGCCATCTTGGACCACATGGTAGTAATCTGACTATGGGCAAGATAGAGATTAATAAAGAATAATTAATGGTAACTTATTCACTCTCTGAACTAATTCCTTCAACTAATAAGTATATTATCTGGAGAAATCCGCTAGTTCCGAAGTTTAAGCACATAATTAAATTATCTTAACTCTAATCGTCTACTGACTAACTCAGGTGTCCTTCCGCAGGCAGATACCTAATTTCGAGAATCACGTAATGTAATTTATCCATGTTTTTAATGCCACATGTGACGAGCTTTTCGTTTTACCCTTGTCGGCAAGCCACATGGCACAAACATGGTCCTAATTCTAATATTAGTTAACTAACACTAGTTTTAATTAATAGTATCTATTATCGATCGGCATGGCCGGTAGATTTTGCCGGCATTTTGACACACAGAAAATTGTTTAACAAAATTATTATTAACTCACCCTGCAACTAGATTTTGACTGGCCTATCGGGAGTGGAGACTATCATTGGCTTTTCTATGTTTTAGAGGGTTTTTCGGCTTAACAAGAGCCAGCAATAAAATATGTTTAAACACAGACAGGTGTTCAATTTTAGCCAATTGACGTGATAGCTCCTGCTCCTTCCAGGGTGCTAGAAAAAATGGCAGATCTTAGGGTGCTACCGGAAGTTAACTTCTCATCCAGGAGAGTTCCCTTCCTGTGGCCAAATTATTTTTCATAGCCAAACCTGAATATAAATTCAGCCTGACTTGATTTCTTGGCTTGTAAACGAACTCTACCCTACATCTACTTCTAACTATAAGAAGAAATAGTATTTAACTCTCTCTATAGTTTTATGTATATAAATACACTAACCAAAGACGATTTTATCTAATATTTGAAAATATAGATAAAAATAAAAATTACTACAGGATACATAGAGGGGTTTACTGAGGGCTATCTCCATCTAGTAACAAAACGATCTGAGAGGTGGGCCAACCTGTCACAGTAAGACATGGTAGTCTTGTCTGTAAGACATTATAGTCCTGTCTGTAAGACATGATAGTCCCGTCTGTAAGACATGATAGGCCTGTGTGTAAGACATGATAGTCTTGTGTGTAAGACATGGTAGTCTTGTGTGTAAGACATGATAGTCTTGTCTGTAAGACATGATAGTCCTGTGTGTAAGACGTGATAGTCTTGTCTGTAAGACATGATAGTCCTGTGTGTAAGAAATGATAGTCGTGTGTGTAAGACGTGGTGGTCCTGTGTGTAAGACGTGGTAGTCCTGTGTGTAAGACATGGTAGTCTTGTGTGTAAGACATGATAGTCCTGTGTGTAAGACATGATAGTCTTGTCTGTAAGACATGATAGTCCTGTCTGTAAGACATGATATTCCTGTCTGTAAGACATGATAGACCTGTGTGTAAGACATGATAGTCTTGTGTGTAAGACGTGGTGGTCCTGTGTGTAAGACATGATAGTCCTGTCTGTAAGACATGATAGGCCTGTGTGTAAGACATGGTAGTCCTGTGTGTAATACATGATAGTCCTTGTGTAAGACGTGGTTGTCCTGTGTGTAAGACATGATAGTCCTATGTGTAAGACATGATAGTCCTGTGTGTAAGACATGGTAGTCCTGTGTGTAAGACATGATAGTCCTGTGTGTAAGACATGATAGTCCTGTGTGTAAGACATGATAGTCCTGTGTGTAAGACATGGTAGTCCTGTGTGTAAGACATGATAGTCCTGTGTGTAAGACGTGGTTGTCCTGTGTGTAAGACGTGGTTGTCCTGTGTGTAAGACATGATAGTCCGGTGTGTAAGACATGATAGTCCTGTCTGTAAGACATTATAGTCCTGTGTGTAAGACATGATAGTCCTGTGTGTAAGGCATGATAGTCTTGTGTGTAAGACGTGGTTGTCCTGTGTGTAAGACATGATAGTCCTGTCTGTAAGACATGATAGGCCTGTGTGTAAGAAATGGTAGTCCTGTGTGTAAGACATGGTAGTCCTGTGTGTAAGACATGATAGTCCTGTCTGTAAGACATGGTGGTCCTGTGTATAAGACATGATAGTCCTCTCTGTAAGACATGCTAGTCCTGCCTGTAAGACATGATAGTCCTGTGTGTAAGACATGAATGTCCTGTGTGTAAGACATGATAGTCCTGTGTGTAAGACATGGTAGTCTTGTCTGTAAGACATTATAGTCCTGTCTGTAAGACATGATAGTCCCGTCTGTAAGACGTGGTGGTCCTGTGTGTAAGACATGGTAGACTTGTGTGTAAGACATGAACGTCCTGTGTGTAAGAAATGATAGTCCTGTGTGTAAGACATGGTAGTCTTGTCTGTAAGACATTATAGTCCTGTCTGTAAGACATGATAGTCCCGTCTGTAAGACATGATAGGCCTGTGTGTAAGACATGATAGTCTTGTGTGTAAGACGTGGTGGTCCTGTGTGTAAGACATGGTAGTCTTGTGTGTAAGACATGGTAGTCTTGTGTGTAAGACATGATAGTCTTGTCTGTAAGACATGATAGTCCTGTGTGTAAGACGTGATAGTCTTGTCTGTAAGACATGATAGTTCTGTGTGTAAAACATGATAGTCTTGTGTGTAAGACGTGGTGGTCCTGTGTGTAAGACGTGGTAGTCCTGTGTGTAAGACATGGTAGTCTTGTGTGTAAGACATGATAGTCCTGTGTGTAAGACATGATAGTCTTGTCTGTAAGACATGATAGTCCTGTCTGTAAGACATGATAGTCCTGTCTGTAAGACATGATAGGCGTGTGTGTAAGACATGATAGTCTTGTGTGTAAGACGTGGTTGTCCTGTGTGTAAGACATGATAGTCCTGTGTGTAAGACATGATAGTCCTGTGTGTAAGACATGGTAGTCCTGTGTGTAAAACATGATAGTCCTGTGTGTAAGACATGATAGTCATGTGTGTAAGACATGATAGTCCTGTGTGTAAGACATGGTAGTCCTGTGTGTAAGACATGATAGTCCTGTGTGTAAGACGTGGTTGTCCTGTGTGTAAGACATGATAGTCCTGTCTGTAAGACATGATTGTCCTGTGTGTAAGACGTGGTTGTCCTGTGTGTAAGACATGATAGTCCTGTGTGTAAGACATGATAGTCCTGTCTGTAAGACATTATAGTCCTGTGTGTAAGACATGATAGTCCTGTGTGTAAGACATGATAGTCTTGTGTGTAAGACGTGGTTGTCCTGTGTGTAAGACATGATAGTCCTGTCTGTAAGACATGATAGGCCTGTGTGTAAGACATGGTAGTCCTGTGTGTAAGACATGGTAGTCCTGTGTGTAAGACATGGTAGTCCTGTCTGTAAGACATGATAGTCCTGTCTGTAAGACATGATAGTCCTGTGTGTAAGACATGATAGTCCTGTGTGTAAGACATGCTAGTCCTGTCTGTAAGACATCATAGTCCTGTCTGTAAGACATGATAGTCCTGTCTGTAAGACATGATAGTCCTCTCTGTAAGACATTGTAGCCCTGTCTGTAAGACATGGTAGTCCTGTCTGTAAGACATGATAGTCCTCTCTGTAAGACATGGTAGTCCTCTCTGTAAGACATGATAGTCCTGTCTGTAAGACATGGTAGTCCTGTCTGTAAGACATTGTAGTCCTCTCTGTAAGACATGATAGTCCTGTCTGTAAGACATTGTAGCCCTGTCTGAAAGACATGGTAGTCCTCTCTGTAAGACATGATAGTCCTGTCTGTAAGACATTGTAGCCCTGTCTGTAAGACATTGTAGCCCTCTCTGTAAGACATGGTAGTCCTGTCTGTAAGACATGATAGTCCTCTCTGTAAGACATTGTAGCCCTGTCTGTAAGGCATGGTAGTCTTCTCTGTAAGACATTGTAGCCCTGTCTGTAAGACATTGTAGCCCTGTGTGTAAGACATGGTAGTCCTCTGTGTAAGACATTGTAGCCCTGTCTGTAAGACATTGTAGCCCTGTCTGTAAGACATGGTAGTCCTCTCTATAAGACATTGTAGTCCTGTCTGTAAGACATGGTAGTCCTCTCTGTAGGACATTGTAGCCCTGTCTGTAAGACATTGTAGCCCTGTCTGTAAGACATTGTAACTCTGTCTGTAAGACATTGTAGTCCTCTCTGTAAGACATGATATTCGTGTCTGTAAGACATGGTAGTCCTCTCTGTAAGACATTGTAGCCCTGTCTGTAAGACATGATAGTCCTCTCTGTAAGACATGATAGTTCTGTGTGTAAGACATGTTAGTCCTCTCTGTAAGACATTGTAGCCCTGTCTGTAAGACATTGTAGCCCTGTCTGTAAGACATGGTTGTCCTCTCTGTAAGACATTGTAGCCCTGTCAGTAAGACATGATAGTCCTCTCTGTAAGACATGATAGTTATGTGTGTAAGACATGGTAGTCCTCTCTGTAAGACATTGTAGCCCTGTCTGTAAGACATGATAGTCCTCTCTGTAAGACATTGTAGTCCTGTCTGTAAGACATGATAGTCCTGTCTGTAAGACATGGTAGTCCTGTCTGTAAGACATGGTAGTCCTGTCTTAAGATATGATAGTTCTGTCTATAAGACATGATAGTACTGTGTGTAAGACATGGTAGTCCTGTCTTAAGACACGACAGTCCTGTGTGTAAGACATGGTAGTCCTGCGTGTAAGACATTATAGTCCTCTCTGTAAGACATGATAGCTCTGTCTGTTAGACATGATATCTCTGTCTGTAAGACATGATAGTTCTGTCTGTAAGACATGATAGTCCTGTCTGTAAGACATGGTAGTCCTGTGCGTAAGACATGATAGTCCTGTCTGTAAGACACATCATGCCTCGTGCAGGACATAACAGCATATAATGAACCAAAGTTGCACTCTCAGATCTTTATTGCACACCATGCAAACAAACACATATACATACCTGAGAAGGACCTCAGTGCACGTAAACACAATAACTAACCGTATCGCAAACAAAAGGAACTAAAGTAATAATACAATAACAACCAAGCCAAGTGTCAGTGAAGTATGTTTACATGCCATCAAAAAAAAAAAAAAAAAAAAAATGATGAAATCAACCAGAAAGCCACAAACACCAGCTCAAGACGATTACCACCTTGTGGACAGACCAAAATAAATACTTATTTTGCGCATCAGAACAGTGTGGAAGATGAGGACGGAGCACTGATGGGAATGTCCCGAGCGATGTGATGTTGGTTGTTAACTCGACTCAACTCAACTGCACTCAATTCAACTCAACTCCACTCAGCTCAACTCAGCTCCACTCAACTCCATAATTTGTTTGAGTTGTTTGGTTGTCTAGCCATCTTTAATGCTGATGTAGGCTTTAACCTCAACGTCCGTGTTTTTAATTGTGGTTGCGTTTTAGTAAAAATTACGGTTTCTACTTCTTCATTTCGTCGATTCGCCCATTGTGTAGACATATCTAAAGAAGGTAGTTTGCCATTGCTTTCCTTCTTGGCAGTGATTACACTGGCCTGTGACCGTAGCCATTGTCTCCACAAAAAGCCTACCGCCTACCGCGTGTCTGTCTTTGTGCGCGTGTGTGTTTCTGTGTTTGCTGGTATGTGATGTTTGATAATAACCATCATCATCATGCAGGCTTGTTATACAGAACGTCGATCTCGTCAAGGTTTATTGCCACTTCTTCTTCCTCGAGCTTCTTCATTGCCACTTCCTCTTCTCATCTTTCTTCATTGTCAGCTCCTGTTCCTCATGTTTCTTCATTGCCACTTCTTATTCCTCGTGTTTCTTCATTGCCACTTCTTCTCCTCATGGTTCTTCATTACCACTTCTTGTTTCCCAAGGTTCCTCATGGGAGGTTTTCTGCAGTGTGGTGTTTCCTTCGTTTTCTGCTCGACCACTGCCTCCTGCCCCACGAGCTGTACCTTCCATAACACCTCTTTCCTAATGGAAGTTTTCGTTGTGAAGTGGTTACATCACCCGCTCCGCTGTCCGAAAATAATGGTTTCGATTCCGGGCTACGGCATTCGTTTTAGAGTGCGATTTTCTTGGTGTCTCCTGGGGGTTGTCGCTGGAACTACAGAGTTAGTGCTTTCTGTGACGCTTTCAGTAGGCCGCGCTGTGGAAAGGGACTGAGCCATATGGGATAACACCCCGTCCAATGAAGTGTATCATCTTTCTCTTAAAGACCTGTTTAAGCCGTTTCCTGATGTGATATGGTCACTGTGGATGACGAATTTGCTGAACGGTGTTCGTGATGCAGTTACCAGCAGGGGGTGGGGTGTAGTGGGTGACATGGATCATTCTGATGATTATAATGATAAGAAGGAGGAAGAGATGATCATGATGAGACTGACGCCCAATGGACCCTCTGTAGCTGTACGCATTAAAAATTATTGGTTGCACTTGCAGGACGTAGTGATCAACCTCAGTGTGATATTCTAGGCAATTGTAGTTCAGTAGCTTGACATTGCTTTCTGAACGAGAAGTCAACGTTTAAGGTCAGCTGACAGGTCTAGGGAGTGAACCTACTACCCCGCCATCGGGCACAGGAAGTTGAAAATCATGCCACGCTGACCCCAAAAGGCCTATGTATGAGACTCAAAAAGTTAAAGCCGTATGTTAGAGACTGACGCCCAATGTGTCCGCTGTAGTTAGAGACTGACGCCCAATGTGTCCGCTGTAGTTAGAGACTGACGCCCAATGTGTCCGCTGTAGTTAGAGACTGACGCCCAATGTGTCCGCTGTAGTTAGAGACTGACGCCCAATGTGTCCGCTGTAGTTAAAGACTGACGCCCAATGTGTCCGCTGTAGTTAGAGACTGACGCCCAATGTGTCCGCTGTAGTTAGAGACTGACGCCCAATGTGTCCGCTGTAGTTAGAGACTGTCGCCCAATGTGTCCGCTGTAGTTATAATTATATATGTACTACATTGACGTGGACGTGGCTGACAAGATAATGGCGTTGGCTCTTAAACTTCTGATGCGCTGATGTCATGGTGCAGCATTCGCTCCCTACACTGGCATTAAGCATATCTTTAACATTACATTTTCGCACACAAGACAAATTAATGAACGTGAAATTGTCTACAACATCAACTACTTAACCCCACACATAACATGGAAAATCTAACTTTTGTGCCTAAAAGTCTTGGACAACAACAACAAAATTTTATACCTGCAGAAGTCAAAGCAGTTATACAGAAGTGTCCTAAAAACAAATCGCCGGGTCCGGATGGAATAACCACAGAAGCTATTCAGGCTTGTGGGAAAACAGGAGTTAAATGGCTAACAAGACTTTTCAATATAGTATGGGAAGAAAGAAAAGTCCCAGATGATTGACAAAAAGCAATAATAGTACCAATATGGAAAAAGAAAGGCTATATGAGAGTGTGTGAAACATACAGAGGTATATCACTCCTGAGCCATATAGGGAAAATGTATGCAAAACTTTTGGAACAAAGAGCTAGACCCATAGTTGAACAACTGTTAAGCAAAGCACAATTCGGTTTTCGGAAAGGTAAAACTTGCACTGATGCATTATTTACACTTAGACAAATATGTGAAAATACTATCGAATACGGTGACCAGCAGAATATTGTGTTTGTGGATCAGGAAAAGGCTTTCGATAGAGTAGTCAGATACAAATTATGGACCATCCTTGAAGACTATGGGATACAAGGGCAATTGCTAGAAAACATCATAGCCATGTACCACTCGAGCTGAAGTGCAGTAAGAACGCAAGAAGGAATATCAGATATGTTCACAGTCAATACAGGAGTAAGACAGGGATGTGTGCTCTCTCCTCTGCTATTTAATGTCTACATGGACAGAATCTCCAAAGAAGCAAGTCTTGAGAGAACAGATTCAGGAAATTTAGAACTCTTTACTCCAGATGACACAACCGATCCACAGGAAATAAATGAACTTCTATTTGCAGACGATCTTTGCCTGTTTTACAACGATGAGGGCAGAATCCAATATCATATTAATAATCTGCGTTCAACCTGCAGCAGATATAATATGAGGATAAACACAGCCAAAACCGAAGTAATGCAAGTTAGCAGATTGCCGGGCCCACCAAGTATACAGATAAATAGCACAACTCTGAAACAAGTTAAGGAATTCAAATATCTTGGAAGTATGAAGTAGTACTAGGGGGTCTCCAGGCATCGTTTCGAGCAATGAGCAATCAGATATATCTCATGTCTCATTCTCGTCTCATGTCTCATGTCTCATGTCTCGTGGTGGGTGGGTTGTGGCCTGCCTCATGCCTTCCAGCTCCTGCCTCGTTTTTTAAGTGTCAGGTGTGGTTTTTAATCAGAGCATCGGGATTAACAAGATCAATTGAACTAGGTGGGCAGGTTAAGTGAAGATGAGCGCGATAACTATGGCGCCATATTTGCTAATTGATTCAGAATATGTCAGCCGGTGTAATGCATTAATTAGGTTCCCATTTGTATAGACGGTTGCATAATCGATTGGTGTGCTCAGGCTGATACGGGTTGATGTATTTGTATCTTTGGTAAGATCGGCGAACATCTGTGAGCAAAAAGTCGATATTGCCGGCAGTTGAATATCAGTGTCGCGGTCGAGGGAGGTCGCTGGTGCCATCTGTTTTTAATCAAGGGCGATGTCGGAATAAAATACTAAGCGCAAAGAACGATGTGTGGGGTGGGTTGGTAAGTGGCGAAAGATGGCGGGGGTGCGTAGTTGGTCATAGTGGGATATCACCAATGTGTAACTGGGGGTTCTAGTGGGTCCCCTACCATGCGACAGGTTCGAATCTCACTGTGTGGTTGGTATGTGCGGGGTGGTGGTCGAGTATGTAACGGAGCTAGGTGGTGTTGTAGGCATCGTTTGAGAGTCGAAACACGAACCTGGTTGATAAGGGTGTCCACCCTAGGCGGAGTTTTCTAAGAGTATATTAAGACGTAAATGTATAACAAGGATGTCTAGTTGCCGCCATAGCGCTTGTCGGGGTCGAAACCGACTGTGTGGTGGGGTAGTGTGGCAGTGGGCGAGTATGTAACGCAGCTAGGTGGTATCATTGGCGGTTCAAATCACGCCCCTGGTCGCTAACTATACCCAAAATAGGTGCCAGAGAAGCGAATCACGATGTGTCGCTTTGCATTCTCCTCAGAAACGTCAGTTCCACAGTCAGCAGATTCAGCGGGACTGCTCATTGTCTTCACATTCATACAAAAGTACAGGTTCAACACTCTTTTTCTCGTAGCAATTGCCATCTTTTTACTGGTCAATACGTTTTTCAGCTTGCAAAAGGTTATCTTCGCCACGGCGATTCTTGTGCTAATCTCTTCAAGGCATCTCCCATCAGTTGTTATGACTGTTCCGAGATACTTGTATCTACTCACTTGTTTCAGAATATTCCCATTTACATGTATATTACATAGTGGTATTTCGTTCTTCATAGTGACAATCATAACCCGTGTCGTTTTATAATTTAATTCTAACCCTAGTTGTTCACCGGGTGCAACAACCGCCTCTACTAAATATTGCAGATCCTGCGCAGTGTCTGTTGATTACATAAATTATATGAAGGCAGTTGACAATTTAAATTAGATGAAGACATTTTATTACAGAAATTAAATGAAGATATTTGACTAGAAATATTTAATAAAGCGACGAAAAAACGGAGATCTACCGGCGTGAGAAAAGCATATAAGTATGTTAATGTCAGTTCCTGTGAACATATTTAGCAGAAGCATTCTGCATAGTATATGCATATTTAGCTTTAAGGTGAAATCAATACTGCTGTACCGATCGGAAACAAGAAAAACAACTAAAACAACTACTAATAAACAACAAACATTCATTAACGGGTGCCCACGTAGTTCATCCTTGGCGTTCATGTCTCATTCAACAATTAGTATAATGCCTGAAGTCAAATTTGCGGCTTCAAAATATGTGTTCATAGCATATTTATATATGAAGATATATATTCAAGGTGATTTTAAAGGACAAATTTCCTCATGTCACACGCTGCAAAAGACATATTTCGCTCAAACTTAAACATTAAGAGTGGAAAAGAGTATGTTGTAGATACTGTTTTTCCCTTTGTTTCTAGTGGGACCTGGTAATTTGTTGTTCTATCTGGGCATGGTATGTATATTATCACCACATCTTCACTGATGTTTTTCATCTTGTCTGCTCATTGCCCACGCTTCACAGTCATACAAAAGTACAGATTCTATGAAAGACAGAGACAATTTGCAGCTATTATTAAACAAAAGGACAAATCGGAGGTCAGCTAATATGTACGTATTTGTAAATAAGGATATACAGCGATGTCTATTATATAACGATAACAGAGGTATTTAGTTGTAGAAAACTACCGTGCCTCCCAGGCAAACGGCGGTAGGCTAGTGACTATGTTTAGATTAGCTGTGATGGCACCAGCTGGAGATATTAATCAGCTACCTGGTACCCAGTGAAGATGACACGATAAACGAGGCGGTATAGGCCGCGTGGCCCTGAACAAAACTAACAATGAAACAAAAATGGTAATGAAACGTTGCGTCGCCGCGAAGCATTATTTTAGAAACCAAAGATTACAATCGATCTGAGAGGGTAATAATAGACAGTCTAAGCCTACCAGAAAGAGGTGTCTAATACACTGGGTATCAACGACAGACAGCTGGTCAAGAAGAAGCAATACACAGTATATAAAGTTAGGACTAAATAAACCGTAGTTTAAAGAATTCAAGTACATTATTACAAGTTAAATTACATAATAAAATAAATACAGTGATATGTATAAAATTATAAAAAACAAAAAAGAAGAAAACACCAGTGTTACATTAGCAAATAAGTGAAAAACACAACGGTATGAATACGTTGGTGTATTAGATACATACAAATGGTACACACAACATGCCATTATGTCAGCGTGACCGCTATCTGTTTTATATTGCGACCAAATTACACCGATCGCCCCTCACGTCAGCGTAACAGACTAACACTTAAACCAAGCGCCCACTATCTATTCTATATTGTTGCCAACAATTTTGTGCATGCCGCCATCCTTTGATGGGAGTCTGATTGATGAAGCCTGTCAGGAAACAACCATAGATACATAGTAAAAGTGACGTGAGAATACAAATCCAAGCGTATTGACTCTCGGTGTATCGTTATTCACGTAACGTTTCCTGTTTCCTGCTCCAGTCTATTGTTGTAAAATCTTACCAAAGTGGACACTGTGGACCAAATCTACATGAATGAAGTAGGATAGATGCGGTTGTCATATGTGTCTTATAGGGCTTGGTCATTGGTTTTTTAAAACTTATCGATGGAAGAGAAGGACCCTTACACTACAAACAGAATAAACATTTACATTAATAATACCCATAACAAACACATGACCATCTACACTGGCTGTGACAAAAGTGACAGTCTGCTTAGAGAAAACAGCGAATTTTCAACGAAAACATAGTCTGTGTGTTATCTCCTTGGAAACGTAAATCTGGTTATATTTAAATCACCCTATGCATTCATGTCCCCCATGAAAACTAATGTAATGTCTGAAGAAGTCAAATTTTGAGGCTTCAAAATATGTTTTCGTAGTATATGTATATATGAATATATATACATGTGTTTTCTAACAACAAATGTCCGCATGTCGCGCTTTACATCCATACACAAGTATAGGTTCTATGAACGACACAACACCTACAAGTTACTAAGATTGGCACTGGGTTACCAACAACATTTGCGTCTAGAGTCAATACAACAGGACAAGACAATGCTTTTTTCGGCCTCTGATTGAGAACAACAGATATAAACGTAATTATGCAATTACCTCTTTACCACAGTACCGAGAAAGTTAAAAATATCATTTTAAATACGCTGACGACCATAGTAACACAACCAGTTAATTCTGCTTGCTCACTTTGTGTATTACCCACACCTACTATAGATTGCAGAAAATACTCATTGTCTACAACCAAGCTGAAAAATATCGGTAAAAATTATAAATGCCTCGTCCGATTTCATAAAAAGAAGGAAATAATGTTAGCCAAATGTGAAAATATCGGTCAAACTTCTAAATGGCTCATCAAAACTTATAAAAAATAGGAAAATTTGTTAACCTAATGAGAAAAATATTGACCCTGTAAAGAAATATTTACAACAAAATTATAAAAATTAGGAACATTTGTTAACCTAATGAGAAAAAATATCGACCAAAGAGAGCAATATTTCATCTAATCTTATAAAAAGTAGGAACATTTGTCAGCCGAAATGGGGAAAAGGTCGGTCAAATACATAAATATCTCAACAAATTATAAAACGTAGGAAAAAATAGTGGTCAAAGACAGAAATATCTCATCCGAACTTATAACAAGTAAGAAAATATACTAGTAAAATCAAGAAACATGTCGGCCGAAGTAATACAATAGGCAGAACGAGGGACAAACTTATAAATATTTCATTCAAACTTATAAAGACTATGATAAAATGTTATCCAAATCAAATAACAGGCTGACCAAACTTAATTAGCTCATCCAACCTTATAAATAGTAGGACAATTTGTTAGCCAAATAGGCAAAATATTGGTCAGATACACAAATATCTCAATCAATTTTATAAAAAGTAGGAGAAAAGGCTAGTCAAACTAATAAAAATGGTGGCCAAATACATAAATATCTCAACGAAAATTATAAAAAGTAGGAAAATTGTAAGTCAAATGTAAAAAATATGGGGCAAATAGGAAATCATATTAACCAAATGGGAAAAATATCGCTCAAACTTATAAATAACGCGTCCAAACTTATAAAAAGTAGGAAAATGTGTTAGCCGAATGGTGAAAATATTGCTCAAATTAAGAATCATGTCGACCGAAGTAGGAAAATACGTGATTCAATGTATAAAAACGTTGGGTAAATACAGAAATATGTCGACCAAATTGATAAAAATCTCCGCCAAACTTATGAAATGTAGGAACATTTGGTAACCAAAAGGGGAAAATGTCGGCCAAATACAGAAATAGCTCCACCAAGCTTATGAAAAGTAGGAACATTTGTTAACCAAATGGAAAAAATAAAAAAAATATTGGCCATGTAAAGAAATAGCGCATCCAAATTGACAAAATATAGGAAACTTTATTAGCCAAAGGTGAAATCTATTGACCAAGTAAATAAATTCCTCGTCCAACCCCATAAAAGGTAGGAAAATTTCTTACCCAAATGTGAAAAAGATCCGCCAAACTTATAAATGTCTCATCCAAACTTATAAAAAGTAAGAAAACAATACTAGCCAAATCAACTAAAAGGCTGACCAAACTTATAAATATATCATCCAAACTGACCAAAGTAATAAAAATATTGGGTAAATATAGAAATATGTCGACCAAACTTTTACAAATCTCCGGTAAATTTATGAAAAATAGGAAAATTTGTCGACCAAGTAAGAAAATATATTACCAAAACTGGAAAAGATACTTATCAAAGTGAGAAAAATACCAACCAAACTAAGAAATATGTATGGTAAGGTAAGAAAAAAGTTGGCCAAAGTAATAAATACGCTAGCCAAAGGAAAAAATATTAACCATAAGGAGAAACAATTATAGCAAACTAAGAAATTTGCTTTCACAACTTGTCGAATTGCCCTACCAACTACCCCGTTTGCTTTCACAACTTATCAAATTGACCAATTAACCACACAAATTCCCCACTGACTCTCACAATTTTACCACTTGCCATTACAACGTGTCGACTCCCGCTCACAATTTACCCAAAGGGGTTTACTATAGGTATTATATATCCACAATCAAGCGCTCTCACACTCACAAGAATAACGAAATACTGGGATTTAAGCCTGTTTTTAATCAATTTCTTTGTTTGCAGTCAAAGCATAGAAATTCCGCCAACCACCTTGGTGTTGAAATATCCAAGGACTTAGTTTATCAGCCATGTATTCGCCTACAGATTTAGCGAAGTCCTCTTCCAGGTCTTGGACATTCACATCGGCGTTGTAAGAATTATCAACCAGATGCTTACCCAGACGCATGCCAAAGGTAAAAAGCATAATTATTCTCCCATAGTTGATGACGTTATCACCAAAGAATTCATCACTGACTAAAACAAAGACTTGGAAAACATGTTCGGGCTTGATACTGTCTTCTAGTCTCGTGAACAACACAGATTGTTGTTTGGCTATTTGACCGACTAAACCAGACAACGTCGAGTTATTTGCCTTTTTGGAATTGTAGGAACTAATAATAGTCAGCGCCATATTCACTATCTCGCTATGAACTTGTTTCAAGTCAATCGTTGCTTGTGTCATTATTATACTGATAGCTAATGTTCATCAAAAGATGTCTAGCAGTCAAACTGCTGATCCATTATTGTGAAACGGTGCAAAGTGGTCAAAATGGATAATAACATAATATTTGTATAAAGAGATGGAATCGTCTCTTCTGGTTGGTCAAATTACCCAACCTACTTGAGATAAAACGGTTGTCACCGAAACCACTAGACGCGTGTTTTAGACAAGGGATGTGATTATCGATCAGTATGGTCACTGGTAATTAAAATTTAAAAAGTAAAGTTCGACAAGAACATCCCTTGTCTAAAACGCGCGTCTAGTGGTTTCGGTGACAACCGTTTTATCTCCAGTAGGTTGGGTAATTTGACCAACCAGAAGAGACGATTCCATCTCTTTATACAAATATTATGTTATTATCCATTTTGACCACTTTGCACCGTTTCACAATAATGGATCAGCAGTTTGACTGCTAGACATCTTTTGATGAACATTAGCTATCAGTATAATAATGACACAAGCAACGATTGACTTGAAACAAGTTCATAGCGAGATAGTGAATATGGCGCTGACTATTATTAGTTCCTACAATTCCAAAAAGGCAAATAACTCGACGTTGTCTGGTTTAGTCGGTCAAATAGCCAAACAACAATCTGTGTTGTTCACGAGACTAGAAGACAGTATCAAGCCCGAACATGTTTTCCAAGTCTTTGTTTTAGTCAGTGATGAATTCTTTGGTGATAACGTCATCAACTATGGGAGAATAATTATGCTTTTTACCTTTGGCATGCGTCTGGGTAAGCATCTGGTTGATAATTCTTACAACGCCGATGTGAATGTCCAAGACCTGGAAGAGGACTTCGCTAAATCTGTAGGCGAATACATGGCTGATAAACTAAGTCCTTGGATATTTCAACACCAAGGTGGTTGGCGGAATTTCTATGCTTTGACTGCAAACAAAGAAATTGATTAAAAACAGGCTTAAATCCCAGTATTTCGTTATTCTTGTGAGTGTGAGAGCGCTTGATTGTGGATATATAATACCTATAGTAAACCCCTTTGGGTAAATTGTGAGCGGGAGTCGACACGTTGTAATGGCAAGTGGTAAAATTGTGAGAGTCAGTGGGGAATTTGTGTGGTTAATTGGTCAATTTGATAAGTTGTGAAAGCAAACGGGGTAGTTGGTAGGGCAATTCGACAAGTTGTGAAAGCAAATTTCTTAGTTTGCTATAATTGTTTCTCCTTATGGTTAATATTTTTTCCTTTGGCTAGCGTATTTATTACTTTGGCCAACTTTTTTCTTACCTTACCATACATATTTCTTAGTTTGGTTGGTATTTTTCTCACTTTGATAAGTATCTTTTCCAGTTTTGGTAATATATTTTCTTACTTGGTCGACAAATTTTCCTATTTTTCATAAATTTACCGGAGATTTGTAAAAGTTTGGTCGACATATTTCTATATTTACCCAATATTTTTATTACTTTGGTCAGTTTGGATGATATATTTATAAGTTTGGTCAGCCTTTTAGTTGATTTGGCTAGTATTTTTTTCTTACTTTTTATAAGTTTGGATGAGACATTTATAAGTTTGGCGGATCTTTTTCACATTTGGGTAAGAAATTTTCCTACCTTTTATGGGGTTGGACGAGGAATTTATTTACTTGGTCAATAGATTTCACCTTTGGCTAATAAAGTTTCCTATATTTTGTCAATTTGGATGCGCTATTTCTTTACATGGCCAATATTTTTTTTATTTTTTCCATTTGGTTAACAAATGTTCCTACTTTTCATAAGCTTGGTGGAGCTATTTCTGTATTTGGCCGACATTTTCCCCTTTTGGTTACCAAATGTTCCTACATTTCATAAGTTTGGCGGAGATTTTTATCAGTTTGGTCGACATATTTCTGTATTTACCCAACGTTTTTATACATTGAATCACGTATTTTCCTACTTCGGTCGACATGATTCTTAATTTGAGCAATATTTTCACCATTCGGCTAACACATTTTCCTACTTTTTATAAGTTTGGACGCGTTATTTATAAGTTTGAGCGATATTTTTCCCATTTGGTTAATATGATTTCCTATTTGCCCCATATTTTTTACATTTGACTTACAATTTTCCTACTTTTTATAATTTTCGTTGAGATATTTATGTATTTGGCCACCATTTTTATTAGTTTGACTAGCCTTTTCTCCTACTTTTTATAAAATTGATTGAGATATTTGTGTATCTGACCAATATTTTGCCTATTTGGCTAACAAATTGTCCTACTATTTATAAGGTTGGATGAGCTAATTAAGTTTGGTCAGCCTGTTATTTGATTTGGATAACATTTTATCATAGTCTTTATAAGTTTGAATGAAATATTTATAAGTTTGTCCCTCGTTCTGCCTATTGTATTACTTCGGCCGACATGTTTCTTGATTTTACTAGTATATTTTCTTACTTGTTATAAGTTCGGATGAGATATTTCTGTCTTTGACCACTATTTTTTCCTACGTTTTATAATTTGTTGAGATATTTATGTATTTGACCGACCTTTTCCCCATTTCGGCTGACAAATGTTCCTACTTTTTATAAGATTAGATGAAATATTGCTCTCTTTGGTCGATATTTTTTCTCATTAGGTTAACAAATGTTCCTAATTTTTATAATTTTGTTGTAAATATTTCTTTACAGGGTCAATATTTTTCTCATTAGGTTAACAAATTTTCCTATTTTTTATAAGTTTTGATGAGCCATTTAGAAGTTTGACCGATATTTTCACATTTGGCTAACATTATTTCCTTCTTTTTATGAAATCGGACGAGGCATTTATAATTTTTACCGATATTTTTCAGCTTGGTTGTAGACAATGAGTATTTTCTGCAATCTATAGTAGGTGTGGGTAATACACAAAGTGAGCAAGCAGAATTAACTGGTTGTGTTACTATGGTCATCAGCGTATTTAAAATGATATTTTTAACTTTCTCGGTACTGTGGTAAAGAGGTAATTGCATAATTACGTTTATATCTGTTGTTCTCAATCAGAGGCCGAAAAAAGCATTGTCTTGTCCTGTTGTATTGACTCTAGACGCAAATGTTGTTGGTAACCCAGTGCCAATCTTAGTAACTTGTAGGTGTTGTGTCGTTCATAGAACCTATACTTGTGTATGGATGTAAAGCGCGACATGCGGACATTTGTTGTTAGAAAACACATGTATATATATTCATATATACATATACTACGAAAACATATTTTGAAGCCTCAAAATTTGATTTCTTAAGACATTACATTAGTTTTCATGGGGGACATGAATGCATAGGGTGATTTAAATATAACCAGATTTACGTTTCCAAGGAGATAACACACAGACTATGTTTTCGTTGAAAATTCGCTGTTTTCTCTAAGCAGACTGTCACTTTTGTCACAGCCAGTGTAGATGGTCATGTGTTTGTTATGGGTATTATTAATGTAAATGTTTATTCTGTTTGTAGTGTAAGGGTCCTTCTCTTCCATCGATAAGTTTTAAAAAACCAATGACCAAGCCCTATAAGACACATATGACAACCGCATCTATCCTACTTCATTCATGTAGATTTGGTCCACAGTGTCCACTTTGGTAAGCTTTTACAACAATAGACTGGAGCAGGAAACAGGAAACGTTACGTGAATAACGATACACCGAGAGTCAATACGCTTGGATTTGTATTCTCACGTCACTTTTACTATGTATCTATGGTTGTTTCCTGACAGGCTTCATCAATCAGACTCCCATCAAAGGATGGCGGCATGCACAAAATTGTTGGCAACAATATAGAATAGATAGTGGGCGCTTGGTTTAAGTGTTAGTCTGTTACGCTGACGTGAGGGGCGATCGGTGTAATTTGGTCGCAATATATAACAGATAGCGGTCACGCTGACATAATGGCATGTTGTGTGTACCATTTGTATGTATCTAATACACCAACGTATTCATACCGTTGTGTTTTTCACTTATTTGCTAATGTAACACTGGTGTTTTCTTCTTTTTTGTTTTTTATAATTTTATACATATCACTGTATTTATTTTATTATGTAATTTAACTTGTAATAATGTACTTGAATTCTTTAAACTACGGTTTATTTAGTCCTAACTTTATATACTGTGTATTGCTTCTTCTTGACCAGCTGTCTGTCGTTGGTACCCAGTGTATTAGACACCTCTTTCTGGTAGGCTTAGACTGTCTATTATTACCCTCTCAGATCGATTGTAATCTTTGGTTTCTAAAATAATGCTTCGCGGCGACGCAACGTTTCATTACCATTTTTGTTTCATTGTTAGTTTTGTTCAGGGCCACGCGGCCTATACCGCCTCGTTTATCGTGTCATCTTCACTGGGTACCAGGTAGCTGATTAATATCTCCAGCTGGTGCCATCACAACTAATCTAAACATAGTCACTAGCCTACCGCCGTTTGCCTGGGAGGCACGGTAGTTTTCTACAACTAAATACCTCTGTTATCGTTATATAATAGACATCGCTGTATATCCTTATTTACAAATACGTACATATTAGCTGACCTCCGATTTGTCCTTTTGTTTAATAATAGCTGCAAATTGTCTCTGTCTTTCATAGAATCTGTACTTTTGTATGACTGTGAAGCGTGGGCAATGAGCAGACAAGATGAAAAACATCAGTGAAGATGTGGTGATAATATACATACCATGCCCAGATAGAACAACAAATTACCAGGTCCCACTAGAAACAAAGGGAAAAACAGTATCTACAACATACTCTTTTCCACTCTTAATGTTTAAGTTTGAGCGAAATATGTCTTTTGCAGCGTGTGACATGAGGAAATTTGTCCTTTAAAATCACCTTGAATATATATCTTCATATATAAATATGCTATGAACACATATTTTGAAGCCGCAAATTTGACTTCAGGCATTATACTAATTGTTGAATGAGACATGAACGCCAAGGATGAACTACGTGGGCACCCGTTAATGAATGTTTGTTGTTTATTAGTAGTTGTTTTAGTTGTTTTTCTTGTTTCCGATCGGTACAGCAGTATTGATTTCACCTTAAAGCTAAATATGCATATACTATGCAGAATGCTTCTGCTAAATATGTTCACAGGAACTGACATTAACATACTTATATGCTTTTCTCACGCAGGTAGATCTCCGTTTTTTCGTCGCTTTATTAAATATTTCTAGTCAAATATCTTCATTTAATTTCTGTAATAAAATGTCTTCATCTAATTTAAATTGTCAACTGCCTTCATATAATTTATGTAATCAACAGACACTGCGCAGGATCTGCAATATTTAGTAGAGGCGGTTGTTGCACCCGGTGAACAACTAGGGTTAGAATTAAATTATAAAACGACACGGGTTATGATTGTCACTATGAAGAACGAAATACCACTATGTAATATACATGTAAATGGGAATATTCTGAAACAAGTGAGTAGATACAAGTATCTCGGAACAGTCATAACAACTGATGGGAGATGCCTTGAAGAGTTTAGCACAAGAATCGCCGTGGCGAAGATAACCTTTTGCAAGCTGAAAAACGTATTGACCAGTAAAAAGATGGCAATTGCTACGAGAAAAAGAGTGTTGAACCTGTACTTTTGTATGAATGTGAAGACAATGAGCAGTCCCGCTGAATCTGCTGACTGTGGAACTGACGTTTCTGAGGAGAATGCAAAGCGACACATCGTGATTCGCTTCTCTGGCACCTATTTTGGGTATAGTTAGCGACCAGGGGCGTGATTTGAACCGCCAATGATACCACCTAGCTGCGTTACATACTCGCCCACTGCCACACTACCCCACCACACAGTCGGTTTCGACCCCGACAAGCGCTATGGCGGCAACTAGACATCCTTGTTATACATTTACGTCTTAATATACTCTTAGAAAACTCCGCCTAGGGTGGACACCCTTATCAACCAGGTTCGTGTTTCGACTCTCAAACGATGCCTACAACACCACCTAGCTCCGTTACATACTCGACCACCACCCCGCACATACCAACCACACAGTGAGATTCGAACCTGTCGCATGGTAGGGGACCCACTAGAACCCCCAGTTACACATTGGTGATATCCCACTATGACCAACTACGCACCCCCGCCATCTTTCGCCACTTACCAACCCACCCCACACATCGTTCTTTGCGCTTAGTATTTTATTCCGACATCGCCCTTGATTAAAAACAGATGGCACCAGCGACCTCCCTCGACCGCGACACTGATATTCAACTGCCGGCAATATCGACTTTTTGCTCACAGATGTTCGCCGATCTTACCAAAGATACAAATACATCAACCCGTATCAGCCTGAGCACACCAATCGATTATGCAACCGTCTATACAAATGGGAACCTAATTAATGCATTACACCGGCTGACATATTCTGAATCAATTAGCAAATATGGCGCCATAGTTATCGCGCTCATCTTCACTTAACCTGCCCACCTAGTTCAATTGATCTTGTTAACCCCGATGCTCTGATTAAAAACCACACCTGACACTTAAAAAACGAGGCAGGAGCTGGAAGGCATGAGGCAGGCCACAACCCACCCACCACGAGACATGAGACATGAGACATGAGACGAGAATGAGACATGAGATATATCTCATTGCTCATTGCTCGAAACGATGCCTGGAGACCCCCTAGTACTACTGTATGATCACAGAGGATGGCGGATTGGACAGAGAAATCGAAATCAGATGTCAAAAAGCTAGTGCAGTTATATGTCAACTAGCACCCTTACTGAAACATCCAAATATACCCATGTCCGCAAAACGACAGATAATAAACAGCATATTCACACCAACCCTATGCTACCAATCTCAAACCTGGACTTTATCCAAATAACACCTTCGCAAAAGCAACTCCTGCGAGATGAGATACCTGAGGAGAGCTGCCAACCTAACAATCCGAGACCGAGTAAGAAATGCTGTTATCAGACAGACTGTGGGATCAACACCTTGTGCCACATTTATTGACAGGTAGAAGATCAAGTGGTTAGGCCATGTCGTTAGAATGCAACACCAACAACTACCATCACTGGCCTTACATCAAAGATCATCTGCGACAAGACCAAGAGGACGTCCAAGAAGAAAATGGATTGACGACATCAAAAACATTGTGCAACCACACGGAATGACACTATCCAGTGCCGCCCACAAGGCGCTGGACCGCAAATTATTCCTCCCCACGATGCTTGACAGCAGAAGTGGAAGATGATGATAATGATGATGATGATGATGATGATGATGATGATGATGATGATGATGATGATCATCATCATCATCATCATCATCATCATCATCATCATCATCGTCCTGCAAAGAACACGCGACATTAAGAAACATTCTATGCACCAAGATATACAATGATCTGCCAAATCTAAGACGTAAGAAACTCATACAAAATTGTAGACGCAATAAGGATGTTTATTCCAATAACAAAATTGGGTCAGGTTACTCTAAACCAGTGGTTCTCAACCTGTGGGGAATGGTTTCCGGGGGGGGGGGGGTGAAGATTATTTCAAGATCGTGTTAATACAAGAACCGATTACTTGATCTTGTTTTTCCCTTCATACTTTACGGTTTTGTACGTCTCACCCTTCTAAAATTCATTTTATAAAGTAAGTAAACCCACAAATCACGTTTTATGTGGACGTCTAGACTTGTTTTAGTATGTGCTTCCATTATTATATATACTGTGTAGGGGCGGGAGAGGGGAATTATTACATAGGAAATACGAAAGGGGGAATGACGTTCTGAAAATATGGTGAAATGGGGCACGGGCCATAAAAAGGTTGAGAACCACTGCTCTAAACAGGTAATTCTAGGCGCCTGAGAGTCTAGTTTAGTTTAGTTTAGTTTAGTTTAGTCGATGGATCAACATCATGGCACACGGGTGTAATCCATAAGTGCTCCGTTCTCCTTCTAATTCAAACCTGAGTCTGGAGAAACTCAGCTCAGTGCACGAACTCCGTAGCACCGGCGAGGATCCTGAAATACTTTGGGTAGATTTTTAACTCTAAATTTTGCCCAGGTAGCGCCGTTAGGCTACTCTTTTTCGATTTCCAACTGCCAAGGTATTTTTTACGTGCGCAACAATACACACGGGCGACCGATCTCACTACCCAGAGACCAGGGGAAATGTTTATTACTAGAAGTCCACGTGAAATAATGTGCTCCACCCGCCAAAGTGGTTGTTAAAGTACCTGAGCAGACTGTCACACTCTGGAATTGTGTTGAGTGTTGGCGTGTGGCGTCAGCTGCTCAACTTTGACATGCCCGGTTTGTTGTCACATTTAGATGTTTCTCTCTGTCCCCCTCTCTCTCTCTCTCTCTCTCTCTCTCTCCCTCTCTCTCTCTCACACACTCTCTCTCTCTCTCTCTCTCTCTCTCTCTCTCTCTCTGTATTTATCTTAATGTGTGTGTGTATGTGCTTATGTGCGAGCCGTTTTGATATTTCCTCTCCTCTCATTGAGTTTTGCCCTTCCCCCTCCTTGTTTTACCGTCTCCATGAGCTTGTCGCTTGACCCCTTCCACCTCTCGTCACCGGCCCCTCTTCCTCTCTTACTCTTATTAATTGTATCCATTCTCTCTCACCCCCACACTACTGTCTCCACTTTACCTCCTTCATAATGCCATAGCTAATTCTCTCTCCTTTTCTTTCACTTTATCACTTTGCCTCCTTCTGGCCCGCTGTTTGCATAAGTTACTCCTCTTTCCTTACTTGCCCCCCCCCCTTCCACCTCTTCTCTCTCATTTCCACTATCTCCGTCTTTTCATTCAAATCTCCCTTCCTCTCTCTTGACCCTCCTAACAATCCTCCCCTCCTTCCCCATCTACTCATCCCTCCTGTCTCACGCATCCCCTTCTCCTAAAACTCCACTACTCTTTATTATAGCTCTGTCCCTTCTGTTATTCCCCTCTCCAACCGCCGGTCCCTCCCTACTTTCGCTCCTTCTCCATCCCACCAAAATCCTTACCACAAGATACTACAACATTCTCATAACAGATGAAGAACTCATTGTCAATAAACACCGCCCTAAGTTTCGTGGGCGTAACACAATTATGTTCAAGTGACACACCGACGTAACACGAGCCTGTGATTTGTCATGCAATTCAAATGACCAGCCCAGCGAATCTGATTCTTCATTTTCCTTTGAAAATAAAGTTTGTTCGTTCGTTCGTTCGTTCATCCCTGAAAATAGCAACTAAGCCTGTTAAATCGTCGCTCCGTAGCTACAGCGGCGACCTCTCGCGGCGTCCTCTCGCGGCGTCTGATCCAAATGTATTCGTGAAACGAGTGATTGAGGCCGGAAGCGAACCCAGGACTGTCAGTGCAGGAGATGAGATCTGAACCATTTCTCCCCCACGCCAAGTTCCAGGCGGTTGTTACTTCAACTCCTTTTGACCGAAGCAGTTATTACTTAAATAAACAAATATAAATATAGTTGTTGCATATCTTTACAGGATGTAGGAGTCAACCCCAGCATTTTTTGGCTGTTCGTGAATCCTTGGCAAGTTTACGTTAAGTAGTATGCCACTGCTTTCCTGACGACCGGCACATAAACTATTTCATAAAATACCAACGTAAGAGGGTGTGCTGCCAAATCGCCCGCAGTTGTGTTGCGAAAGCAGGTATGCGGGAATACGAACTGTGCCCGTAAAAGCTGCACCACGGAGCCGACGAATAAACAAATAAACAAACGGGGTACTTGAACCAATTCAAATAACAATCTGATTGGCTAAAACATGCTGAGGTTGACAGCGACGTCCTGCAAGTATGTGAAAATAACTTGTTGTTGTATTTTGGCCTGCATAACAGGCCGTAAAAAATATTTCGAGGTCTTGATGCCAAAGTTGGATACAGCCATTGAAAGAATAAAACCATTAATTGCTATATATAAGAGTAATAGTAAAATGCATTAGAACATTCTCAAGCATCTAAAATAAAGCCATCGTATTTACAAACACTTTAAGATCTCTTAAAACTATTATCCCGTAGTTACACGAGATTGCCATTGGTTAGATTAATTAAAACAATGTTATAAAATGTTACAAAAAAATACTACAATTAGTTAAAATACATAATAGAGTTATAGTACTTTCAGTAATGCCCCTTGAAATAACACATTCTTTACGTCCCATTGCAATATTTTAATTACATGGATAGACATGATAGTCCTGTCTGTAAGACATGATAGTCCTGTATGTAAGACACGATAGTCCTGTCTGTAAGACATGATAGTCCTGTCTGTAAGACATGATAGCTCTGTCTGTAAGACATAATAGTCCTTTCTGTAAGTAAGACATGATAGTCCTGTCTGTAAGACATGATAGTCCTGTCTGTAAGACATGATAGTCCTGTCTGTAAGACATGATAGTCCTGTGTGTAAGTAAGACATGGTAGTCCTGTCTGTAAGACATGATAGCCCTGTATGTAAGTAAGAGATGGTATTCCTGTCTGTAAGACAATGATAGTCCTGTGTGTAAGACATGATAGTCCTGTCTGTAAGAGACGATAGTCCTTTCTGTAAGACATGGTTGTCCTGTGTGTAAGACATGATAGTCCTGTGTGTAAGACACGATAGTCCTTTCTGTAAGACATCATAGTCCTGTCGGTAGTCCTGTGTGTAAGACACGATAGTCCTTTCTGTAAGACATGGTAGTCCTGTGTGTAAGACATGATAGTCCTGTCTGTAAGACACATCACACCTCGTGCAGGACATTAGAGCATATAATGAACCAAACTTGCACTCTCGGGTCTTTAAGGCACACCATACAAACAAACACATACGAACAAAAGTAAATAAAGTAGTAATACAATAACAACTAAACAAAGTGTCAATTAAGTATGTTTACAAAACAAACAAAAAAAACAAATGATGAAATCAACCAGAAAGCCACAAACACCAGCTCAAGACGACTACCACCTTGTGGACAGACCAGGGTAAATAATTATTTTGAGCATCAGAACAGTGTGGAAGATGAGGACTGAGCACGGAAGGAAATGTCCCGAGCGATGTGATGTTGGTTGTTAACTCGATTCAACTCAGCTGCACTCAATTCAATTCAACTCAACTCCACTCAGCTCAACTCAGCTCCACTCAACTCCATAATTTCTTTGACTTGTGTGGTTGTCTAGCCATCTCTAATGCTGATGTAGGCTTTAACCTCAACGTCCGTGTTTTTAATTGTGGTTGCGTTCTGGTAAAGCTGACGGTTTCTACTCCTTCATTTCGTCGATCCGCCCATTGTGTAGACATATCTAAAGAAGGTAGTTTGCCATTACTTTCCTTCTTGGCAGTGATTACACTGGTCTGTGACCGTAGCCATTGTCTACCGCCTACCGCCTACCGCGTGTCTGTCTTTGTGCGCGTGTGTGTTTCTGTGTTTGCTGGTATGTGTTGTTTGATAATAACCATCATCATCATGCAGGCTTGTTATACAGAACGTTGATCTCGTCAAGGTTCATTGCCACTTCTTCTTCCTCATGTTTCTTCATTGCCACTTCTTGTTCCTCATGTGTCTTCATTGCCACTTCTTGTTCCTCATGTTTCTTCATTGCCACTTCTTCTTCTCATCTTTCTTCATTGTCAGGTCTTTTTCCTCATGTTTCTTCATTGCCACTTCTTGTTCCTCATGTGTCTTCATTGCCACTTCTTGTTCCTCATGTTTCTTCATTGCCACTTCTTCTTCTCATCTTTCTTCATTGTCAGGTCTTTTTCCTCATGTTTCTTCATTGCCACTTCTTGTTCCTCATGTTTCTTCATTACGACTTCTTGTTCCCCAAGCTTCCTCATGGGAGGTTTTCTGCAGTGTGGTGTTTCCTTCGCTGTCTGCTCGACCACTGCCTCCTGTCCCAGGAGCTGTACCTTCCATAACACCTCTTTCCTAATGGAAGTTTTCCTTGTGAAGTGGTTACATCACCCGCCCCGCTCTCCGAAGGTAAGGGTTTCGATTCCGGGCTACGACTTTCGTTTTAGAGTGAGATTTTCTTGGTGGCTCCTGGGGGTTGTCGCTGGAACTACAGAGTTAGTGCTTTGTGTGACGCTTTCAGTAGGCCACGCTGCGGAAAGGGACTGAGCCATATGGGATAACACCCCGTGCAATGAAGTGGGTCATCTTGCTCTTAAATCCCTGTTTAGGCCTTTTCCTGATGTGATATGGTCACTGTGGATGACGAATTTTGCTGAACGGTGTTCGTGATGCAGTTACCAGCAGGTGGATTGTGATGTAAAGGGAGGTATGCACCATTCTGATGATAATAATGATAAGAAGGAAGAAGAACTGATGATGATGAGACTGACGCCCAATGGGCCCTCTGTATTTGTACGCATTAAAAAATATTGATTGTCCTTGCATGACGTTGTGATCAACCCCAGGGTGATATTATAGGCAATTGTAGTTCAGTAGCTTGCCATTGCTTTCTGAACGAGACGTCAACGTTTAATGTTAACTGACAGGTCTAGGGAATTAACCTACTACCCCGACAACGGGCACAGGAAGTTGAAAATCTTGCCACTATGACCCCAAAATAGCCAATGTATGAGACTCAAAATGTTAAGGACGTATGTTAGAGACTGACGCCCAATGTGTCCGCTGTAGTTAGAGACTGACGCCCAATGTGTCCGCTGTAGTTAGAGACTGACGCCCAATGTGTTCGCTGTAGTTATAATTATATATGTACTACATTGACGTGGACATGGCTGAAAAGATCATGGCGTTGGCTCTGAAACTTCTGATGCGCTAATATCATGGTACAACATTCGCTCACTACACTGGCATTAAGCATGTCTTTAACATTGCCTTTTCGCTGACAAGACAAATTAGTGAACGTAAATTTGTGTAGAATATCACCGTCCTGCAAAGAACACGCAAAATTAAGAAACATTCTACGCACCAAGATATACAATGATCTGCCAAATCTCAGGCGTAACAAACTCATACAAAATTGGAGACGCAATACGGATGTTTATTCCAATAACAAAATTAGGGTCAGGTTACTCTAAACAGTTAATTCTAGGCGGCAGAGAGTCACTGGAACCAAACAAAGTGCTCCACCCACCATAGTACTCCACCCACTAAAGTACTCCAACCACTAAAGTACTCCACACACCATAGTACTCCACCCACCATAGTACTCCACCCACTAAAGTACTCCACCCACTGAAGTACTCCACCCACTTAAGTACTCCACCCACCATAGTGCTCCACCCACCATAGTACTCCACCCACTAAAGTACTCCACCCACTGAAGTACACCACCCACTTAAGTACTCCACCCACCATAGTGCTCCACCCACCATAGTACTCCACCCACTAAAGTACTCCACCCACTAAAGTACTCCACACACCATAGTACTCCACCCACCATAGTACTCCACCCACTAAAGTACTCCACCCACTGAAGTACTCCACCCACTTAAGTACTCCACCCACCATAGTACTCCACCCACCATAGTACTCCACCCACCATAGTACTCCACCCACTAAAGTACTCCACCCACTAAAGTACTCCACCCACTAAAGTACTCCACCCACTAAAGTACTCTACCCACCATAGTACTCCACCCACTAAAGTACTCCACCCACTAAAGTACTCCACCCACTAAAGTACTCCACCCGCCATAGTACTCCACCCACCATAGTACTCCACCCACTAAAGTACTCCACCCACTAAAGTACTCCACCCACTAAAGTACTCCACCCACGATAGTACTCCACCCACCATAGTACTCCACCCACTAAAGTACTCCACCCACTAAAGTACTCCACCCACTAAAGTACTCCACTCACTAAAGTACTCCACCCACCATAGTACTCCACCCACTAAAGTACTCCACCCACTAAAGTATTCCACCCGCCAAAGTGGTTGTTAAAGTACCTGACCAGACTGTCACACCCTCGAGTTGTGTTGAGTGTTGGCGTGTTGCGTCAGCTGCTCAACTTTGATATGCCCGGTTTGTTGCCGCATTGAGATGTTTCTCTCTGCCCCCTCCCCCATCTCTCTCTCTCTCTCTCTCTAATTCTTTCTTTTCTATATTCGTCTCATTCTTGGTATTCTCTTTGTCTCGCTCTGTTCCTTTCTGAGTGTCTCCTTGTCTCTGCTCCCTCTGTCGTTTCCTCTCTCCCCTTGACTGTCTCTCTGTCCCTCTCACTGTCTCTCCATTTATTTTTCTTTCTCTCTCTCTCTCTCTCTCTGTTTCTCTCTCCCTCTGTCTGTCTCTCTCGGTGTCTTTGTATGTCTCTGCCTGCCTGCCTGCCTGCCTGCATGCCTGCCTGTCTGTCTGTCTGTCTGTTTGTCTGTCTGTCTGTCTGTCTGTCTGTCTGTCTGTCTGTCTGTCTGTCTGTCTGTCTGTCTGATTTCGAACCCCCGATCATATAAATCCTCAGATGGGACACACATCTTTACAATCTCCTAGTTCACGGTGCTAAACCTGAAGAAAATAAAGCTCGTTCGGTCGCTTTGTTCCTTTTCTCTCTCTCTCAATCTCTCCCTCTCTCTCTCTCTCTCTCTCTCTCTCTCTCTCTCTATCTCTCTCTCTCTCTCTCTCTCTCTCTCTGTCTTAAGTGTGTGTGTGTGCTTATGTGCGGGCCGTTTTGATATTTCCTCTCCTCTCATTGTGTTTTGCCCGTCTCCCTCCATTTTTACCGTCTCCATGAGCTTGTCGCATGACCCCTTCCACCTCTCGTCACCGTCCCTCTTCCCCTCTTCCTCTCTTCCTCTTATTAATTGTATCCTTTCTCTCTCACACTACTGTCTCCACTTTACCTCCTTCATTATGCCATGGCTAATTCTCTCTCCTTTTCTTTCACTTCATCACTTTCACTCCTTCTGGCCCGCTGTTTGCATACGTTACTCCTCTTTCCTTACTTGCCTCCCCTCCCCCCACCTCTTCTCTCTCATTTCCACTATCCCCCTCTTTTCATTCAAATCTTCCTTCCTCTCTCTTGACCCTCCTAACAATCCTCCCCTCCATCCCCATCTATCCACCCCTCCTGTCTCACGCATGCCCTTCTCCTAAAACTCCACTACTCTTCCTTATAGCTCTTTCCATTCTGTTATTCCCCTCTCCAACCGCCGGTCTCTCTGGCTGTGGGGTTACAACACTTTCTCTCTGTAATCCCGTTTATCACACAGAGTCTCGTAGCGGAGCGAGAGCTGAGGCGGTTCGACCCCCGCTCGTGACTTGCGGGATACTGAGCCGGCCGCTCAGAAAGCAATGGCAAACTACTGAGCGTAATCTTGCCAAGAGATCAACATACAGCTGAAAGATGCTGGTGTTGACAGCTAAGTCCTGTAAAGGATATGCAAAAAAAAACAACAAAAAAACTGCCGGTCACTACCTAATTTCGCTCCTTCTCCATCCCACCAAAATCATTACCACAAGATACTACAACATTCTCATAACAGATGAAGAACTCATTGTCAATAAATACCGCCCTACTTCCGTGGGCGTATCCCAATTATGTTCAAGTGACACAGCGACATAACAGGACATTACTCATGTAACTAGGACTTGCCGTTCTTGACAATAAGGAGACGGTCAGCGTGGCCGAATGATTATCTTCCGGTGTGCTATTGACCAGGTAGTGGGTCAAAACCTATACCGGTCAGTTGGACAAGAATTTTGACAACTTGTCCTTGACTTGGGGATGTGAATTACAAGTACCTCTGAAGTCGGAGGGAATTCGCCAGACGGAGGGGGACACTGGTAATAGGGAAAGCTAATCCATACAAACTTTACTCGGAGACTCCTTGGGGTCGTCGCTCGAGCTACGGAGTTCATGTCACAGGCGGGGTTTACAAACCATCCTGTGGATGTGGAAGGTTGGGTGAAGCCATGTCGTCGTACAAAGAATCCGATTGTTAGCATGTGGCAAATATGAGGAGGGGTAAGTTTAACATAGCAGGTTTTGTACTGTAGCATGACATGATATGGCATTGGGTGAGCTGACATGACATGGCACTGGGTGAGCTGACATGACATGGCATGATATGACATTGGGTGAGGTGACATGACATAGCACTGTGTGAGCTGACATGACATGGCATGATATGAATGATACGACATGACATGTCATTGTTTGACCTGACATAACATGACATGACACGGCATTGCATTTCTTGACAGGAGATGACACGATTTGATATGACCTGACATGGCATTACCTGATACGAAATGAGCGATACGACATGATATTGTGTGATCATACATGATATGGCATTGTAATATGTGACCTGACATGAAATGGCATTGCATGACATAACATGGCATGACTTGACATGACATTGCATGAGCTGACACGACATGACACAATACTACATAACTTGACGCGAAATGAATTATACACCAAGACATGGCATTGCGTGACCTGACGTGACATGACATGGTATTGCATGACCTTACGTGACATCACATGGTATAAATGACAAGATATGACATGACCTGACACTATATGACTTGACTTGTCATGACATGCTTTGCTATCTGTGAAAACGGTTTCTGAAAATAACATCATTAAACATTCCCACACACACAAATTTAATTAATGGTAAGAAGATCCACTTCATTGGATCAGGTTTAATCCCAAATAGCTCGGTCATTCTCCTGGGCTTGAGTGACTAATTCTTAACCCTTTCAAAATTGTGTTTGTCAATCAAGAATAATGATGACCATTCATTTCATCCCGTGGAGTTGAAAGTATGGAGCCATGAGTTCTAAGATGGCTGATAAGGCCTATTTTGGCTTGAAATGTTCTTTGACAATGTGGGCAAAGATTGCTTGACGTTCCAGGCGAAGCTTTCCTGCAGTGGTTTTTTTCTGTCCAGCCTTTTCTTCAAAGCTCTTGCAGTCTTGGTTGCTTCACAAATGACTGCACCGTTGTGCAATGATGTACGCCACAAATTTCGATCTTTGGCAGCAGTCTCCCAAGTGCCATGATGATTTCCAAAAGCTTGTAGTGAGATTTTCAGGGTGTTTTTAAAGCGTTTCCTCAGGCCGCCTTGGGAGCGTTTACCACAACGCAGCTCGCCATAACAAAATGCATTTAGGGAGCCTGTGATTTTGCATGCAATTCAAGTGACCAGTCCAGCGAATGTGATTCTTCATTTTCCTTTGAAAATAAAGTTTGTTTGTTCGTTCGTTCGTTCGTTCATTCCTGAAAACAGCAACTAATGGCCTGTTAAATCGTCGCTCCGTAGCTACAGCGGCGACCTCCCTCGACGACCTCTCGCGGTGACCTTTCGCGGCTTCTGATCCAAATGTATTCGTGAAACGAATGATTGAGGCCCGAAGCGAACCCAGGACTGTCTGTGGAGGAGATGAGAACTGAACCATTTCTCCCCCACGCCAAGTTCCAGCACTATCTGTGCAGGAGATTAGATCTGAACCATTTCTCCCCCATGCCAAGTTCCAGGACTGTCTGTGCAGGAGATGAGATCTGAACCATTTCTCCCCCCACGCCATGTTCGAGGACTGTCTGTGCAGGAGATGAGATCTGAACCATTTCTCCCCCACGCCAAGTTCCAGGACTGTCTGTGCAGGAGATGAGATTTGAACCATTTCTCCCCCACGCCAAGTTCCAGACGGTTGTTACTTCAGCTCCTTTTGACCGAAGCAGTTATTACTTAAATAAACAAATAAAAATAAAGTTGTTGCATATCTTTACAGGACGTAGAAGTCAACCCCAGCATTTTTTGGCTTTTCGTGAATCCTGGGCAAGGTTACGTTAAGTTGTCTGCCATTGCTATCTGGACGGCCGGCACAGAAACCATTTCATAAAATACCAAAGTTAGAGGGTCTGCTGCCAAATCGTCCACAGTTGTGTTGCGAAAGTAGGTATGCGGGAATACGAACTGCGGCCGTAACCCCTGCACCACGGAGCCGACGAATAAACAAATAAATAATCGAGGTGTCTGAAGAATTCAAATAACAATCTGATTGGCCAAATCATTCTGGGGTTGACAGCGACGTCCTGCAAGGATGCGAAACTAACTTCTTGTTGTTTTATTTGGGCCTGCATAACAGGCCGTAAAAAATATTTCGAATATGTTTACAGAGGAGTGGGATACTGCCATTGAAAGAATAAAACCAGTAATTGCTATATCTAAGAGTAATATTAACATTCATTAGAAAATTCTCAAGCATCTAAAATAAAGCCATCGTGTTTACAAACACTTTAAGATCTCTTAAAATTATTATCCCTTGTTTACACAACATTGCCATTGGTTAGATTAATTAAAAAATGTTATCAAAAATAACAAAAAAATACTACAATTAGTTAAAATACATAATACAGTTATGATACTTTTAGTAATGCCCCTTGAAATAAAACATTCTATTACGTCCCGTTGCAATAAAACATTCTATTACGTCCCGTTGCAATATTTTAATTACATGGATAGACATAATAGTCCTGTCTGTAAGACATGATAGTCGTGTGTGTAAGACACGATAGTCCTGTATGTAAGACATGATAGTCCTGTCTGTAAGACATGATAGTCCTGTCTGTAAGACATGATAGTCCTGTATGTAAGACATGATAGTCCTGTATGTAAGACATGATAGTCCTGTGTATAAGACATGATAGTGCTGTCTGTAAAACATGATAGTCCTGTATGTAAGACACGATAGTCGTGTGTGTAAGACACGATAGTCCTGTATGTAAGACACGATAGTCCTGTATGTAAGACATGATAGTCCTGTATATAAAACATGTTAGTCCTGTCTGTAAGACATGATAGTCCTGTCTGTAAGACATGATAATCCTGTGTGTAAGACATAATAGTCCTGTGTGTAAGACAAGGTAGTCCTGTGTGTAAGACATGATAGTCCTATGTGTAAGACATGGTAGACCTGTATGTAAGACATGGTAGTCCTGTATGTAAGACATGATAGTCCTGTATGTAAGACATGATAGTCCTGTCTGTAAGACATGATAGTCCTGACTGTAAGACATGATAGTCCTGTATGTAAGACATGATAGTCCTGTATGTAAGACATGGTAGTCCTGTCTTTAAGACAAGATAGTCCTGTATGTAAGTAAGACACGGTAGTCCTGTGTGTAAGACATGGTAGTCCTGTATGTAAGAATGATAGTCCTATCTGTAAGACAATGATAGTCCTGTATGTAAGTGTCGTAGTAATCCTTTATTACTTTAGTGTCGTCCCTGGAGTGAGGGGAATCAACACCCACATTTTTATTCCCCCAATATTATTGACCTAGAGAAACCACCAGAATCCGTCCACAAAACTCCTTCAGTCTGCAGACACCTCTTTCTTACTCTCACTCACCCCTGGATCATGCCCCCTCTCACTCTTCCCCAACACAACATACTCAACAACTCTAGCTTTAACAAATAAATACAAAATAATTTATTAAAGCAAAGAGTATGTGTGTGAGAAGTGTGTGTGTGTAATGTGTAGAATGTATGTCGAATTCTAGTGTGTCTGTAGATTCAGAGCAGCAGATGAGGAGCCAAGTCAGATGATCATCATAGCAAGGGTACGCCACAGCATGATAGCTTAGCATAAGAACACCTCACCCATTGATGCGTCTCTTCTTCCAGACGTTGACTTTCTCCGGGATCCACTGGGTCGACTAGATGCATGATCCTCCGAAAATAGTTATTGTTTAACATTAATCATGCATCTGTCACTCACTGTAAAGACTAAGGTCCCTATAACTCAGATAAGTACGGATTTCTGTACCGTGAAAACTAGGTTTCAATGTCACAGGTCTCACATTTGTTCTAATCCATTTTCATAGATTGTCACACACAAACGGTTCTAAAGTACTTCTTCACTGTACTAAATTATTCCACGAGAACGCCATGTTCAATGTTCTTTTCTATTCACTAGTGTTCAGTGGTATGTGGTGAAGAAACGAGTATCACCCAACCTGGGTGAATCCCTATTGTAAATGAATCGTTTATAATGTTTAGCTCAACTGAGCCAGTTTCGTATGGACCCTCTGGATCCTAGGCCTAGCATAAACAGTGCTGACTATACTTTCTTGTGGGTGTTTATTCATCTTATAAAACAAAGTGAATGTTCATTTGATGTTCTTCTTAATGAGAGTTGACCTCCATCAAACCCAGTGTAGAGCTTCCCCATAGACGTAGGGGAACCTGTCAGAGAAAGAGACAACGTCTGGTGAAGGCCACCTGATACTTATCCCTACTAGCTGAATGTGGGCCTACTGCCTTGCTCAGAGATTTATCAGTGAACTAAACACTGTCATGGATCAGAGTTGCTCCTCACCTCAATCTAAATCAGGTTAAGACAAAGAAAGACCAATAGACAGAGTGCAGAACCTCAGTAGGCACCCCACTGGAAGATCCCACTATTGGACATTTCCCCCATCTCCCAACCCACTACACTATTCTCACCAGCAGAGCTAATTCTTACGTCACTCTAGCTAGTTTTAACAAGGCTACTGCTTATATTAATTTGGCCTAAATATACTATCTATAATGCCTTATTCAACACCGCATCACTCCTGGATGGCATCTACAACTTGCCATAAAGACATATGTTATTTAATGCTAATTAAATCGAACACATTAGATGCTCTCCGAATTTCCTAACAGCGGTACAGAAGCACGTCAGCTCAAGTCAACGTTCTTGTCTACACTACTGTACACAAGTCTTGTTTTTGTCAAAGAGCCGGGAGTGTTCCAGTGAAGTTCTTTGAAGTCAATACATCAGATGTTCCAGGGGCAGATTATCCATTTCAGAATAAGTTCTCTCCCCTTTGTTTAATCAATGCAACAAGAGTAGTTTCCCCTTTTCTCTCAACAACAGCCCCCGTCTCTCTTTGATCCCGCTGGTCGGCAAAATAACCTTGACATATCTTCTGTCTACCCAAGAATTCTCAAGGACGGCGGTGCTGTTTCATCTCCCGACCACTCGTAGTAAACAACTGTAGCTGTGAATCAGACTGTCTGTATTATCTGTATCATCTGATTGTCAATCTGCAGTGATTTCACGACAGTATGTAAGACATGGTAGTCCTGTCTGTAAGACATGATAGTCCTGTGTGTAAGACATGATAGTCCTGTCTGTAAGACATGATAGTCCTTTCTGTAAGACATGATAGTCCTGTGTGTAAGACATTATAGTTCTGTGTGTAAGACACGATAGTCCTTTCTGTAAGACATGGTAGTCCTGTGTGTAAGACATGATAGTCCTGTCTGTATGACACATCACACCTCGTGCAGAACATTAGAGAATATAATGAACCATACTTGCACTCTCAGGTCTTTAAGGCGCACCATGCAAACAAACACATACACATACCTGAGAAGGACCTCAGTTCACGTAAACACAATAACCGTCCGTATCGCAAACAAAAGGAAATAAAGTAATAATACAATAACAACTAAACCAAGTGTCAATTAAGTATGTTTACCAAAAAAAAAAAAAAAAAAAAATTAAATCAACTAGAAAGCCACAAACACCAGTTCAAGACGATTACCACCTTGTGGACAGACCAAAATAAACAATTATTTTGCGCATCAGAACAGTGTGGAAGATGAGGACGGAGCACGGATGGGAGTGTCCCAAGCGATGTGATATTGGTTGTTAACTCGACTCAACTCAACTTCACTCAATTCAACTCAACTCAACTCCACTCAACTCAACTCAGCTGCAGTCAACTCCATAATTTCTTTGACTTGTGTGGTTGTCTAGCCATCTCTAATGCTGATGTAGGCTTTAACTTCAACGTCCGCTTATTGAATTGTGATTGCGTTCTGGTAAAGCTTACGGTTTCTACTCCTTCACTTCGTCGATCCGCCCGTTGTGTAGACATATCTAAAGAAGGTAGTTTTCCATTGCTTTCCTTCTTGGCAGTGATTATACTGGTCTGTGACCGTAGCCATTGTCTCCACAAAAAGCCTACCGCCTACCGCGTGTCTGTCTTTGTGCGCGTGTATGTTTCTGTGTTTGTTGGTATGTGTTGTTTGATAATAACCATCATCATCATGCAGGCTTGTTATACAGAACATCGATCTCATCACTTCTTCTTCCTCACGTTTCTTCATTACCCTTTCTTGTTCTTCACGTTTCGTCATTGTCACTTCTTGTCCCTTATATTTCTTCATTGCAACCTCTTCTCCTCATGTTTCTTCATTACCACTTCTTGTTCCCCACGCTTCCTCATGGGAGGTTTTATGCATTGTGGTGTTTCCTTCACTTTCTGCTCGACCACTGCCTCCTGTCCCAGGAGCTGTACCTTCCATAACACCTCTTTCCTAATGGAAGTTTTCCTTGTGAATTGGTTACATCACCCGCCCCGCTCTCCGAAGGTAAGGGTTTCGATTCCGGGCTACGACTTTCGTTTTAGAGTGCGATATTCTTAGTGACTCCTGGGGGTTGTCGCTGGAACTGCAGAGTTAGTGCTTTGTGTGACGCTTTCAGTAGGCCGCGCTGCGGAAAGGACCGAGCCATATGGGATAACACCCCGTGCAATGAAGTGGATCATCCTGCCCTTATAGCCCTGTTTAAGCCGTTTCCTGACATGACATGGTCATTGTGGATGATGCATTTTGCTGAACGGTGTTCGTGTGGCAATTACCCGCAGGGGGAGTGGGATGAAGTGGGAGGCATGCACCATTCTGATGATTATAATGACAAGAAGAGGGAAGAGATGATGATGATGAGACTGGCCCCTATGGACCCTCTGTAGTTATAATTAGGTGCGTATAATTAGATTAAACATATTTCTTGTCCTTTGCAAGACGTTACGATCAACCCCAGGGTGACATTCTAGGCAGCAGTACGTTCAGTAGTTTGCCATTGCTTTCTGAACGAAAAGTCAACGTTTAATTCCAACTGACCGGTCTAGGGTGTGGACCTACTACCCCGCCATAGATGCACAGGAAGTTGAACTGCCAGCCACGCTGACCCCAAAAAGCCTATGTAAGACACTCAAAATGTTAAAGATGTATGTTAGAGACTGACGCCCAATGTGTCTGCTGTAGTTAGAGACTGACGCCCAATGTGTCCGCTGTAGTTAGAGACTGACGCCCAATGTGTCCGCTGTAGTTATAATTATATATGTACTACATTGACGTCACGTGGCTGAAAAGATAATGGCGTTGGCTCTTAAACTTCTGATGCGCTGATGTCATGGTGCAGTATTCGCTCCCTACACTGGCATTAATAATGTCTTTAACAATGCCATCTTGCTCACAAAACAATTTTATTTTTCATATCCTATTTACAGGACATCGCTGTCAACACCAGCATTTTACTACTGTTGTTGATGTCTTGTCAAGTTGACATTCAGTAGTTTGCCATTGTTTCTGAACGACCGCCTCCCATACCAACACAATAAGACCCAGCGCGACGCGGTCTGCCGCCAAATCGATCGCAGCTGTGTTTCGAACGCAGGTAAGCGGGCTCACGGATCGCGTCTGCAAGCCCTTAATCAACAAAACAAAATAGTGACAGTAAAATTGTGTAAAAAATCACCGTCCTGCATGGAACATGCAACATTAAGAAGCATACCAGGCACCAAGGTTTTACAACGATCTGCTCAATCTCAGACGTAACAAACTCATACAAAATTGGAGACGAAATACGGATGTTTATTCTAATAACAAAATTAGGGTCAGGTTACTCTAAACAGTTAATTTTAGGCGGCAGAGAGTCACTCGAGCCCACTAAAGTGCTCCACCCACTAAAGTGCTCCACCCACCAAAGTGGTTGTTAAAGTACCTGACCAGACTGTCACACCCTCGAGTTGTGTGAGTGTTGGCGTGTGGCGTCAGCTGCTCAACTTTGACATGCCCGGTTTGTTGTCGCATTTAGATGTTTCTCTCTGTTCTCCTTCCCCCTCTATCTCTCTCATTCTTTTTGTTTATATTTCGTCTCTCTCTCTCTCTCTCTCTCTCTCTCTCTCTCTCTCTCTCTCTCTCTCTCTCTCTCTCAGTCTCTCTCACTCTCTCCTGGTATTCTTTCTGTCTCACTCTGTTCCTTTCTTTGTGTCTCTCCTTGTTTCTGCTCCCTCTGTCGTTTCCTCTCCCCTTATCTGTCTCTCGCTGTATCTCTCACTGTCTCTCCATTTATCTGTATCTCTCTCTGTTTTCCTCTCTCTCTCATTCTTTTTGTTTATATTCCATCTCTCTCTCCTGGTATTCTCTCTGTCTCGCTCTGTTCCTCTGTGTGTATGTCTCTTTGTCTCTGCTCCCTCTTTTTTTTTCCTATCTCTCCTTCTCTGCCTCTCACTCCCTCTCACTGTCTGTCTATTTATCTGTGTCTCTCTGTTTCTCTCTCCCTCTCTCAATCTCTCTCCGTGTCTTTGTCTGTCCCTCTCTGTCTGTCTGTCTGTCTGTCTGTCTGTCTGTCTGTCTGTCTGTCTGTCTGTCTGAGGCCGCCCGTCCTTCCGTCCGTCCCTTCGTCCGTCCGTCCGTCCATCCGTCTGTCTGTCTGTCTGTCTGTCTGTCTGTCTGTCTGTCTGTCTGTCTGTCTGTCTGAGGCCGCCCGTCCTTCCGTCCGTCCCTTCGTCCGTCCGTCCGTCCGTCCATCCGTCTGTCTGTCTGTCTGTCTGTCTGTCTGTCTGTCTAAGGCCGCCCGCCCGCCCACCCAACTGTCTGTCTGTCTGTCTGTCTGTCTGTCTGTCGGTCGGTCTGTCTGTCTGTCTGTCTGTCTGTCTGTCTGTCTGTCTGTCTGTCTGTCTGTCTGTCTGTCTGTCTGTCCGTCCGTAAGTCTGTCCATCTGTCTGTCTGTCTGTCTGTCTGTCTGTCTGTCTGTCTGTCTGTCTGTCTGTCTGTCTGTTCACAAACTATCCTGTGGATGTGGAAGGTTGTGTGAAGCCATGTCGTCGAACAAAGAATCCGATTGTTAGCATGTGGCAAATATGAGGGAGGGTAAGTTCAACATAGCAGGTTTTGTACTGTAGCATGACATGACATGGCATTGGGTCAGCTGACATGACATGGCATTGGGTGAGCTGACATGACATGGCGTGATATGAATGATACGACATAACGTTGCTTGACCTGACATAACATGACAAGACACGGCATTACATTACCTGACAGGACATGACTTGACCTGTCATGACATGCTTTGCTATCTGCGAAAACATTTTCTGAAAATAACATCATTAACCATTCCCAATCACACACACATTTAATTAATGGTAAGAAGATCCACTTCATTGGATCAAGTTTAATCCCAAATAGCTCGGTCTTTCTCCTGGGCCTGAGTGACTAATTCTTAACCCTTTGAAAATGTTGTTTGTCCATCAAGAATGATGATGACCATTCATTTCATCCATTGGGGTTGAAAGTTTTCAGCCGAGAGTTCTAAGATGTCTGATAAGGCCTATTTTGGCTCGAAATGTTCTTTGACAATGTGGGCAAAGAATGCTTGACATTCCAGACGGAGGCTTTCCTGCAGTGGTTTTTCTGTCCAGCTTTTTCTTCACAGCTCTTGCAGTCCTGGTTGCTTCACAAGTGACTGCACCCTAGTGCAATGATTTACACCACGAATTTCGGTCTTTGGCAGCAGTCTCCCAAGTGCCATGATGAATTCCAAAAGCTTGTAGTGAGATTTTCAGGGTGTCTTTAAAGCGTTTCCTCTGGCCGCCTTGGGAGCGTTTACCACAACGCAGTTCGCCGTATAAAAATTCGTTTAGGGAGCCTGTGATTTGGCATGCAAGTCAAGTGACAAGCCCAGCGAATGTGATTCTTCATTTTCCTTTGAAAGTAAATTTTGTTCGTCCGTTCGTTCGTTCGTTCGTTCGTTCATTCCTGAAAACAGCAACTAATGGCCTGTTAAATCGTCGCTCCGTAGCTACATCGGCGAACTCTCTCTGCGACCTCTCGCGGCGACCTCTCGCGGCTTCTGATCCAAATGTATTCGTGAAACGAGTGATTGAGGACGGAAGCGAACCCAGGACTGTCTGTGCAGTATATGAGATCTGAACCATTTCTCCCCTACGCCAGGACTGTCTGTGCAGGAGATGAGATCTGAACCATTTCTTCCCCACGCCAAGTTCCAGGCGGTTTTTACTTCAACTCCTTTTGACCGAAGCAGTTATTACTTAAAATAAAAAAATAAAAATAAAGTTGTTGCATATCTTTACAGGACGTAGAAGTCAAACCCAGCATTTTTGTTTTGTTCGTGAATCCTGGGCAAGTTTACGTTAAGTTGTCTGCCATTGCTATCTGGACGACCGGCACAGAAACCATTTCATAAAATACCAACGTAAGAGGGTCTGCAGCCAAATCGCCCGCAGTTGTGTTGGGAAAGCAGGTATGAGGGAATACGAACTGCGCCCGTAAAAGCCTGCACCACGGAGCCGACGAATAAACAAGTAAATAAACGGGGTGTCTGAACCAATTCAAATAACAACCTGATTGGCCAAAAAATGCTGGGGTTGACAACGACGTCCTGCAAGTATGTGAAACTAACTTGTTGTTGTTTTATTTTGGACTGTATAACAGGCCGTGAAAAAAATTTCGAGGTCTTGATGGCAGAATGGGATACTGCCATTGAAAGAATAAAACCATTAATTGCTATATCGAAGAGTAATCGTAATATGCATTAGAAAATTCTCAAGCATCTAAAATAAAGCCATCATATTTACAAACACTTTAAGATCTCTTAAAACGTTTATCCCCATAGTTACACGACATTGCCATTGGTTAGATTAATTTTAAAAATGTTATAAAAAGTTACAAAAAAAAAACTACAATTAGTTAAAGTACATAATACAGTTATGGTACTTTTAGTAATGCCCCTTGAAATAACACATTCTTTACGTCCCGTTGCAATATTTTAACTACATGGCTAGACATGATAGTCCTGTATGTAAGACATGGTAGTCCTGTGTGTAAGACACATCACACCTCGTGCAGGACATAAGAGCATATAATGAACCACACTTGCACTCTCAGGTCTTTAAGGCACAAACACATACAAACAAAAGGAAATAAAGTAGTAATACACTGACAACTAAACCAAGTGTCAATGAAGTATGTTTACATGCCATCAACAACAAAACAAAAGAATGATGAAATCAACCAGAATGCCACAAACACCAGCTCAAGACGATTACCACCTTGTGGACAGACCAGGGTAAATAATTATTTTGCGCATCAGAACGGTGTGGAAGATTAGGACGGAGCACCGATGGAAATGTCCCGAGCGATGTGATGTTGGTTGTTAACTCGACTCAACTCAACTGCACTCAATTCAACTCAACTCAACTCCACTCATCTCACCTCAGCTCCACTCAAATCTATAATTTGTTTGATTTGTTTGGATGTCTAGCCATCTCTAATGCTGATGTAGGCTTTAACCTCAACGTCCATGTTTTGAATTGTGTTTGCGTTCTGGTAAAGCTTACGGTTTCTACTCCTTCACTTCGTCGATTCGCCCGTTGTGTAGACATATCTAAAGAAGGTAGTTTGCCATTGCTTTCCTTCTTGGCAGTGATTATACTGGTCTGTGACCGTAGCCATTGTCTCCACAAAAAGCCTACCGCCTACCGCGTGTCTGTCTTTGTGCGTGTGTATGTTTCTGTGTTTGTTGGTGTGTGATATTTGATAATAACCATCATCATCATGCAGGCTTGTTATACAGAACGTTGATCTCGTCAAGGTTCATTGCCACTTCTTCTTCCTCATGTTTCTTCATTGCCGCTTCTTGTTCCTCGTGTGTCTTCATTGCCACTTCTTGTTCCTCATGTGTCTTCATTGCCACTTCTTGTTCCTCATGTGTCTTCATTGCCGCTTCTTGTTCCTCATGTTTCTTCATTACCACTTCTTGTTTCCAAAGGTTCCTCATTGGAGGTTTTCTGCAGTGTGGTGTTTCCTTCACTTTCTGCTCGACCACTGCCTCCTGTCCCAGGAGCTGTGCCTTCCATAACACCTCTTTCCTAATGGAAGTTTTCCTTGTGAAGTGGTTACATCACCCGCCCCGCTCTCCGAAGGTAAGGGTTTCGATTCCGGGCTACGACTTTCGTTTTAGAGTGAGATTTTCTTGGTGGCTCCTGGGGGTTGTCGCTGGAACTACAGAGTTAGTGCTTTGTGTGACGCTTTCAGTAGGCCACGCTGCGGAAAGGGACTGAGCCATATGGGATAACACCCCGTGCAATGAAGTGGGTCATCTTGCTCTTAAATCCCCGTTTAAGCCTTTTCCTGATGTGATATGGTCACTGTGGATGACGAATTTTGCTGAACGGTGTTCGTGATGCAGTTACCAGCAGGTGGATTGTGATGTAATGGGAGGTATGCAACATTCTGATGATAATAATGATAAGAAGGAAGAAGAACTGATGATGATGAGACTGACGCCCAATGGGCCCTCTGTATTTGTACGCATTAAAAAATATTGATTGTCCTTGCATGACGTTGTGATCAACCCCAGGGTGATATTATAGGCAATTGTAGTTCATTAGCTTGCCATTGCTTTCTGAACGAGACGTCAACGTTTAATGTTAACTGACAGGTCTAGGGAATTAACCTACTACCCCGACAACGGGCACAGGAAGTTGAAAATCTTGCCACTATGACCCCAAAATAGCCAATGTATGAGACTCAAAATGTTAAGGACGTATGTTAGAGACTGACGCCCAATGTGTCCGCTGTAGTTAGAGACTGACGCCCAATGTGTCCGCTGTAGTTAGAGACTGACGCCCAATGTGTTCGCTGTAGTTATAATTATATATGTACTACATTGACGTGGACATGGCTGAAAAGATCATGGCGTTGGCTCTGAAACTTCTGATGCGCTAATATCATGGTACAACATTCGCTCACTACACTGGCATTAAGCATGTCTTTAACATTGCCTTTTCGCTGACAAGACAAATTAGTGAACGTAAATTTGTGTAGAATATCACCGTCCTGCAAAGAACATGCAACATTAAGAAACATTCTACGCACCAAAATATACAATGATCTGCCAAATCTCAGGCGTAACAAACTCATACAAAATTGGAGACGCAATACGGATGTTTATTCCAATAACAAAATTAGGGTCAGGTTACTCTAAACAGTTAATTCTAGGCGGCAGAGATTAACTGGAACCAAACAAAGTGCTCCACCCACCATAGTACT
>OY992879.1:158130431-158230431 GCA_963921405.1 Cepaea hortensis | reverse complement strand
TACAAACCATCCTGTGGATGTGGAAGGTTGGGTGAAGCCATGTCGTCGTACAAAGAATCCGATTGTTAGCATGTGGCAAATATGAGGAGGGGTAAGTTTAACATAGCAGGTTTTGTACTGTAGCATGACATGATATGGCATTGGGTGAGGTGATATGACATGGCACTGGGTGAGCTGACATGACATGGCATGATATGAATGATACGACATGACATGTCATTGTTTGACCTGACATAACATGACATGACACGGCATTGCATTACTTGACAGGAGATGACACGATTTGATATGACCTGACATGACATTACCTGATACGAAATGAGCGATACGACATGATATTGTGTGATCATACATGATATGGCATTGCAATATGTGACCTGACATGAAATGGCATTGCATGACATAACATGGCATGACTTGACATGACATTGCATGAGCTGACACGACATGACACAATACTACATAACTTGACATGACATGTCATGACGCGAAATGAATTACACACCAAGACATGGCATTGCGTGACCTGACGTGACATGACATGGTATTGCATGACCTTACGTGACATCACATGGTATAAATGACAAGATATGACATGACCTGACACTATATGACTTGACTTGTCATGACATGCTTTGCTATCTGTGAAAACGGTTTCTGAAAATAACATCATTAAACATTCCCACACACACAAATTTAATTAATGGTAAGAAGATCCACTTCATTGGATCAGGTTTAATCCCAAATAGCTCGGTCATTCTCCTGGGCTTGAGTGACTAATTCTTAACCCTTTCAAAATTGTGTTTGTCAATCAAGAATAATGATGACCATTCATTTCATCCCGTGGAGTTGAAAGTATGGAGCCATGAGTTCTAAGATGGCTGATAAGGCCTATTTTGGCTTGAAATGTTCTTTGACAATGTGGGCAAAGATTGCTTGACGTTCCAGGCGAAGCTTTCCTGCAGTGGTTTTTTTCTGTCCAGCCTTTTCTTCAAAGCTCTTGCAGTCTTGGTTGCTTCACAAATGACTGCACCGTTGTGCAATGATGTACGCCACAAATTTCGATCTTTGGCAGCAGTCTCCCAAGTGCCATGATGATTTCCAAAAGCTTGTAGTGAGATTTTCAGGGTGTTTTTAAAGCGTTTCCTCAGGCCGCCTTGGGAGCGTTTACCACAACGCAGCTCGCCATAACAAAATGCATTTAGGGAGCCTGTGATTTTGCATGCAATTCAAGTGACCAGTCCAGCGAATGTGATTCTTCATTTTCCTTTGAAAATAAAGTTTGTTTGTTCGTTCGTTCGTTCGTTCATTCCTGAAAACAGCAACTAATGGCCTGTTAAATCGTCGCTCCGTAGCTACAGCGGCGACCTCCCTCGGCGACCTCTCGCGGTGACCTCTCGCGGCTTCTGATCCAAATGTATTCGTGAAACGAATGATTGAGGCCCGAAGCGAACCCAGGACTGTCTGTGCAGGAGATGAGAACTGAACCATTTCTCCCCCACGCCAAGTTCCAGCACTATCTGTGCAGGAGATTAGATCTGAACCATTTCTCCCCCATGCCAAGTTCCAGGACTGTCTGTGCAGGAGATGAGATCTGAACCATTTCTCCCCCACGCGAAGTTCCAGGACTGTCTGTGCAGGAGATGAGATTTGAACCATTTCTCCCCCACGCCAAGTTCCAGACGGTTGTTACTTCAGCTCCTTTTGACCGAAGCAGTTATTACTTAAATAAACAAATAAAAATAAAGTTGTTGCATATCTTTACAGGACGTAGAAGTCAACCCCAGCATTTTTTGGCTTTTCGTGAATCCTGGGCAAGGTTACGTTAAGTTGTCTGCCATTGCTATCTGGACGGCCGGCACAGAAACCATTTCATAAAATACCAAAGTTAGAGGGTCTGCTGCCAAATCGTCCACAGTTGTGTTGCGAAAGTAGGTATGTGGGAATAAGAACTGCGGCCGTAACTCCTACACCACGGAGCCGACGAATAAACAAATAAATAATCGAGGTGTCTGAAGAATTCAAATAACAATCTGATTGGCCAAATCATTCTGGGGTTGACAGCGACGTCCTGCAAGGATGTGAAACTAACTTCTTGTTGTTTTATTTGGGCCTGCATAACAGGCCGAAAAAAATATTTCGAATATGTTTACAGAGGAGTGGGATACTGCCATTGAAAGAATAAAACCAGTAATTGCTATATCTAAGAGTAATATTAACATTCATTAGAAAATTCTCAAGCATCTAAAATAAAGCCATCGTGTTTACAAACACTTTAAGATCTCTTAAAATTATTATCCCTTGTTTACACAACATTGCCATTGGTTAGATTAATTAAAAAATGTTATCAAAAATTACAAAAAAATACTACAATTAGTTAAAATACATAATACAGTTATGATACTTTTAGTAATGCCCCTTGAAATAAAACATTCTATTACGTCCCGTTGCAATAAAGCATTCTATTACGTCCCGTTGCAATATTTTAATTACATGGATAGACATAATAGTCCTGTCTGTAAGACATGATAGTCCTGTATGTAAGACATGATAGTCCTGTCTGTAAGACATGATAGTCCTGTCTGTAAGACATGATAGTCCTGTATGTAAGACATGATAGTCCTGTATGTAAGACATGATAGTCCTGTGTATAAGACATGATAGTGCTGTCTGTAAAACATGATAGTCCTGTATGTAAGACACGATAGTCGTGTGTGTAAGACACGATAGTCCTGTATGTAAGACACGATAGTCCTATATGTAAGACATGATAGTCCTGTATATAAAACATGTTAGTCCTGTCTGTAAGACATGATAGTCCTGTCTGTAAGACATGATAATCCTGTGTGTAAGACATAATAGTCCTGTGTGTAAGACAAGGTAGTCCTGTGTGTAAGACATGATAGTCCTATGTGTAAGACATGGTAGACCTGTATGTAAGACATGGTAGTCCTGTATGTAAGACATGATAGTCCTGTATGTAAGACATGATAGTCCTGTCTGTAAGACATGATAGTCCTGACTGTAAGACATGATAGTCCTGTATGTAAGACATGATAGTCCTGTATGTAAGACATGGTAGTCCTGTCTTTAAGACAAGATAGTCCTGTATGTAAGTAAGACACGGTAGTCCTGTGTGTAAGACATGGTAGTCCTGTATGTAAGAATGATAGTCCTATCTGTAAGACAATGATAGTCCTGTATGTAAGTGTCGTAGTAATCCTTTATTACTTTAGTGTCGTCCCTGGAGTGAGGGGAATCAACACCCACATTTTTATTCCCCCAATATTATTGACCTAGAGAAACCACAAGAATCCGTCCACAAAACTCCTTCAGTCTGCAGACACCTCTTTCTTACTCTCACTCACCCCTAGATCATGCCCCCTCTCACTCTTCCCCAACGCAACATACTCAACAACTCTAGCTTTAACAAATAAATACAAAATAATTTATTAAAGCAAAGAGTATGTGTGTGAGAAGTGTGTGTGTGTAATGTGTAGAATGTATGTCGAATTCTAGTGTGTCTGTAGATTCAGAGCAGCAGATGAGGAGCCAAGTCAGATGATCATCATAGCAAGGGTACGCCACAGCATGATAGCTTAGCATAAGAACACCTCACCCATTGATGCGTCTCTTCTTCCAGACGTTGACTTTCTCCGGGATCCACTGGGTCGACTAGATGCATGATCCTCCGAAAATAGTTATTGTTTAACATTAATCATGCATCTGTCACTCACTGTAAAGACTAAGGTCCCTATAACTCAGATAAGTACGGATTTCTGTACCGTGAAAACTAGGTTTCAATGTCACAGGTCTCACATTTGTTCTAATCCATTTTCATAGATTGTCACACACAAACGGTTCTAAAGTACTTCTTCACTGTACTAAATTATTCCACGAGAACGCCATGTTCAATGTTCTTTTCTATTCACTAGTGTTCAGTGGTATGTGGTGAAGAAACGAGTATCACCCAACCTGGGTGAATCCCTATTGTAAATGAATCGTTTATAATGTTTAGCTCAACTGAGCCAGTTTCGTATGGACCCTCTGGATCCTAGGCCTAGCATAAACAGTGCTGACTATACTTTCTTGTGGGTGTTTATTCATCTTATAAAACAAAGTGAATGTTCATTTGATGTTCTTCTTAATGAGAGTTGACCTCCATCAAACCCAGTGTAGAGCTTCCCCATAGACGTAGGGGAACCTGTCAGAGAAAGAGACCACGTCTGGTGAAGGCCACCTGATACTTATCCCTACTAGCTGAATGTGGGCCTACTGCATTGCTCAGAGATTTATCAGTGAACTAAACACTGTCATGGATCAGAGTTGCTCCTCACCTCAATCTAAATCAGGTTAAGACAAGGAAAGACCAATAGACAGAGTGCAGAACCTCAGTAGGCACCCCACTGGAAGATCCCACTATTGGACATTTCCCCCATCTCCCAACCCACTACACTATTCTCACCAGCAGAGCTAATTCTTACGTCACTCTAGCTAGTTTTAACAAGGCTACTGCTTATATTAATTTGGCCTAAATATACTATCTATAATACCTTATTCAACACCGCATCACTCCTGGATGGCATCTACAACTTGCCATAAAGACATATGTTATTTAATGCTAATTAAATCGAACACATTAGATGCTCTCCGAATTTCCTAACAGCGGTACAGAAGCACGTCAGCTCAAGTCAACGTTCTTGTCTACACTACTGTACACAAGTCTTGTTTTTGTCAAAGAGCCGGGAGTGTTCCAGTGAAGTTCTTTGAAGTCAATACATCAGATGTTCCAGGGGCAGATTATCCATTTCAGAGTAAGTTCTCTCCCCTTTGTTTAATCAATGCAACAAGAGTAGTTTCCCCTTTTCTCTCAACAACAGCCCCCGTCTCTCTTTGATCCCGCTGGTCGGCAAAATAACCTTGACATATTTTCTGTCTACCCAAGAATTCTCAAGGACGGCGGTGCTGTTTCATCTCCCGACCACTCGTAGTAAACAACTGTAGCTGTGAATCAGACTGTCTGTATTATCTGTATCATCTGATTGTTAATCTGCAGTGATTTCACGACAGTATGTAAGACATGGTAGTCCTGTCTGTAAGACATGATAGTCCTGTGTGTAAGACATGATAATCCTTTCTGTAAGACATGATAGTCCTGTCTGTAAGACATGATAGTCCTGTCTGTAAGACATGATAGTCCTTTCTGTAAGACATGATAGTCCTGTGTGTAAGACATGATAGTCCTGTCTGTAAGACATGATAGTCCTGTCTGTAAGAAATGATAGTCCTTTCTGTAAGACATGATAGTCCTGTGTGTAAGACATGATAGTCCTGTCTGTAAGACATGATAGTCCTGTCTGTAAGACATGATAGTCCTTTCTGTAAGACATGATAGTCCTTTCTGTAAGACATGATAGTCCTGTCTGTAAGACATGATAGTCCTTTCTGTAAGACATGATAGTCCTGTGTGTAAGACATGATAGTCCTGTCTGTAAGACATGATAGTCCTGTCTGTAAGACATGATAGTCCTTTCTGTAAGACATGATAGTCCTGTGTGTAAGACATGATAGTCCTGTCTGTATGACACATCACACCTCGTGCAGGACATTAGAGAACAAATGAACCATACTTGCACTCTCAGATCTTTAAGGCGCACCATACAAACAAACACATACACATACCTGAGAAGGACCTCAGTCCTCGTAAACACAATAACTATCCGTATCGCAAACAAAAGGAAATAAAGTAATAATACAATAACAACTAAACCAAGTGTCAATTAAGTATGTTTACCACAAAAAAAAAAAAAAAAAAAAAAAAAAAAAAAAAAAAGATGAAATCAACTAGAAAGCCACAAACACCAGCTCAAGACGATTACCACCTTGTGGACAGACCAAAATAAACAATTATTTTTCGCATCAGAACAGTGTGGAAGATGAGGACGGAGCACGGATGGGAATGTCCCAAGCGATGTGATATTGGTTGTTAACTCGACTCAACTCAACTGCACTCAATTCAACTCAACTCAACTCCACTCAGCTCAACTCAGCTCCACTCAACTCCATAATTTCTTTGACTTGTGTGGTTGTCTAGCCATCTCTAATGCTGGTGTAGGCTTTAACTTCAACGTCCGCTTAATGAATTGTGATTGCGTTCTGGTAAAGCTGACGGTTTCTACTTCTTCATTTCGTCGATCCGCCCATTGTGTAGACATATCTAAAGAATTTAGTTTGCCATTGCTTTCCTTCTTGGCAGTGATTATACTGGTCTGTGACCGTAGCCATTGTCTCCACAAAAAGCCTACCGCCTACCGCGTGTCTGTCTTTGTGCGCGTGGATGTTTCTGTGTTTGTTGGTATGTGTTGTTTGATAATAACCATCATCATCATGCAGGATTGTCATGCAGAACGTCGATCTCGTCAAGATTCATTGCCACGTCTTCATCCTCACGTGTCTTCATTGCCACTTCTTCGTCCTCATGTTTCTTCATTGACACTTCTTCGTCCTCACGTTTCTTCATTGCCACTTCTTGTTCCTCATGTTTCTTCATTGACACTTCTTCTTCCTCATGTTTCTTCATTGCCACTTCTTCTTCTCATCTTTCTTCATTGTCAGTTCTTGTTCCTCATGTTTCTTCATTGCCCCTTCTTGTTCCTCGTGTTTCTTCATTGCCAATTCTTCTTCCTGATGTTTCTTCATTGACACTTCTTCTTCTCATGTTTCTTTATTGCCACTTCTTCTTCCTCATTTATCTTCATTGCCACTTCTTGTTCCTCGCGTTTCTTCATTACAACTTTAGTTTTTTTTTAGGGTTTCCAGGAGAGGGGGGGGGGGGGGGGGAAATTAAGATTATTTCAAGATCGCATTAATACAAGAAACAGTTACTTGATATTGTGTTTTCCCTCTAAATGTTACGGTTCTGTGCTTCTCGCCATAATGAAATTCGTTTTATAACGTCAGTAGACCCACAAATCACGTTATAGGTAGATGTCTAGACTTGTTCTAGTATGTGTTATTAAATTTAGCTTCCATTTTTATGTATACTGTGTAAGGGTAGGGGGGGGGATTTTAGGGAGGAAATTCGAAAGGGGGGGGGTGACGTTCTTAACATATGGTAAAAGGGGGGGGGGCATGGGCCAAAAAAGGTTGAGAATCACTGCTCTAAACTGTTAACTCTAGGTGGCAGACAGTCTCTGGAGCCCAAAAAAGTCCTCCACCCACCATAGTACTCCACCCACTAAAGACTGCCTGTCTGTCTGTCTGTCTGTCTGCCTGCCTGCCTGCCTGTCTGTCTGTCTGTCTGTCTGTCTGTCTGTCTGTCTGTCTGTCTGTCTGTCTGTCTGTCTGTCTGTCTCTTTCTCTGGTTTCGAACCCTGGACCATATATATCCACAGATGGTACACGCATCTTCACAATCACCTACGCCACGGTGCTAAACCTTAAGAAAATAAAGCTCGTTCTGTCACTTCTTTTCTTCTCTTTTTCAATCTCTCTCTCTCTCTCTCTCTCTCTCTCTCTCTCTCTCTCTCTCTCACTCTCTCTCCTGGTATTCTTTCTGTCTCACTCAGTTCCTCTCTGTGTGTCTCTCCTTGTTTCTGCTTCCTCTGTTGTTTCCTCTCCCCTTATCTGTCTCTCGCTGTACCTCTCACTGTCTCTACATTTCTCTATATCTCTCTCTGTTTTCGTCTCTCTCTCTCATTCTTTTTATTTATATTTCATACCTCTCTCCTGGTATTCTCTCTGTCTCGCTCTGTTCCTCTGTGTGTGTGTCTCGTTGTCTCTGCTCCCTCTTTTTTTTTCCTCTCTCCCCTTCTCTGCCTCTCACTCCTTCTCACTGTCTCTCTATTTATCTGTGTCTCTCTGTTTCTCTCTCCCTCTCTCTATCTCTCTGTGTGTCTTTGTCTGTCCCGCTCTTGACCCTGTCTGTCTGTCTGTCTGTCTGTCTGTCTGTCTGTCTGTCTGTCTGTCTGTCTGTCTGTCTGTCTGTCTGTCTGTCTGTCTGTCTGTCTGTCTGTCTGTCTGTCTGTCTGTCTGTCTGTCTGTCTGTCTGTTCACAAACCATCCTGTGGATGTGGATAGTTGGGTGAGGGCATGTCGTCGTACAACGAATCTGATTGTTAGCATGTGGCAAATATGAGGAGGGGTAAGTTCAACATAGCAGGTTTTGTACTGTAGCGTGACATAATATTGTACTGGGTGAGCTGACATGACATGGCGTGATATGAATGATACGACATGACATGACATTGCTTGACTTAATATAACATGACATGACACGATTTGATATGACTTGACCTGTCATGACATGCTTTGCTATCTGCGAAAACATTTTCTGAAAATAACATCATTAAACATTCCCAAGCACACACAAATTTAATTAATGGTAAGAAGATCCACTTCATTGGATAAGGTTTAATCCCAAATAGCTCGGTCATTCTCCTGGGCTTGAGTGACTAATTCTTAACCCTTTGAAAATGTTGTTTGTCCATCAAGAATGATAATGACCATTCATTTCCTGCCAACATTCCTGCAGTGGTTTTTCTGTCCATCCTTTTCTTCAAAGCCCTTGCAGTCTTGGTTGCTTCACAAGTGACTGCACCCTTGTGCAATGATTTACGCCACGAATTTCGGTCTTTGGCAGCAGTCTCCCAAGTGCCATGATGAATTCCAAAAGCTTGTTGTGAGATTTTCAGAGTGTCTTTAAAGCGTTTCCTCTGGCCGCCTTGGGAGCGTTTACCACAACGCAGCTCGCCGTAAAAACATTCATTTATGGAGCCTGTGATTTGGCATGCAAGTCAAGTGGCCAGCCCAGCGAATGTGATTCTTCATTTTCCTTTGAAAATAAAGTTTGTTCGTCCGTTCGTTCGTTCGTTCGTTTATTCATTCATTCCTGAAAACAGCAACTAATGGCCTGTTAAATCGCCTCTCCGTTGCTATAGCGGCGATCTCTCGCGGCGACCTCTCGCGGCTTCTGATCCAAATGTATTCGTGAAAAGAATGATTGAGGCCGGAAGCGAACCCAGGACTGTCTGTGCAGGAGATGAGATGTGAACCATTTCTCGCCCACGCCAAGTTCCAGACGGCTGTTACTTCAACTCCTTTTGACCGAAGTAGTTATTACTTAAATAAACAAATAAAGATACAGTTGTTGCATATCTTTACAGGACGTAGGAGTCAACACCAGCATGTTTTGCCTGATCGTGATTCCTGGGCTAGTTTACGTTAAGTAGTCTGCCACTGCTTTCTGAACGATCGGTACCGAAACCATTTCATTAAAAAACCAACGTTAGAGGGTCTGCTGCCAAATCGCCCACAGTTGTGTTGCGAAAGCAGGTGTGCGGGAATACGAACTGCGCCCGTAAAAGCTGCACCACGGAGCCGACGAATAAACAAATAATCAAACGGGGTACTTGAACGAATTCAAATAACAATCTGATTGACCAAAAATGCTGGGGTTGACAGCGACGTCTTGCAAGGATGTGAAACTAACTTCCTCTTGTTTTATTTTGGCCTGCATAACAGGCTGTAAAAAATATTTCGCATAATTGATTATGGATTAGGTAAGTGCCATTGAAAGAATAAAACCTTTCATTATTATATCTACATGTAATAGTAAAATGCCCGAGAATCATCTCAACCATCTAAAATAAGACCATTGTGTTTATAAACACTTTAAGATCTCTTAAAATTTTTATGCCCTTAAGCACAAGATATTGCGATTGTTTAAAACAATTTAAAAGTTTTATAAAAATTTACGAAAAATACTACAATTCGTTAAAATACATAATACAATTATGATAGTTTCAGTAATAGCCCTTGAAATAACACATTCTATTAAGTCCCGTTGCAATATTTTAATTACATGGCTAGACATGATAGTCCTGTGTGTAAGACATGATAGTCCTGTGTGTAAGACATGATAGTCCTGTGTGTAAGACATGATAGTCCTGTGTGTAAGACATGATAGTCCTGTGTGTAAACCATGATAGTCTTGTGTGTAAGACATGATAGTCCTGTGTGTAAAACATGATAGTCCTGTGTGTAACACATGATAGTCCTGTGTGTAAGACATGATAGTCCTGTGTGTAAGACATGATAGTCCTGTGTGTAAGACATGGTAGTCCTGTGTGTAAGACATGGTAGTCCTGTGTGTAAGACATGGTAGTCCTGTGTGTAAGACATGGTAGTCCTGTGTGTAAGACATGGTAGTCCTGTGTGTAAGACATGATAGTCCTGTGTGTAAGACATGATAGTCCTGTGTGTAAGACATGATAGTCCTGTGTGTAAGACATGGTAGTCCTGTGTGTAAGACATGGTAGTCCTGTGTATAAGACATGGTAGTCCTGTGTGTAAGACATGATAGTCCTGTGTGTAAGACATGGTAGTCCTGTGTGTAAGACATGGTAGTCCTGTGTGTAAGACATGGTAGTCCTGTGTGTAAGACATGATAGTCCTGTGTGTAAGACATGATAGTCCTGTGTGTAAGACATGATAGTCCTGTGTGTAAGACATGATAGTCCTGTGTGTAAGACATGGTAGTCCTGTGTGTAAGACATGGTAGTCCTGTGTGTAAGACATGGTAGTCCTGTGTGTAAGACATGATAGTCCTGTGTGTAAGACATGGTAGTCCTGTGTGTAAGACATGGTAGTCCTGTGTGTAAGACATGGTAGTCCTGTGTGTAAGACATGGTAGTCCTGTGTGTAAGACATGGTAGTCCTGTATGTAAGACATGGTAGTCCTGTGTGTAAGACATGGTAGTCCTGTGTGTAAGACATGGTAGTCCTGTGTGTAAGACATGGTAGTCCTGTATGTAAGACATGGTAGTTCTGTGTGTAAGACATGGTAGTTCTGTGTGTAAGACATGGTAGTCCTGTGTGTAAGACATGATATTCCTGTGTGTAAGACATGATAGTCCAATGTGTGAGACTGATAGTCCTGTGTGTAAGACATGATAGTCCTGTCTGTTAGACACATCATGCCTCGTGCAGGACATAACAGCATATAATGAACCAAACTTGCACTCTCAGATCTTTAAGGCACACCATGCAAACAAACACATACACATACCTGAGAAGGACCTCAGTTCACGTAAACACAATAACTAACCGTATCGCAAACAAAAGGAAATAAAGTAATAATACAATAACAACCAAGCCAAGTGTCAATGAAGTATGTTTACATCTTATATATAAATTAGGATGTGCGTATGTATTTATGTATCTCTGTATGTCCTTTATTTGTTCGCGAACGGCCCATCCGATTGAGATGAAATTTTCTACACGCCTTCCTTTCAGTCCAGAGCAGCCAACTGTGATATTTTGTTAGTGTGAAATCGCCTGCTTACTCAGTATTATTTCATTTTTCATTTTTCATCATAATTTCATATATTTCAGGGGATCTAACTCGTAAAAGTTATTTCAAGGGGCATAACTTTTCTGTATAACTTATAGTCATATTGTGGCATCGTTTTCAAAGATTTATAAACTCTTTGTCCATAGTTATGTACCGGCATATGAGTTATAATAAATAATGATACAATCTGTAAGGCATTTTCAAAGTTTTCATAAAAATGATGCACAATGCATAACATTGTAACTCATCTTTTTTTGCTTAAGAAGTTACTGTAGTCATGCAGGTGATTAGAAAGAGTTTTCATTAAAAATAATGGATGGTGTGTGGAAGAACGTTCTTTTAAGTTACTTTTTTTGTTGTATGAATTTAACGAAGCCGGACAGGGTCAGGCAGACAGATAGACAGACAGACAGACAGATAGACAGTCGGGAACAGGAACTTATATGACTACTTATATAAATTAAATGAGATGCTTCACACCAGGAGCTGGGCAATGCCGGGCCGGGTCAGACAGACAGACAGACAGACAGACAGACAGACAGACAGACAGACAGACAGACAGACAGACAGACAGACAGACAGACAGACAGACAGTAACGGGAACTTATATGAATTAAATTAGATGCTCCCCACCAGGGTCTGGGCGAAGCCGGGCAGGGTCAGCTAGTGTTAAATAAATAAATGTTTTGCGTATCCTTTTACAGGACTTAGCTGTCAACAGCAGCATCTTTCAGCTGTCTGTTGATCTCTTGGCAAGATTACGCTCAGTAGTTTGCCATTGCTTTCTGAGCGGCCGGCTCAGTATCCGCAAGTCACGAGCGGGGGTCGAACCACCTCAGTTCTCGCTCCGCTGCGAGACTCTGCGTGATAAACGGGATTACAGAGAGAAAGTGTTATAACCCCACAGCTAGAGAGACCGGCATGTTTACATGACATAAAAAAAAAAAAAAAAAATGATGACATCAACCAGAAAGCCACAAACACCAGCTCAAGACGATTACCACCTTGTGGACAGACCAAAATAAATAATTATTTTGCGCATCAAAACAGTGTGGAAGATGAGGACGGAGCACGGATGGGAATGTCCCGAGCGGTGTGATGTTGGTTGTTAACTCGACTCAACTCAACTGCACTCAATTCAACTCAACTCAACTCCACTCAGCTCAACTCAGCTCCACTCAACTCCATCATTTCTTTGACTTGTGTAGTTGTCTAGCCATCTCTAATGCTGATGTATGCTTTAACCTCAACGTCCGTGTTTTTAATTATGATTGCGTCCTGGTAAAGCTTACGGTTTCTACTCCTTCATTTCGTCGATTCGCCCATTGTGTAGACTTATCTAAAGAAGGTAGTTTGCCATTGCTTTCCTTCTTGGCAGTGATTACACTGGTCTGTGACCGTAGCCATTGTCTCCACAAAAAGCCTACCGCCTACCGCTTGTCTGTCTTTGTGCGCGTGTGTGTTTCTGTGTTTGCTGGTATGTGTTGTTTGATAATAACCATCATCATCATGAACACTTGTAAAGCAGAACGTCGATCTCGTCAAGGTTCATTGCCACTTCTTGTTCTTTATGTTTCTTCATTGCAACCTCTTCTCCTCATGTTTCTTCATTGCAACCTCTTCTCCTCATGTTTCTTCATTACCACTTCTTGTACCCCAAGCTTCCTCATGGGAGGTTTTCTGCAGTGTGGTGATTCCTTCGCTTTCTGCTCGACCACTGCCTCCTGTCCCAGGAGCTGTACCCTACATAACACCTCTATCCTAATGGAAGTTTTCGTTGTGAAGTGGTTACATCACCCGCGCCGCTCTCCGAAGAAAGGGTTTCGATTCCGGTCTACGACATTCGTTTTAGATTTCGATTTTCTTGGTGACTCCTGTGGGTTGTCGCTGGAACTACATAGTTAGTGCTTTGTGTGACGCTTTCAGTAGGCTGCGCTGCGGAAAGGGACTGAGTCTTATGGGATAAAACCCCGTGCCATGAAGTGTATCATCATGCTCTTAAATCCCTGTTTTAGCCGTTTCCTGACATAACATAGTCACTGTGGATGATGCATTTTGCTGAACGGTGTTCGTGTGGCAATTACCAGCGGGGTGAGTGGGATGTAGTGGGAGGCATACACCATTCTGATGATTATAATGATAAGAGGAGGAAGAGGTGATGATGATGAGACTGACGCCCAATGGACCCTCTGTAGTTGTGCACATTAATATTGGTTGTCCTTGCAGGACGTTGTGATCAACCTCAAGGTGATATTCTAGGCAATTGTAGTTCAGTAGCTTGTTATTGCTTTCTGAATGAGAAGTCAACGTTTAATGTCAACTGACTGGTCTAGGGAGTGGACCTACTACCCCGACATCGGGCACAGGAAGTTGAAAATCCTGCCACGCTGACCCCAAAAAGCCTATGTATAAGACTCAAAAAGTTAAAGATGTATGTTAGAGACTGACGCGCAATGTGTCCGCTGTAGTTATAATTATATATGTACTACATTGACGTCGACGTGGCTGAAAAGATAATGGCGTTTGCTCTTAAACTTCTGATGCGCTGATGTCATGGTACAGCATTCGCTCCCTACACTGGCATTAAGCATATCCTTAACATTACCTTTTCGCTCACAAAACAAACTAGTGAACGTAAATTGTCTACTAAATCTCCGTCCTGCAAAGAACACGCGACATTAAGAAACATTTTAAGCACCAAGATATACAATGATCTGCCAAATCTCAGACGTAACAAACTCATACAAAATTGGAGACGCAATACGGATGTTTATTTCAATAACAAAATTGGGTCAGGTTACTCTAAACAGTTAATTCTAGGCGGCAGAGAGTCACTGGAACCAAACAAAGTGCTCCACCCACCATAGTACTCCACCCACCATAGTACTCCACCCACCATAGTACTCCACCCACCATAGTACTCCACCCACCATAGTACTCCACCCACCATAGTACTCCACCCACCATAGTACTCCACCCACCATAGTACTCCACCCACCATAGTACTCCACCCACCATAGTACTCCACCCACCATAGTACTCCACCCACCATAGTACTCCACCCACCATAGTACTCCACCCACCATAGTACTCCACCCACCATAGTACTCCACCCACCATAGTACTCCACCCACCATAGTACTCCACCCACCATAGTACTCCACCCACCATAGTACTCCACCCACCATAGTACTCCACCCACCATAGTACTCCACCCACCATAGTACTCCACCCACCATAGTACTCCACCCACCATAGTACTCCACCCACCAAAGTGGATGTTTAAAGTACTTGAGCAGACTGTCACACCCTCGAGTTTTGTGAGTGTTGGCGTGTGGCATCAGCTGCTCAACTTTGACATGTCCCACTTGTTGTCGCATTGAGATGTTTCTCTCTGTTCCCCCCCCCCCCCCCCCCCCCCCATCTCTATCTCTAATTCTTTCTTTTCTATATTCGTCTCATTCTTGGTATTCTCTTTGTCTCGCTCTGTTCCTTTCTGAATGTCTCCTTGTCTCTGCTCCCTCTATCGTTTCCTCTCTCCTCTTCTCTGTCTCTCTGTCCCTCCATTTATTTGTCTCTCTATCTCTCTGTTTCTCTCCCCCTCTCTGCCTGCCTGCCTGCCTGCCTGCCTGTCTGTCTGTCTGTCTGTCTGTCTGTCTGTCTGTCTGTCTGTCTGTCTGTCTGTCTGTCTGTCTGTCTGTCTATCTGTCTGTCTGTCTGTCTGTCTGTCTGTCTGTCTGTCTGACTGTCTGTCTGTCTATCTGATTTCGAACCCCCGATCATATATATCCCCAGATGGGACACGCATCTTTACAATCTCCTAGTTCACGGTGCTAAACCTGAAAAAAATAAAGCTCGTTCGGTCGCTTCGTACCTTCTCTCTCTCTCTCTCTCTCTCTCTCTCTCTCTCTCTCTCTCTCTCTCTCTCTCTCTCTCTCTCTCTCTCTCTCTCTCTCTCTCTCTCTCTCTCTTTATCTTTATGTGTGTGTGTGTGTGTGTGTGTGTGTGCCTATGTGCGGGCCGTTTTGATATTTCCTCTCCTCTCATTGAGTTTTGCCCGTCTCTCTCCTTTTTTACCGTCTCCATGAGCTTGTCGCTTGACCCCTTCCACCTCTCGTCACCGGCCCCTCTTCCTCTCTTCCTCTTATTAATTGTATCCTTTCTCTCTCACACTACTGTCTCCACTTTACCTCCTCCATTATGCCATAGCTAATTCTCTCTCATTTCCTTTCACGTCATCACTCTGCCTCCTTCTGGCCCGCTGTTTGCATACGTTACTCCTCTTTCCTTACTTGCCTCCCCCACCTCTTCTCTCTCATTTCCACTATCTCCCTCTTTTCATACCTAACTCCCTTTCTCTCTCTTGACCCTCCTAACAATCCTCCCCTCCATCCCCATCTATCCACCCCTCCTGTCTCACATATGCCCTTCTCCTAAAACTCTACTACTCTTCCTTATAGCTCTTTCCCTTCTGTTATTCCCCTCTCCAACCGCCGGTCCCTCCCTACTTTCGCTCCTTCTCCATCCCACCAACATCCTTACCACAAGATACTACAACATTCTCATAACAGATGAAGAACTCATTGTCAATAAACACCGCCCTACTTTCGTGGGCGTATCCCAATTATGTTCAAGTGACACAGCGACATAACAGGACATTACTCATGTAACTAGGACTTGCCATTCGTGACAATAAGGAGGTGGTCAGCGTGGACGAATGATTAACTGCCGGTGTGCAGATGACCAGGTAGCGGGTCAAAACCTACACCAGTCAGATGGACAAGAATGTTGACAACTGGTCCTTGACTTGGGGATGTGAATTACAAGTACCTCTGAAGTCGGAGTGAATTCGCCAGACAGAGGGGGACACTGCTAATAGGGAAAGCTAATTCATACAAACTTTTCTCGGAGTCTCCTTGGGGTCGTTGCTGGAGCTACGGAGTTCATGTCATAGGCGGGGTTCACAAACCATCCTGTGGATATGGAAGGTTGGGTGAAGCCATGTCGTCGTACAAAGGATCCGATTGTTAGCATGTGGCAATTATGAGGAGGGGTAATTTCAACATAGCAGGTTTTGTACTGTAGCATGACATGATATGGCTTTGGGTGAGGTGACATGACATGGCACTGGGTGAGGTGACATGACATGGCATGATATGAATGATACGACATGACATGGCATTGCTTGATACGAAATGAGCGATACGACATGATATTGTGTGATCTGACATGATATGACATGGCAATATGTGACCTGACATGAAATAGCATTGAATGATCTGACACGGCATGACTTGACATGACATTGCGTGAGCTGACACGACATGACACAATACGCCATAACTTGACATGACATGTCTTGACACGAAATGAATTATACACCATAACATGGCATTGCGTGACCTGCCGTGACATCACATGGCATTGTGTGACCTGACGTGCCATGACATGGTATTGCATGACGTGACGTGACATCACATGATATACATGACAAGATATGACATCACCTGACACTATATGACTTGACCTGTCATGACATGGTTTGCTATCTGCGAAAACGGTTTCTGAAAATAACATCATTAAACATTCCCAAACACACACAAATTTAATTAATGGTAAGAAGATCCACTTCATTGGATCAGGTTTAATCCCAAATAGCTCGGTCATTCTCATGGGCTTTAGTGACTAATTCTTAACCCTTTGAAAATGTTGTTTGTCCATCAAGAATGATGATGACCATTCATTTCATCCCGTGGAGTGAAAGTATGGAGCCGTGAGTTCTAAGATGGCTGATAAGGCCTATTTTGGCTAGAAATGTTCTTTGACAATGTGGACAAAGAATGCTTGACATTCCAGGCGGAGGCTTTCCTGCAGTGGTTTTTTTGCCCAGCCTTTTCTTCAAAGCTCTTGCAGTCCTGGTTGCTTCACAAGTGACTGCACCCTTGTGCAATGATGTACGCCACGAATTTCGGTCTTTGGCAGCAGTCTCCCAGGTGTCAAAATGAATTCCAAAAGCTTGTTGTGAGATTTACAGGGTGTCTTTAAAGCCTTGGGAGCGTTTACCACAACGCAGCTCGCAGTAAAAAAATTCATTTAGGGAGCCTGTGATTTGCCATGCAAGTCAAGTGACCAGCCCAGCGAATCTGATTCTTCATTTTCCTTTGAAAATAAAGTTTGTTCGTCCGTTCGTTCATTCCTGAAAACAGCAACTAATGGCTTTTTAAATCGCCGCTCCGTAGCTATAGCGGCGACCCCTCGCGGCGACCCCTCGCGGCTTCTGATCCAAATGTATTCGTGAAACGAGTGATTGAGGACGGAAGCGAACCCAGGACTGTCTGTGCAGGAGATGAGATCTGAACCATTTCTCCCCCACGCCAAGTCCCAGGACTGTCTGTGCAGGAGATGAGATCTGAACCATTTCTCCCCCACGCCAAGTCCCAGGACTGTCTGTGCAGGAGATGAGATCTGAACCATTTCTCCCCAACGCCAAGTTCCATACGGTTGTTACTTCAACTCCTTTTGACCGAAGCAGTTATTACTTAAATAAACAAATAAAAATAAAGTTGCTGCATATATTTACAGGACGTAGGAGTCAACACCAGCATTTTTTGCCTGTTCGTGTTTCCTGGGCAAGTTTAAGTTAAGTAGTCTGCTACTGCTTTCTGAACGACCGGTACCGAAACCATTTCATAAAAAACCCACGTAAGAGGGTCTGCTGCCAAATCGCCCACAGTTGTGTTGCGAAAGCAGGTATGCGGGAATACGAACTGTGCCCGTAAATGCTGCACCACGAAGCCGATGAATAAACAAATAAATAAACTGGGTACCTGAACGAATTCAAATAATCTGATTGGCCAAAACATGCTGGGATTGACAGCGACGTCTTGCAAGGATGTGAAACTAACATCTTATTGTTTTATTTTGGCCTGTATTACAGGCCGTAAAAAATATTTTGAAGTTTTAACAACAAGTTAGATCCTGCCATTGTAGGAATAAAATCATGATTTCTTATAACTAAGAGTTATAGTAAAAAGCATTAAAAAATTCCCAAGCATCTAAAATAAAGCCAATGTGTTTACAAAGACTTTAAGATCTCTTAAAATTATTATCGCCATAAGTACAGGGCACTGCCATTGGTTACTACAATTAAAAAATTTTATAAAAAATTACGAAAATTACTACAATTATTTAAAATACATAATACAGTTATGATACCTTTAGTAATGGCCCTTGAAATAACACATTGTATTACGTCCCGTTGCAATATTTTAATTACATGGCTAGACATGGTGGTCCTGAGTGTAAGGCATGATAGTCTTATGTGTAAGACATGATAGTCTGGTGTGTAAGACATGATATTCCTGTGTGTAAGACATGATAGTCTTGTGTGTAAGACATGATAGTCTTGTGTGTAAGACATGATATTCCTGTGTGTAAGACATGATAGTGCTATGTGTAAGACATGACAGTCTTGTGTGTAAGACATGATAGTCTGGTGTGTAAGACATGATAGTCTTTCGTGTAAGACATGGTAGTCTTGTGTGTAAGACATGATATTCCTGTGTGTAAGACATGATAGTCCTATGTGTGAGACATGATAGTCTTGTGTGTAAGACATGATAGTCCTGTGTGTAAGACATGATAGTATTGTGTGTAAGACATGATAATCCTGTGTGTAAGACATGATAGTCTTGTGTGTAAGACATGATAGTCTTGTGTGTAAGACATGATATTGCTGTGTGTAAGACATGATAGTGCTATGTGTAAGACATGATAGTCTTGTGTGTAAGACATGATAGTCTGGTGTGTAAGACATGATAATCTTGTGTGTAATACATGATATTCCTGTGTGTTAGACACATCATGCCTCGTGCAGGACATAACAGCATATAATGAACCAAACTTGCACTCTCAGGTCTTTAAGGCACACCATGCAAACAAACACATACGCATACCTGAGAAGGACCTCAGTCCACGTAAACACAATAACCATCCGTATCGCAAACAAAAGGAAATAAAGTAATAATACAATAACAACCAAGCCAAGTGTCAATGAAGTATGTTTACATGACATCCCAAAAAAAAAAAAAATGATGACATCAACCAGAAAGCCACAAACACCAGCTCAAGACAATTACCACCATGTGGACAGACCAAAATAAATAATTATTTTGCGCATCAAAACAGTGTGGAAGATGAGGACGGAGCACGGATGGGAATGTCCTGAGTGATGTGATATTGGTTGTTAACTCGACTCAACTCAACTGCACTCAATTCAACTCAACTCAACTCCACTCAGCTCAACTCAGCTCCACTCAACTCCATAATTTCTTTGACTTGTGTGGTTGTCTAGCCATCTCTAATGCTGGTGTAGGCTTTAACTTCAACGTCCGCTTATTGAATTGTGATTGCGTTCTGGTAAAGCTAACGGTTTCTACTTCTTCATTTCGTCGATCCGCCCATTGTGTAGACTTATCTAAAGAAGGTAGTTTGCCATTGCTTTCCTTCTTGGCAGTGATTATACTGGTCTGTGACCGTAGCCATTGTCTCCACAAAAAGCCTACCGCCTACCGCGTGTCTGTCTTTGTTCGCGTGTGTGTTTCTGTGTTTGTTGGTATGTGATGTTTGATAATAACCATCATCATCATGCAGGCTTGTTAGGCAGAACGTCGATCTCATCAAGGTTCATTGCCACTTCTTCACTTCATGTTTCTTCATAGACACATCTTGTTTCCCAAGGTTCCTCATGGGAGGTTTTCTGCAGTGTGGTGTTTCCTTCGCTTTTCTGCTCGACCACTGCCTCCTGTCCCAGGAGCTGTACCTTCCATAACACCTCTTTCCTAATGGAGGTTTTCGTTGTGAAGTGGTTACATCACCCGCCCCGCTCTCCGAAGGTAAGAGTTTCGATTCCGGTCTACGGCATTCGTTTTAGAGTGAGATTTTCTTGGTGGCTCCAGGGGGTTGTCGCTGGAACTACAGAGTTAGTGCTTTGTGTGACGCTTTCAGTAGGCCGCGCTGCGGAAAGGGGCTGAGCCATATGGGATAACACCCCGTGCAATGAAGTGGGTCATCTTGCTCTTAAATCCCTGTTTAAGCCGTTTCATGGTCTGATATGGTCACTGTGGATGACGAATTTTGCTGAACGGTGGTCGTGATGCAATTACCAGCAGGTGGATTGTGATGTAGTGGGAGGTATGCACCATTCTGATGATTATAATGATAAGAAGGAGGAAGAGATGATGATGATGAAACAGACGCCCACTGGACCCTCTGTAGTCGTACGCATTAAAAAATATTGATTGCCCTGCAGGACGTTGTGATCAACCTCAGGGTGATATTTTAGGCAATTGTAGTTCAGTAGCTTGCCATTGCTTTCTGAACGAGAAGTCAACGTTTAAGGTGAGCTGACAAGTCTAGGGAATTAATCTACTACCCCGCCATCGGGCACAGGAAGCTGAAAATCCTGCCAAGCTGACCCCACAAAAAAGCCTGTGTATGAGACTCAAAAAGTTAAAGATGTATGTTAGAGACTGACGCCCAATGTGTCCGCTGTAGTTAGAGACTGACGCCCAATGTGTCCGCTGTAGTTATAATTGTATATGTACTACACTGACGTCGACGTGGCTGAAAAGATAATGGTGTTGGCTCTTAAACTTCTGATGCGCTGATGTCATGGTACAGCATTCCCTCCCTACACTGGCATTAAGCATATCTTTAACATTACCTTTTCGCTCACAAAACAAACTAGTGAACGTAAAATTGTCTACGAAATCACCGTCCTGCAAAGACCACGCGACATTAAGAAACATTCTACGCACCAAGATATACGATGTTCGTCCATCATGAATGACGAGGACCATTCATTACACTTCATCTTTTGATGAGGAACGAAAGACTTGCGCTTTAGTTTTATATAGCGAGGTAGTGGTCGAGCAACTCCGTCGTCCCCGCTCTTTCGTCTGTGTCCATCTGGCTCCAGTGGCGAGCATGGCAAGACGACTGGAAGACGGACACAGATGCAGTGACGTTAGACTGCCACAGCCAGTTATTCCTGTATATATTGGCTCTCGAGAGCCTCGTGCAAACGGCCCTTCCGTCAATTCCTTTATTTTCAGTTTTAAGACAAACGTAGCGACAAGCAATGAGCGTATGACCACTGATAGGATCAACCAGATTTCCTTCGCCGAAGACGGACTGACCGCTAGAACAAACCACACACAAACATGAGGCGAGAAGCTGCCCACAGAAGATATTGCTCGTCTAGGTTGCGAACAGATCTCCCGATTTACGGTTGAGCCTCACAGCGCACAAGCGCACATGGCGACTGACAGGACAGACGTTCACGCACACGCAAGCCAAGAGTAGCATCGCTAAAGCGCGCCCTCCCGGTACAAGGTGATACATGCAAAACCACTGGACGCCTACCGACGAGCTTATTGACTGCAGGCCCACTGCTCATGGAGAGAGAGTGAGCGCTTATCGAGACTTTGTCGAACGGTCGTACAAATTTTGCTCTTTTGCCCGCTCAAACCACGACCCTGGCTGCACGATGCGGTTACATTCTTGAAACGCCTGCCTCGCTAACTTGCGTTGGCTGGGAAGATCCCATTTTGGTGCACCTCACACAGCCATCCGAGACAACGAACGCCAGACGCGGAACTGATCTAGCGAATCAGACCAGCCCTCACAAACCAAGATATACAATTATCTGCCAAATCTCAGACGTAACAAACTCGTATAAAAAATTGGAGACGCAATACGGATGTTTATTCCAATAACAAAACGGGGTCAGGTTACTCTAAACAGTTAATTCTAGGCGGCAGAGAGTCACTAGAGCCCGCCATAATACTCCACCCACCAAAGTACTCCACCCACCAAAGTACTCCACCCACCATAGTACTCCACCCACCAAAGTACTCCACCCACCAAAGTGGTTGTTAAAGTACCTGAGCAGACTGTCACACCCTCGAGCTGTGTTGAGTGTTGGCGTGTGGCGTCAGCTGCTCAACTTTGACATGCCCGGATTGTCACATTTAGATGTTTCTCTCTCTCTCTCTCTCTCTCTCTCTCTCTCTCTCTCTCTCTCTCTCTCTCTCTCTCTCTCTCTCCCATCTTTCTCTCTCTAATTCTTTCTTTTCTATATTCGTCTCATTCTTGGTATTCTCTTTGTCTCGCTCTGTTCCTTTCTGTGTGTCTCCTTGCCTCTGCTCCCTCTGTCGTTTCCTCTCTCCCCTTCTCTGTCTCTCTGTCCCTCTCACTGTCTCTCCATTTATTTGTCTCTCTCTCTCTGTTTCTCTCTCCCTCTGTCTGTCTCTCTCGGTGTCTTTGTATGTCTCTGCCTGCCTGCCTGCCTGTCTGTCTGTCTGTCTGTCTGTCTGTCTGTCTGTCTGTCTGTCTGTCTGTCTGTCTGTCTGTCTGTCTGTCTGTCTGTCTGTCTGTCTGTCTGTCTGTCTGTTTGTCTGTCTCTTTCTCTGATTTCGAACCCCCGATCATATATATCCCCAGATGGGTCACGCATCTTTATAATCTCCTAGTTCACGGTGCTTAACCTGAAGAAAAGAAAGTTCGTTCGGTCGCTTCGACCCTTCTCTCTCTCTCTCTCTCTCTCTCTCTCTCTCTCTCTCTCTCTCTCTCTCTCTCTCTCTCTGTGTGTGTGTGTGTGTGTGTCTTTATCTTTATGTGTGTGTGTGTGTGTGCTTATGTGCGGGCCGTTTTGATATTTCCTCTCCTCTCATTGAGATTTGCCCTTCCCCCTCCTTTTTTACCGTCTCAATGAGCTTGTCGCTTGACCCCTTCCACATCTCGTCACCGGCCCCTCTTCCTCTCTTCCTCTTATTAATTGTATCCTTTCTCTCTCACACTACTGTCTCCACTTTACCTCTTTCATTATGCCATAACTAATTATCTCTCCTTTTCTTTCACTTCATCACTTTCCCTCCTTCTGGCCCGCTGTTTGCATACGTTACTCCTCTTTCCTTACTTGCCTCCCCCCACCTCTTCTTTCTCATTTCCACTATCCCCCTCTTTTCATTCCTATCTCCCTTCCTCTCTCTTGACCCTCCTAACAATCCTCCCCTCTTTCTCTATCTATCCACACCTCTTGTCTCACACATGCCCTTCTCCTAAAACTCCACTACTCTTCCTTATAGCTCTTTCCCTTATGTTATTCCCCTCTCCAACCAATGGTTCCTCCTTACTTTCACTCCTTCTCCATCCCACCAAAAAATCCTTACCACAAGATACTACAACATTCTCATAACAGATGAAGAACTCATTGTTAATAAACACCGCCCTACTTTCGTGGGCGTATCGCACTTATGTCGAAGTGACACAGCGACACTACAGGACATTACTCATGTAATTAGGACTTGCCGTTCTTGGCAATACAGGAACTGGTCAGCGTGCCCGAATGAATAAGAGCGCTATCTTAAACTTCCGGTGTGCTGACGACGAGGTATCGGGTCAACACCTACATCGGTCAGTTGGACTAGAATGTTGAAAACTCGTCTTTGATTTGGGGACGTAAATTACACGTACCTCTGTCGGAGTCGGAGTCGGAGTGAATTCGCCAAGCGGAGGGGGACACTGGTAATAGGGAAAGCTAATCCATACGAATGCCGGCTTCCTGGCCAAGAGGTTAGCGACTTTTCTCCGTAATCTCGTATACTCTCGTAAGTAACGTGACAACGGTGAGAATTAGCAGTGGTTCGAATCGCATCGGTAACTTACGGGGTATATGAGCCGGCCGCTCAGAAAGCAATGGCAAACTACTGAGCGTAATCTTGCCAAGAAATCAACAATCTGCTGAAAGATGCTGATGTTGACAGCGATGTCCTGTAAAAGATATGCACACAAAAAAAATAAATCCATACGAATACGGTATCGGTACGGGTCGTTCAGAAAGCAATATCAAACTATTGAGCGTAAACTTGCAAAGAAATCACAAACAGCCAAAAAAAAAAAAAAAATGCTGGGTTCTTCTTCTTCTTCTTTCGTTCGCCTGAAACATGTCTACAACTGCAATGTCGTCTCTTGTATGAATCTAACAGTCTTTTTTAGTTCATTCAGCGGTCCATAGAGTTTATCTTCCACTGTCGTCTCTCTAGGCCAGAATGTTCGCCTGGATATGTTGTAGTGTGGGCAGTCCTGGAGTATGTGCTCTGCTATCTGCGACGCCAAACCACATGTGCACATGGCTGAGTCACCAATCTTGAATTTTGTATACTGGTTGGTATGCTGGGTTGACAGCGACGTCCTGCAAAGATGCGAAACTAACTTCTTCTTGTTATATTTTGGCCTGTATAACAGGCCGTCAAAAATATTCCTTTGCAATAATACATTAGAATTCACTCCCATAACAGCATTAAACCATTAATTGTTATTTCCAAGAGAAATAATAAAATGCGGTAGAAAATTCTCAAGCATCTAGAACAAAGTCACTGTATTTACGAAAGCTTTAAAGATCTCTTAAAATGTTATCCCTTTCATTATAAATATTACTATTAGCTAGAGTAATTAAAAAATTTTATAAACATTTACGAAAAATACTACAATTATTTAAATTACATAATACAGTTATGTTATTCTTAGTAATGTCCCTTGTTATAAACTCACGCTGTTATGTCCCTTGGTTTTATCTTCTGTGAGTGAGAAGGGGAGCTTGTGTGAGAGTGACCTTTTTAGAGAGAGCGCTTGTTAGGGAGAGACCTTGTTGGGGAGAGACCTTGTTAGGGAGAGACCTTGTTAGGGAGAGACCTTGTTATGGAGAGAGAGAGCTTGTTAGAGAGAGACTTTGTTAGGTAGAGAGAAAGCTTTTTAGAGAGAGGGAGAGCTTGTGAGAGAGATCTTGTTAGAGAGACAGACCTTGTTAGAGAGAGAGAGAGAGCTTGTTAGAGAGAGGCCTAGTTAGAGAGAGAGAGAGAGCTTGTGAGAGAGATCTTGTTAGAAAGACAGACCCTATTAGAGAGAGAGAGAGAGCTTGTTAGAAAGAGGCCTAGTTAGAGAGAGAGAGAGAGAGAGAGAGAGCGAGAGAGAGAGAGACCTTGTTAGAGAGAGAGCGTGTTATACAGAGATAGCTTGTTAGAGAGAGCTTGTCAGAGAGAGGGAGAGCTTGAGAGAGACCTTGTTGTAGAGAGAGACCTTGTTAGAGAGAGAGAGAGAGAGAGAGAGAGCTTGTTAAAGAGAAACCCTCTTAGAGAGAGACCTTGTTAGAGAGAGGGAGCTTGTTAGAGAGAGAGAGAGAGAGAGAGACCTTGTTAGAGAGAGAGAGCTTGTTAGAGAGACTTTGTTAGAGAGGGAATTTGTTAGATAGAGAGAGAGAGACCTTGTTAGAGAGAGAGAGAGCTTGTTAGAGAGCGGAAAAGCTTGTGTGTGTGAGTGAGAGAGAGAGAGAGAGAGAGAGAGAGAGAGAGAGAGAGAGAGAGAGAGAAGGGGCTTGCGTGAAAGAGAGCTTGTGAGAGAGGAAGACATCAACGGGCGCGAGCGCACAAGAAAATCTCTGCCTGGCCAGGGTCATTCTACCGCCGATAACCTATTGGACATTCCCGATTGTTGTTGAGTAGGAAAGCAAGCTATTCAGTTTGTAACATTTCTGCCCTGGCCATGCGGGTGCACGGGGGAATGAACAGGCTGATAGGCTAGCAGGGAATGCACCTCTTGGTGGTATCTTGCCTATGGACAAGGGGGAGGTGGTCGTGAGCTTGTGGGACCAGGTGGAGAAGGCGGAGGAACAGATTGAGAACCAATATGTGGAAAGAATGGCATTGCGGGGGATTGGCAGGGGTTCTGGAAGAATCTCAAAACTGAGAGGGAATGATTGATTGATTGATTGGTTTAGGAACCGACATCACAGCATTCGGGGCATTCCCATAAGCGCTCCGTCCCCATCCCCAGCAGCCAGCGAAGAGTTCCAACACTAATAGTACCAGTAGCAATCTGATTATATGTACGTCTCGCCTTTCCTCTGAGCGTCGATCGTCGGCCAGATCCCCTCGTCACCCCTCGCTGTCGCATTCTTGCCAGACCATGGTGATCCATTTGCTCCTCCGAGGTGTATACGTGCTCCCACAAGGCCGCAACCACGTCTGCCTTATCATGCATCAGTACTCCACCAAGTTCCGCAGAGCCAGCCAATCTGTCCGCCTGTTCATTCCCCAGCACACCAGCATGCCCCGGAGAAAAGATCCAGACGATGCTTGTCACCCGTGACTTCCGAAGCGAAGCTAGCCACTCTGCACGAAGCTTGCCTGTCCTCACCCTACTCAGCATGCTTTCTGAGTCAGTCACAATCACGATGTGTGTGTATCGTATTCTCCATCCAGCGGAAAGCTGCACTGACCGCCTCCACCTCCATTCTTAAGCTAGATGTTGTGGTATCATATGCCAGGCTCTCCTGCACCAAACGTCGACCATTGGCTTTTGCTAAGAACCCCCAGGCACTTCTCCTACCTCTCAACACCGACCCATCTGTGTAGATAATCACATCACCTGAGCGAGCATTATCCTGAATTAGTTGCTGGATTTCCACTTCCGTGGCCCCTGCTGGCCACTCCCTGCACTCCCGGATCAATGTGATTATAACTCTGCACAAGTCTGACTGTTCCGCTGGCACTCTGACCCACGCCTCTCCTCGCCTAATGTTCTCCAGGGGGCACACCTGTCTGATCGTATCCTCCGTCTGAGCCATCCATGACTTCCCTCTTATCAGTCGCTGACCCTTAACTACGTCCAGCGCCTCATGCAACGGATGTTCTGTGTCAGCAACTACTCTGAGGTATGCCTTCGCCTGCATCACCTTGAGCATCCCAGCAACAGTCGGCAAACGCATACACACTACTGGGGTGTCTCTGGTGCATCCCAGAATGACCCGCATAGCTTCGTTCTGTATGCGCTCTAACTTCACCAGCTGACTCTCTGAGACAGTGAGCAGTCCTAGTCCATAATCAATTACTGAGAGGATCAAGTGCTGGTATAGTGTGAAAAGCATTCTCTGCTCTATGTCCATTGCAGCCATAGTTTTAAGTGCATTGAGTCCCTTTTGAGATCTTGTCACAACCGACTCCACATGGCCCTTGAAGGATAGGCTCCTGTCAAATGTGATCCCCAGATACTTCAGTTTGTTCTCTCTGCTGACATTTCTACCATCTATCGTGAGGCTTGGGACATCAGTTCTCATAATCCAGTTGTCCAGAGAGCACCACAAAACAGCTGCTTTTTCCGGGTGGATGACAGCACTCATTTCAGTGCAACAGTCAATCTCTTTGTCTACTGTCGCCTGGGCTGTTTGCTCCCTATCTCTCCCCTGCCTATATGCACGAATATCGTCTGCAAATGTTGGTATCCTTCCAACCCCTGGTGATTCTAGGTTTGCAATCTTGCTCGTATACACGTTAAAGAGTACGGGTGAGAGTGCAGATCCCTGTGGCAGTCCCGGGGTTAAAATATGTGGCTCTGAGGACCATGCACTCAGACGGAGAGCAACCGGACGAGAATGCAGGACGGCTGCTATCCAGTTCAGCAACCAGGGATTTACCCCCTTCTCCATCAATGCAGTCATCAAAATATCTTAGCGAACTCTGTTGTACGCATCCTCGAGATCAAGCGCTGCCGCCATCGTTTCTTGTCTACTCTGGAACCCTTCATAAACGTCAAAGACAAAAGTGGCTGCATTTGACCAGGTATCTTTTCCTGGCCTGTAGCTCTCCAGGCCTCTTGGAAGAAGCTTCCCCCTTTCCAGAAACTCTTGCAGCTTTACAGCGACTATCTTCTCTAGGACCTTCCCAAATGTATTTTGAAGGGTGATGATCCTAAAGCCGCTAAGCTTTGACTGATCCTTGAATGGTTTTGGGAGAGGGATGAGATAGCTATGCAGCCAATCCTGCGGTACTGATGCTGTCCTAATACTCTGGTTAAAGCAGTCGGTCATCTCCTTCAGGTCTACATCACTCACAACCTTAATTTGGCCATACCTAACACCATCGGGCCCTGGTGCCTTTCTCAAAATATGTGTAACATCCTCAACCCATATGATATCTTCATAATACATATTCTTCATGGTGCCAGATAACTCCTCTCTAACTGCATCCCTGGTATCCGCATCACTATGATTGGTCTGCTCTAAAAATCACCGGAGAAACGCCTCCCCTTTCTCTTTGTCTGTTGTCACGCGCACACCATCCTCTCTATAAATTGTTCCCACTGTCATAGGCCGATCTTTTCTTTGCATTTGCCTATGCAGTTTCAAGAATTTTCGCAGTGTTTTATCACCTCCAATCTCCTTCATAAAACATTCCCATTTTACTTTCTTGTTCTCTGCAGCACAACGCTTGAAAACCTCCACCTTGTCTTTCTTGACATTTTCCGCTGTGTCCACTTCCTCTCGTGAGCTTCGGGGTGTCTGTCGCACTTTCCCTAGCTGTTTCACTGCAGCTCTCTTTGCCTTCCATGCATTGTCTACTTCTGGGGTCCACCATGGGGGCTGCAAAAAAGGAGTTTTAACAGTCTTGTTGCATGCCCCCTGTCTGTACAAGGCGTCCAACAAGACTATCGGTCCACTCATACCGGAAGGTCTTGCGCACTCTCCAAGCCTTAACTTTCCTGGGTTTAGAGATCAGGATTGAGCATGGCAAGTGATCACTCCCATGGTCATTCAAAACAGTCCACTTTACATCAAGGGCTGATGCCTGGGAGACAAGTGCCAAGTCAATAGCTGTGTCTGCATCGCCAGGCCTCATTGCCATTCTTGTCGGCCTACCATCATTTATGCAAACCACATGGGAGTCCACCCTGGCATCCGCAAGGGCAATTCCCTGTCGGTTTTCTCCACTACTGTCCCAATCTCTGTACCTTGCATTGAAGTCTCCACATATGAGTAGCCTATCACCTGGTAATTCCTCCAGTTCCTTAAGCCAGTCCCATTGTTCCTTTCTGACAAAACAGTCCACTGTGTCATATACATTTATGATGTTCCATCTTAAGCCACCAATCTCCATTTGTATACCCTGGACCTCGCTTGCACTGTGATTCCACTTGCTCAAGTCAAGTAACTTTTAATCATTTAGCGGTGGGAACGATTAGTAGTATGACTCTTCGCTGGCCGTTGAATGAGGGGACTGAGCACGTATGGGAATGTCCTGTGTGCAGTGATGTCAGTTCTTAACTCAACTCAACTCAACTCAAATGTAACATTTCTTCATTCTTGGTTGTCATTTCTGATTAACATGTGGGCACTTGGGGGTAGAGTCAGTTAAATGCAACTGTACAAGTCTCAAGGAACTAAGACCAGTGCATGGTGTAAGGAGTTACCTATAAACATTCAACTCTCCCTCCTCTGTCCTAGAAACTTCTGGTTCTAATACTAGGGGAAGTCAATAAGTAAGCCACAAATGGCTGTCGAAAAATAACTAAATATGATAACAACTTGAAACCAGTTTATTTTTATACATACATTGTCCCTTTGCGTGGTTTCGAGGTATGGTGTCCGCCTCGAGTGCTGGAGGTCCAGGGTTCAAGCCCCGTTGAGGACCGGGATTTATTTCACGTGGACATCCAGTAATAAAATGCCCCCTGGTCTCTGGGTAGTGAGATCGGACACCCGTGTGTATTGTTGCGCACGTAAAAAATCCCTTGGCAGTTGGAAATCGAAAAAGAGTAGCCTAACGGCGCTGCCGGGGAAAAATTTCGAGTTAGAAATCTACCCAAAGTATTTCAGGAGCCTCGCCGGTGCTACGGAGTTCCTGCACTGAGCTGAGTTTCTCCAGACTCAGGTTTGGGTTAGGAGGAGAACGGAGCACTTATGGGTTACACGCGTGTGCCGTGATGTTGATCCATCGACTAAACTAAACTAATTTCCACCAACATTGATGCACTTAACCCATCGTTTTATCAGTCCTCCTAAACCCGCTGCATAGAACCGCGTGCTTTGTTTTCAATTACCTGCCATCCCACATAACTGTATGACTTACTTATTGACTCGTAACCCCCCCCCCTTTTGTTGTAAATTTTTTACCTAGCTATGCACCTCTTTACGGGACAAACATTTGTCAGCATAAACACTGAAAACTCACTTTGGCGGGAGACATTTCGCGAATGACGCCGAAGTTGAATGTGAAGTCAAAATGTGGTGTAGAAAACATAGCAGGCGGTTCTATGCAGCAGGTTTAGGAAGATTGATAAAACGATGGGATACGTGCATCAATGTTGGTGGAAATTATGTTGAGAAATAAAGGGACAATGTATATATATAAATAAACTTGTTTCAAGTTGTTATCATATTTAGTTATTTTTCTGCAGCGTGGATGCGGTTTAAATTCCCCCCCCCCCCCCCCCCCCACATCCTGGTGTCGATGAGAGGCAAGACAAGGACACAGTCTGACGCTGGGCAAGTCTAGCAGCATCCCTTCGATGGGAGGGCTATCCATAGACTAGACCAATACTCTATTTAACTTTCTAAGATCGCTATGACTCTCCATAGATGTTCACTTCTAGTACAGGTCTTACAATGAATGAATCACCAAACCAAGACAAATAGACGGTCAGCCTGACTAGAACAAGTAACAAAATGGGCGTTGCTGCCAAAGCCTTCGTCAGCACATAAACAACAAACACAATGACAAATTTACATAAAAAACATTACATGTATACACACGTTACTCATCTGTTTCCTTGCTGTGGACTGGACACGTGAGTGGTGGAATCATGCATGATTCTAACAAAGCGGCTACAACGGAAATGTGTAGCAGTCCCGGTATTGCACATCCTACTGATTTCTAAGCCCGTGGAGAGGAAGGAATGATCTGCCACGCAGTCTCTGTTGCGAAGGTACTGGGGTAATCGTTCGGAAAGACAGACTGTCTCATTCCGACAAATGCATGTTATTAATACAGGGTGTATTGTTAGTGACTGACCTATGTTTTAAAATATTGCCGATCCCAGTTTTGTATTTACCTATTATGTTGCATGAACTGTACAGAGGGTGAATACAAATCTTGGACCGGCAATAATTTCAAACACTGCACATTCATTAAAAATACATCCTGTAGCTGATAAAGGTCAATACATTGGGTTGATGAGTTAACATTTAACAACTATCACAAAGATTTAACCTTCATGGTCTTTCATACATAATTAGCATTTACCACCTTCCAATAAGTGTTAACATTTATTGTCTTTCATTTCACCGTCTCTCATTAAAGTGTTAACATTCATGGTATCACCATTAAGTGTTAATACTCATAACTTTTCATCAAGTATTACAATTCAGAGTCTTCCATCAAGTGTTAAACAATCAGTTTCCCAACAAATTTTTAACATGCACAGGCGTCTATTAAGACTTAACATCTGCAGTCTTCAAGTACGAATTAACATTCACCATTTTCCAATGAGTGTTAACATGTATGGCCTTCTAATAAAAGTTAACATTCACAGTTATCCCGAGGGTATTTCCCTCCTGGCTGGTAACTATGTACCAGGCGCTGCCTGGGCTGCAGCTGCACAACATTAAGTCTGTATGCTCGTATTAAGTGAGTGTGTGCAGCGGCAATTTATGATTGACAGTCTGTTTGTGTTTGGACCTGGTTGTGTTTAACTGTCTATGATTAACAGTCTGTGATTGACAATCTGTGATTGCCAGCTTGTGATTGACAGTTTGTGATTGACAGTCTTTGATTGACAGTTTGAGATTGACAGTTCATATTTATTCTCTGTTTCCCCACCACAGGCCAAACATGTGCAGAGTCCAGCATGTGCTGGGTACCAAGGACCGGTTCTTCACACATTGTGTGGCCGAGCACCTCAAGATGATCTGCGACAGACCCACGTAAGTTCACTCTCTGGGTTTCGGGTTGGGGCCGGCAGGTCTTCTGACAATCCCTCATTGGATACTATTGACAATGTGTGAAGTGTTAGGCTTTAATATATACTAGGTCGTGAAATATTGAGGTTAAATGATCATCTCTTTTCCTCGTATCTGCCCATGTCGGTGATTCTCAAGCAATTTTGAAAAGTATCGTGGCCGCCCTAGTGCCATCATTTCTGACACTGTTTAGCTTCGAACCAAGACCACTGATGATGGTTCTGGTGGGATTACTTCTGCAACTGTTTAGGTTCAAACCTAGACCCCTGGTGACCTTCCTGATGAGATCATTAATGCTACTGCTCTGATTAGAAAAGAGACCACTGCGTTGGTCAGGGAAAATAAAGTGAATGTCTTCGGGAAGTAAGAGGAAAATATTATGTCAATGCAGCTCATTGATTTGTTCACCAAAGATGCCACCAAAGTGGTGGCGAAGAGCCCGTCATCCTATATGCTATCTTGAAATTATGCTGTCTGAGTCTTGCAATTAATGCACCTTTTTAGCATCGATTCAGAAAATCAAGTGTATTCGTAATTCTTTCTCTCACCCGAATTGCCGGTTCTTTGTAGCAACAAACATCGGTTCTAATTTTTGTCTACCCTCTGTCATGTTGCTTTATTCCTTGGCATTAGTTCTATGACATGCTTCCGCAAACTGTCGATTTATCTTGTCTACTGCCATCCTGAAGTCTTTGGGCCTTAAACTTGTTTGTTGTATGACTTAGTTATTTGTTTGGCTCTCTTATTTTATCATCAAAATGTCCACACACACTGAACTATGCGTCATATCATAACTTTGGCAATTTAAGGGATTGTGTACAGTTGATTAGCTTTGTAATTGTTCCTCTTGTCGTTTCTTTTGTAATAATATGTTTCACATGGCCCTTAAGCTGTGATGTATAATAATGGTAGGTTGGTTGGTCGAATAACTAGTTGGCTGGCTGGTTGGTTGGTTGGTTGGTTGGGTGGGTGGGTGGGTGGTTGGTTGGTTGGTTGGTTGACTGACTGTTTGGCTTGCTGGTTGGCTGATCACCTGTTAATTAGTTGGTTGGTTGGCTGGTTGATTAGCAAGAAGGTTGGTGGGCTGGTTGCCTGGTTGGCTAAAAGGTTGGTTGGTTGATTAGCTGGTTGGTTGACTATGTCGGTGGTTAGCTGGTTGATTGTTTGGCTGGTTGGATGGTTGGTCGGTTGGTTGAACCGCTGGTTGAATGGTTGGTTAGCTGGCTAGCTGGCAGGTTTGATGGTTTGGTCGACGGTTGGCTGGCTAGCTGGCTGGGTTATTGGCTGGCTGGTTGGTTGGTTGATTGGTTGATTAGTTGATTGGTTGAGTCGCTGGTTGGCTGGTTGGCTGGCTAGTTGACTGTCTGGTTGGCTGACTGGTTGAGTGAGTCGCTGGTTGGTTGGCTGGCTAGCTGGCTGGCTGGTTGGCTGGATGATTGTTGGGCTGGTTTGTTGGTTTGTTGGTTAATTGACTGGTTGATTGGTTGAGTCACTGGTTGGCTGGCTGGCTGACTAGTTGACCGGCTTATAAGGTTGGGAATCCTCTGGTAGACTGTGAGTCTAATCCTTTAAACCCAACGCATTGAGACTCAGGTCCCCTCAATCCCGTAAAGCGCTTGCATTTACTGAAGTGAGTCTGATGTACAGACTTTTCACTCTATCACGTACACAAGTACGATGTCCAAGAGGCTGTGCAGCAATGCTCGACTTCTCTTCTCCAAGCCCAGTAACTAGCTCGATGTGCAATGCGGCTACGTGGACGTCACGTCTGTGGAGCGACATACCAGGATGTCACCCGGGCATGGTGCTGCACTGACTGGCTAGGAATAGCCCTGGGATGGTCATCTCTCTCGACAGGTTGGAGCTATTTCTAGCCAGCAGACTCCATCCAATGCCCAGAAGGAAGAACTACTGGTATGTAATGATATCAACGGGAGTCTCATAGTCTAGTGGCTAGACGCTCGTCTTTGGCCCGGTGGTCATGAGGTCAACTTCACATCCGGGCGGCTGGGACGCAGAGGTGTTTCGAAGGCACCAGGACTGGGTTATATACTGGCCAAGACCTATTGACGCGTCCTCGCCGAGCGTCCTGGGCAACAGGTCACTTCGGGATCCTGGCTAAAGCCAGTAGGATCGCCGATTCCTCCGAAGTCGGAGAGTGTCTGCCTGTACGGCGAGGAACCACCAGTCTGCACACCAATAAACCAGACATGGGACAACGGATACTCACGCAAACCTCAGGTCCTGTATGACATCACAATGATGTTGGACAACAGGATGCCTTCATCCGCCATACAGGACTTCGCGTTGGAGTTCAAGCCAACGAACACAAGCAAGCAAGCAACATCAGGGCGGATAAAAAAAAAAATTACGGTCACTAGCTTTGAACTCTCGAGTAGTTCATACAAACTACTTCTTTTAGCATTGGACTTAATTTTGCATGTCGATTAGCTTTCCCTATTACCAGAGCCCTTCGCCATTAGGCGGAACCCACTTCGACTTCAGAGGTTCTTGTAATTTTCGTCCCCAAGTCAAGGACGAGAAGATATTTTATCCCAACAACTTTACTGTGTTGGGTTGAATGCTTACCTCGGCATCAGCACACCGGATGTTTAATAACACGCGTTCTTATCCATTCAGCCATGCTGACATAATGATTTTTAAAACTGATAGGCTCTTCGGTCATCTCAACGTAAAACCAGCACCAGGATATGTCTTGAGAAGAAAAGCGGCCGTGTAATACTGGCCACGTCACTCGCGAAATGCGGATTGATCTATACAGATGTGGGTCTGGCACCATGTACCCAGTACACCAGGACATGTACAGTACACCAGGACATGTACAGTACACCAGGACATGTACAGTACACCAGGACATGTACAGTACACCAGGACATGTACAGCACACCAGGATATGTACAATACACCAGGACGTTTAGGGTACACCAGGACATGTACAGTACACCAGGATATGTACAATACACCAGGACATATGCCGTACACCAGGACATGTACAGTACACCAGGATATGTACAATACACCAGGACATATGCCGTACACCAGGACATGTACAGTACACCAGGACATGTACAGTACACAAGAACATGTACAGTACACCAGGACATGTCTACTACACCAGGACATGTACAGTACACCAGGACATGTCTACTACACCAGGACATGTACAGTACACCAGGACATGTCTACTACACCAGGACATGTCTACTACACCAGGACATGTACAGTACACCAGGACATGTACAGTACACCAGGACATGTACAGCACACCAGGACATGTACAGCACACCAGGACATGTACAGTACACCAGGACATGTCTACTACACCAGGACATGTCTACTACACCAGGACATGTACAGTACACCAGGACATGTCTACTACACCAGGACATGTACAGTACACCAGGACATGTCTACTACACCAGGATATGTACAGTACACCAGGATATGTACAGTACACCAGGACATGTACAGTACACCAGGACATGTACACTACACCAGGACATGTCTACTACACCAGGACATGTACAGCACACCAGGACATGTACAGTACACCAGGACATGTACAGTACACCAGGATATGTACAGTACACCAGGACATGTACACTACACCAGGACATGTCTACTACACCAGGACATGTACAGTACACCAGGACATGTACAGTACACCAGGACATGTACAGTACACCAGGATATGTACAGTACACCCGGATATGTCCAATACACCAGGATATGTACAGTACACCAGGATATGTACAGTACACCAGGACATGTACAGTACACCAGGATATGTACAGTACACCAGGATATGTCCAATACACCAGGATATGTACAGTACACAAGAACATGTACAGTACACCAGGACATGTCTACTACACCAGGACATGTCTACTACACCAGGACATGTCTACTACACCAGGACATGTCTACTACACCAGGACATGTCTACTACACCAGGACATGTCTACTACACCAGGACATGTCTACTACACCAGGACATGTCTACTACACCAGGACATGTCTACTACACCAGGACATGTCTACTACACCAGGACATGTCTACTACACCAGGACATGTCTACTACACCAGGACATGTCTACTACACCAGGACATGTCTACTACACCAGGACATGTACAGTACACAAGAACATGTACAGTACACCAGGACATGTCTACTACACCAGGACATGTACAGCACACCAGGACATGTACAGTACACCAGGACATGTACAGTACACCAGGATATGTACAGTACACCAGGATATGTCCAATACACCAGGATATGTACAGTACACCAGGATATGTACAGTACACCAGGACATGTACAGTACACCAGGATATGTACAGTACACCAGGATATGTCCAATACACCAGGATATGTACAGTACACAAGAACATGTACAGTACACCAGGACATGTCTACTACACCAGGACATATGCCGTACACCAGGACATGTACAGTACACCAGGACATGTACAGTACACCAGGATATGTACACTACACCAGGACATGTCTACTACACCAGGACATGTACAGTACACAAGAACATGTACAGTACACCAGGACATGTCTACTACACCAGGACATGTCTACTACACCAGGACATGTCTACTACACCAGGACATGTCTACTACACCAGGACATGTCTACTACACCAGGACATGTCTACTACACCAGGACATGTCTACTACACCAGGACATGTCTACTACACCAGGACATGTCTACTACACCAGGACATGTCTACTACACCAGGACATGTCTACTACACCAGGACATGTCTACTACACCAGGACATGTACAGTACACCAGGACATGTACAGTACACCAGGACATGTCTACTACACCAGGACATGTACAGTACACCAGGACATGTACAGTACACCAGGATATGTCTACTACACCAGGACATGTACAGTACACCAGGACATGTACAGTACACCAGGACATGTCTACTACACCAGGACATGTCTACTACACCAGGATATGTACAGTACACCAGGATATGTACAGTACACCAGGATATGTACAGTACACCAGGATATGTACAGTACACCAGGATATGTACAGTACACCAGGATATGTACACTACACCAGGACATGTCTACTACACCAGGACATGTCTACTACACCAGGACATGTCTACTACACCAGGACATGTACAGTACACCAGGATATGTACAGTACACCAGGACATGTCTACTACACCAGGACATGTCTACTACACCAGGATATGTACAGTACACCAGGATATGTACAGTACACCAGGATATGTACAGTACACCAGGATATGTACAGTACACCAGGACATGTCTACTACACCAGGACATGTCTACTACACCAGGACATGTCTACTACACCAGGACATGTCTACAACACCAGGATATGTACACTACACCAGGACATGTCTACTACACCAGGACATGTACAGTACACCAGGACATGTACAGTACACCAGGACATGTACAGTACACCAGGACATGTCTACTACACCAGGACATGTACAGTACACCAGGACATGTCTACTACACCAGGACATGTACAGTACACCAGGACATGTCTACTACACCAGGACATGTCTACTACACCAGGACATGTCTACTACACCAGGACATGTCTACTACACCAGGACATGTCTACTACACCAGGACATGTCTACTACACCAGGACATGTCTACTACACCAGGACATGTCTACTACACCAGGACATGTCTACTACACCAGGACATGTCTACTACACCAGGACATGTACAGTACACCAGGACATGTCTACTACACCAGGACATGTCTACTACACCAGGACATGTCTACTACACCAGGACATGTCTACTACACCAGGACATGTCTACTACACCAGGACATGTACAGTACACCAGGACATGTACAGTACACCAGGACATGTCTACTACACCAGGACATGTACAGTACACCAGGACATGTCTACTACACCAGGATATGTACAGTACACCAGGACATGTACACTACACCAGGACATGTCTACTACACCAGGACATGTACAATACACCAGGACATGTACAGTACACCAGGACATGTACAGCACACCAGGACATGTACAGTACACCAGGACATATGCCGTACACCAGGACATGTGCAGTACACCAGGACATGTACAGTACACCAGGACATGTCTACTACACCAGGACATGTACAGTACACCAGGACATATGCCGTACACCAGGACATGTACAGTACACCAGGACATGTCTACTACACCAGGACATGTCTACTACACCAGGACATGTCTACTACACCAGGACATGTCTACTACACCAGGACATGTACAGTACACCAGGACATATGCCGTACACCAGGACATGTGCAGTACACCAGGACATGTACAGTACACCAGGACATGTACAGTACACCAGGACATGTCACCCATCCAGTGCCGATTGGTCTAGTAATATGTGAGCTAGCACCATATAGCGAATACGGCTCAAGGCCACGGAAAGGGCTCTTGACTCTTCTTAGGAATACACAGATCCTCATTTCATACTTTCGCAGCGTCTAGAAAGCTGGGAATCACATAGTGATAAAATTCAAATCATTATAATATTCAAATTGTGATAAAATTCATATAGTGACAGAATTCACATCGCGATATAATTCACATCGTCACAAAATTCACACCTAAAAACGCCTCTCCTGACTAAAGTCTAAGTCGATATGGTCGACTTCATTGCACCGGGTTTTATCCCACAAGGCTCAGTCTCTCTCAACAGAACGGCATGCCTTTAACCGAGAGCATCGCAGCAAGCCCCAGCGATGACTCCCAGGTGCAGGGACGCGCGGTAGATTTTCTCACATTATCATGCAAGTCTTCGAAAAGCCGCCCCTTAAATGTTGTTTCTTTTCGAAATGCCGCTTTTTCGGAATTCAAACTGTATTTTGATTTCGCTGCTTATGCCGTCCCATTACGATGCCGCCTGATGCGGCCGTCTCTCTGTATCATAGCACGGCACGGCTCTGCCAAGGAGTCTCCTGGGGGAAGGGGGGGGGGGGGTCTCAACCAATTAACCAATCAACCAACCAAACAGTGCACTAGTCCTCTGAGCGTTGCAGTACGGGAACGAACCCATAACCCTCAGAGCGTGGGACAGACGACTTACACACTTCGCTACTATTTGAGGCAATTTCCTACATTTTCCTATAAGATTAACCCGGTCAAAAATTGCCGGGAAATAAAAAAAGTCGGATGTGCCGGCCGAAAGTCGCAAATATCGCAGCTCAGTTGTAAACAAGGACAACGCATTTACGTCCAAAACAAACATTTTGGACGAACGAAGTAGAGGAAGAAAAAGATATCACACATTTGTTTGTCAATGAACTATTTTCTTGTATAAACTATCCCAAAACTTGTGAGTTTTCTTGTCTGTTCCAACGTCCAGGTACGAGAGGTGGGAATGTTGTTCGGGATTCCTCAAGAAAGGCAGAGAGCCAGGCTGCACTGTAGGTAAGTCTGATCAGGTTAACGAGACGTCATTCCTGAGTTGGGTGGGTCTTAAACGGTCCTGCGCTGGGGCCGCGAAAGAGAGGGGGTTGGTGTTGGAGGAGGAGTTTTCAAGATAATCATGGATATGAAGACGCTTTCCAAGAAATGAAAAGAATTTAATGCATGCAGAAGTAATGGCTATATTAAATAAATTACTGACACCTTGCCGCCTTGATAGACGATAGTTTGTAGAATGGAGTTGTACCTCTCCATAGCACAATACCAGGGCTGAATTTAGAGACCATGTGTTATCCGTGCAGCCTGATCCCTCTCTCGGCCTGTCTAGTTTACTCCAGAGGGAAAGTTGTCGCCTAAATGTACAGTTACAGCATGTGGGATTAATGTGAGGCAAGTGCAGACATTCACCCATCTAGGCCCAAGAATAGCGTCAAATGGGAGATGTATCACAGAGATACAGAACAGAACAACATATAATGGGAGATGTATCACAGAGATACAGAACAGAACAACATCTAATGGGAGATGTTTCACAGAGATACAGAATATAACATTGCAATCAACCCCAGGTTTTAAGCAGTTTTACGTTAAGCAGTTAGTAATTTCTTTCTGAACAAGAAGTCTTCGTTTAAGTTCAATTAACCGCTGTAGTGAAGGAACCAAATATCCCGCCATCAGCGCACAGGAGGTTTAAGGTCGAGAGCTCTTTACCTTTGGCTACTCTGACGTCTAGAGAACAAAATTGGACAAGTAGAATCTGCATTTTATAAACTGTCGAACATCTGATGCAATAAATTCTTGTCTTTGGAGGTTAGAAAAATCATTCTTACGTGTTACATACAACCAGTTGTAACATATGACTGTGAATCATGGACAATTAATAAACAAGTGAACAAATCTCCAGAGGCTTTGTAAACAATATAAAATAACACAAAGTAATACAGCTTTACAGAAAAGAATTACGAAACGTACAAGACGTTGCGGGACTAGCCTTCATCAGCAAATACATACACAAAACACAACATATAACCACGGAGAAGACCCTTTGGTGACTAGATTAAGGCACAAGAGCTGGGTGAGAAGATTAAACATATGAAAACACGAGAACAATGAGGAGAAAATGAAAATTTGAAAAAAATATTTTGCTACTTATCTCAGAAACAAATTTTCATTAGCCCTTCATTGTTCTCATTTTTTCACCTTTTTATTCTTCTCATCCCATTCTTATACTTTAATGTATTCACTCGAGGGTCTTCTCTGTGATTATATGTTGTGCTTTGTGTATGTATGTATTTAGTTAGTTAGTTAGTTAGTTAGTTAATTAGTTACTTAGTTAGTTAGTTAGTTAATTAGTTAGTTAGTTAGTTAGTTAGTTAGTTAGTTAATTAGTTAGTTAGTTAGTTAATTAGTTAATTAGTTAGTTAGTTAGTTAGTCTTTCCTCTTGGGCCTAAGGCGGCGCATAGGGCAGAAGTCATGGCTCTCCATGCTTGGCGGTTCGCTGCTACCTGTTGTAGATCTTGGATGTTCACTTGGCCGTTGAATGAGCCTTCTCTAATGATGGTTCTACGCAGGGTCTCTCTTGGTCTTCCCCGTTTTCTTTTCCCTACTGGTGACCATAAGAGGGCTAGTTGGGGAGTCTTGTCTTGTCCATTCTGAGTACACGGCCGATGTAGTTCCAACGGCGTTTTCTTATAAAACTGGATACAATGTCTTGCTTAGTCTCTTATGTTTATGTATTTATTTGTGATAAAGGCTAGTTCCCGCAACGTACGGTATATTTCCTAATTCTATTCTGTAAAGCTGCATTACTTCGTGTTATTTTATATTGTTTACATTTCCACAACTTTGTCGCAGTTCCACTTATTTTATTCTTATTTTAACACAGAGGCCTTGGAGATTTATTTTTATAGAAGAATAATGAAAATTCGTTTGCCATCCAAAATGATTAATCTAAACGTTAAAATTACTAAGACACAAAGATAACTTACGACAAACATCAAAAAGAGACAGTCATAATCTTTGGCCACATAATGAGAAGACAAACAGTGATACTTTGTGGCAACTGAAAAGATGTATAGAAAGAGAGACGGCTGATGACAGCTAGAGAAAATATTCTAGACAGGCTTGTGTCATGGCAGGCAAGTGTGTCAGCGCAAGAATAGATTGATACCTGCTGTTGAAGATCGCAGGTGTCGGAGTAGCATGATCATCCACGCCATCGGTAAATCACTTGATTATGACCATCCTCATACATATTATTATGATTTTGTGTCACTTAATATAAAATGATCCATATATTTGAAGACCACAACATGTCATGTATTGTAAGAAATACAAGAAAACAATGTCTTATCGCTTAACACTGACAGTAATCAATGCATACCTTACATGGTTACATGGAGTCATCGACTATTTATAATCTACATTTTTATATGGAGTGGAGTCATCGACTATTTATAATCTACATTTTTATATGAAGTGGAGTCATCGACTATTTATAATCTACATTGGTATGTTTTGTGGGGTCATAGATTGTGAGCAAGTATTTGGAAGAAAGAAGTCTTTAGATATGCCCTTATAGAAAATACGATTAGTATCACAGACAAACAAATGAACAAATAGAGAAGACCTACACAATGTGCTAGGCACGGAAAAATAACCATACATTTCTCATGAAAAGTGTATGAGCAGTCAAAAAATACAAAAAACACTGCATTAAAGGTGAAGAGAAAAATTTAAAACAATGGATACAATGTTCGGAATTAATAATCTGATACGATACGACAAGAAGCTAGTGAAGACAACAGCTGTGCTATGCGAGTGGAGGGTTCCAGAAATAACATGTCTACAGCACAAGAGACGATACGTTACCAGCTAGACAACATTGCTGGCATAACAGGCGGCAAAATATCGCCTTAATCAAAGAGTTTTTAATAAGAATGCGCAACTTCAGGAGAAACATAAATATCGCAATCTGCAGAACCATCCGTTTACTGAAATGTTGCGTGTGTTCTTCTGGATAGACAAATGCCGGACAATCAGAAATGAAATGGCGAAGAAGCTGAAGGCAGCAGAACAGAAAAACGTTAACTCCTGCGAGAAAGTGAGCGATACAACACACAGACACAGTGTACATACCTTACAACTAACTCCACTACAGCAAGAGTTAATCACAGTGTGAAAATCAATGATGATGAAAAAAAAGTTATACAACAAATCGACGTTTCGATTATAATAATCTTCGCCAGGGACACACATATCTAAAAGAAAAACCTAGACTTTTCCTGTTTAATTTTGATCTGATAAAATTTTATAATTTCATGTTTTTCTTTAGATCTGTTTGTGTTAGTCCTGGGGAAGATTATTATAATCGAAACGTCGATTTGTTGTGTCATAATATACTTATTTTTATCTATTGTTTTTATGTCATCATTCCCCCCCCCCCTTTTCTCCTTGTGGTTTACACCGTAATGGAGTTCGTCGTAAGGTATGTACATTGTGTCTCAAAAAGTCGCCAGGGTCGACTTCATTACACCGGGTTTCTATCCAATATGGTCCAGTCTCTTTCCGCAGCACGGAAAGCGTTGCACGAAGCACGAACTCCGTAGCTCCAGCGACGACCCTCAGAAGTCTCCGGGAAAAAATACACCCGTGAACCGAAGGACACAGCCCGGATCGAACCCACAACCTTCGGAGCCTGAGTCAGACGGCTTGACTACTTCGCCACGGAGGCTCCCAACGATGTGTCTGTGTTTTGTATCTCTCACGTTCTTGCAGGAGTTAACATACCTAACTGTTTGTATGTTCTACTGTGATATGCTGCTGCAGCCGTGATATCTCTGAAGGCAGTAGAGATGCGATGTTTGAGGAGAATAGCGAGACTATCGCAAGTCGAGCGGGAAGAAGACGTTGAAGTAGTCAATGCTGGAAGTGGTACAAGAGCATCCATCAAAACCATCAGGACAAGTCAAATTTGTGGAACAGGACAACATAATAAGTGAAATAGAGACATGACTATTATGTATGAACAATAATATACAAGATAGACAGAAGACTAATGAACCAACGAACTTTATTTTCTAAGGGTCACACATAAAGTTCGTTCGTTCATTTCTTCATGAGAGCATGAGAAAGATCATGATCGACAATGAGATCGACAAGGCACTTTATACAAATAATGTTCGTTCAAACAAATAAAGTCACTCACATCATTCAATGAGCAAGATCTGGGTGGAAATCTCAAACGGCTGGACAATATAATAAAGGAACATCAACTGTGTTAAAATGTATCGACAGAGAGGACTGAAGAGTTATGCTCGGCAATGTCTGCACCAGACTAGACACCAGAAGGAGAAGAATGTGGAAACGTTGTAAATAACACCACTCTGGCAACAATAGAACATTCTGGTGTGATGCTAGCGTGTGATGCGTGGCCCTGTGGAACCAATTTTGAGATCCACTGCTGAAAAAAAAAAAAGTCGACAACCCTTAAGGCGTGGTGAGGTATGGATTTCACTAATGCTAGGTCATGTTTTTTATAGGTTGAGGTGACCAGTTCTACACCTCGCCGGTTATTCGAGTTCCACGCCGATGTTAATCTTAATTACTCTGTTATGTGCTCTGCTTGAAATCAAACGTAGTACTTAAATGTTTATTTATGACATCATGTAAACATGTATAATTTGTCTGTGTGTTAAAACATGCCACGTGGCAACACCCTGCTGTCGGTATGTGGCATGTTAGGTCCATGACATTGTCTAGGCCGGAGTGCATGGATAACTAGGTGATCAGTCTTTCCTTTCCGTACCTTTCATGCCATGTTGATTTTAACGTCCTAACCGTTACAACAACTCGCCTGCTTTTCTGCATTTCTTCTTAAATGTTGCATGTTCTTTACAAGACGTTGCGATCAACTTCAGACCCAAGCTGATTTCTGGGCACATTTACGTTCAGCATTTGCGATGTCTCTCTGAACGAGACGTCAACGCTTATGTCCAACTGACCCGTGTAGGGGTTGATCCCGCGAATCCCCCGTCATCCCACCGGAAGTTTAAGAAAAGGAGCACTCTTACTTTCAGCCACGGGGGCTCCTTTTCAATACTAAACACACAGTTAAGATTTGTTCCACTGGCTGGATCAGAGTGTATTAACCTTGGATATTTACCTCCAGTAAAACCACTGGATAACATCATCGAGACGGCCCGAGATCTGAAGCTCACAGAATTCGTCAGCCATGCTGAGGGAGCGGGGCTCCTCAATGATCTAACCACAGGCGGTGCCTACACAGTTTTTGCTCCGACTAACGACGCCATCTTGCAAGTCTCTCCAGATATTGCGTAAGTCATGATAATATCCGTTGTTGAGAAACCCTAGATACTTTGATGCCATGTGGCAGAATTATGTGTGCGTGTTTTTCTCATTTGATATGTTGAATTCTGACTTAACCTGGCTGTATTACAAAGGAACATTGAAAAGTTATAGCATACACTTAAGGAAGAAATTAGTTTTAGATTACACTAAAGTTGAGTTAATAGTGTCAGCTGGATGCAAGTAAAAGAGATTCCAACAGGATTAGACATATCCAATTTAAACCACCCTGTTGCTTGTCCAGGGTATAAATTCCTCACCCTCAGTTTTTTTTTCCTTCTAAATTTCTCTCTATTTTACTTTCACCTGTTCAGTGCAAACACACTCTTTTTTGTCTTACTAAATTTATCTCTATTTGTCTGTTCTGTACAGAAACACTCCCTCATGAGTATTTCGAAATTGCTCTCTATCATTCACTTTATTGGAATCATACATGCGGTTCCAATAAAAACCGTGTCCAGTCCATAGCAAGGATACACATGTAACCGTTATATGTATATTTTCATGTAGAGTTTTTCATGTAATTGGTCGGTTTGTGATTGTGTTTCCTGTGCTGAAGAAGGCTTTGTTCACAACGTCCATTTTGCTACTTGTGATCGTCTTCTATAAAGCGTACCGTGTAATTCTGGTTTTTGGTGATTTATTGTCTATCATAAGCCACATGTCCTGAATCTCAAGTGTAAATGATCACACGGCGAATCCATCCACTCTGTTGTCTTCCTCTTCTCTGTGTCTTCCATGCACACTTCCTTCCATAATGATGTTTTTCTAGACTTTCACGTCTTGATCATTAACATCATTTTCCTATTTTGCCTTCAAGCGTCGTGGGGAGGAATAGTTAGCGCTCCAGCGCCCGATGGGTGGCATTAGATAGTGTCACTCCGTGTGATTGTACAGTGTCTCTGATGTCGTCAATCCAGTTTATTCTCGGGCGTTCTTTTGCTCTCGTATCAGCTCCTCTTTCATGTAGGGCCAATGCTGGTAGTTGGTGGTGTTGTTTTCTAACGAGATGGCCAAACCAATTTATCTTCTACCTGTCAGATATGTGGCACACGGTGTTGGTCCCACTGTCTGTCTCATGACACATCATTTCTTAATCGGTCTCGGATAGTTAAGTTGGCAGCTCTCCTCAGCATGCCCTCTCGCAGGTGTTGATTTTACGTAAGTGTGCCGTGGATTAAGGCCAAGTTTCATGTCTTATTAAATGCCCGAAATATTTTCAATTCCCAAACTGTATTTTTTTGGGTTTCTTTTGTGCCCATTCTCTTTACAACCAAGAGTAGTCAAGACACTTGCTACTATTTCTATTGCACTGTTTTCATTTTTAGTGTTTATTAGCTTTTCCTATTACCACTGCCCCTGTCATCAGGCGAACCCACTCCAACTTCAGAGGTACTTGTAATTTACGTCTCCAAGTCAAGGACGACAGGTCAACATTTTAGTCCAGCTGTCCGGTGTAGGAGTTGTACCCCTAACCTCGCCATCAGCACAACGGAGCCGGCTTTAATATACTCTGCTGCCATACTATCACATACTGGTAACCTCTGTTTTATTGTTGTTGTTGTTGTTGTTGTGTAATGTCCACTCAATTTCACATTGGTTTGGTTTTCACTCTTTCAATTTCGGTATTTTGTTTACAGTTTACATTTTTGTTTATACAGTCTTTACTTTTATGCATTTGGCTGTAATATTATTTCAATCTTTTGAGGTTTATTTACGTTCTGTTAGGATCGTTTAATTCGCGTCTTTGATTGCAATCCTTGGTTCTATAGTTTCTGGTACTTACTTTTAGTTCTTTGAACATTTCATGATTTCTTCCTTCCTCTGTAGTTCATCCGATGCTGCACATTTGTTTTGTAGGAGATGCAAAGTGTCTCTTCTTACCTACTTTCTTAATACTCTTGTTAGGATTTTGTAAGTTTCACTGTTCTCATCAGTTTATTCCTTTCGCTTTGTCTTTCTTCTCTGTCTTTGAAGATCTAAAGTGTCTTTTGATCTCTCTCCTCGGTCTTTTAAGTTATACAGTGTCTTTTTCTCTCTCGCTGTTTTATAAGCTCTAAAACATGTTTGCTCTCCAGCTGTTCATTGCAGCCCTTTCATGTGATATTATACATACATAAATACATATATATATATATATATATATATATATATATATATATATATATATATATATATATATATATATATATCTTCTTCTTCTTCTTCTTCTTCTTCTTCTTCTTCTTCTTCTTCTTCTTCTTCTTCTTCTTCTTCTTCTTCTTCTTCTTCTTCTTCTTCTTTTATTCTTCTTCTTCCTGTGATCTCTATCCCCCACTTCTTCTTCTTCTTCAGCGTTCCGAGCCATTGAGGTTCTTTGCTGCAAATACAATCCGTCTCCATTCGTCTCTCTGGTTGACCTTCTCTTGCCAGTCATTGATTCCAAGTGCTTGTAGGTCTGTATATATATTATCTCTCCACCGTCTTCTTGGACTACCTCGGGGTCTACGGTCATTTATTTCCTGAGTGTAAGCGAGTTTTGTTTCCCTATTATCTTCCATTCTTTCTATATGCCCCAGCCATTGTAGTCTATTAGCCTTCATGATACCAGTGATTAGCGGGGACTTAAACAGATCATAAATGTCTTTGTTACTTCTTCTTTTCCACTCTCCACTTTGTGTATCTCTAATGGGTCCAAAGATGCGTCTTAAAATTTTGTTCTCAAAGGTTTGTAACAAGGCTTCATCTCCTTTCGTTGTACTCCAGGTTTCAGAGCCATACAGCACAACTGGTCTGATCAGTGTTTTGTATATTGTGATTTTGGTGTTACGAGATAGCGCCTTTGATTTTAGTAGATGTTGTAGTGCATAGTATATCTTATTTCCAGAGTTGATTCTAGTTTGTATTTCTTCCCTTATGATGTTGGAGCAGTTGAAGATCGTACCCAGGTATTTGTATGTTTCCGTTCTTTTAATGGTCATATTATCTATTTGTATGTGGCCAGAGTTTCTAGCCATTCCGTCTCTTGAAATTACCATATATTCTGTCTTATCTTGGTTGATAACCAGCCCCATCTGTTGGGCTTTTTCCTTTAAGTGAGTCAATATTTCCAATGTCTTTTGTTCACTTTGCCCTATAATATCTATATCATCTGCATAACCAAGCAGCTTGAATGTTCCTCAAATATCACATTCCTCCTTTACCTTCCTTACAACTTTCTCTAGAGCCAGATTGAAGAGTAGCGGCGATAGTGCATCACCCTGTTTCAAGCCAGATGTTATTTGGAAGGGGTCTGATTTCCTGCCTTTATATGTTACTATATTATAAGTATCTTCCATGCATAGTCTGGTCATGTTGATTAACTTCCTTGGTATTCCAAATTCCTGCATAGCATTCCATAGACTATTCCTATGGACACTATCAAAAGCTTTTTTAAAATCCACAAAAATGTTATGGAGATCTCTTTTATATTCCCAATGTTTCTCTGCTATTTGTCGTAAGATAAATATCTGATCTATTGTTGATCTGTTTTGTCTAAAACCCGCCTGGTAGTCACCTAATATGTCTTCTGAATATGGTTTTAGTCTATTTAGTAATACTGCGGATAGTATCTTATAGCTTGTGGACAGTAGTGATATTCCTCTATAATTTCCACATTGGAACTTGTCTCCTTTCTTAAAGATAGGTATCAATAATGACTCTTTCCAGTCATGGGGTAATTCTTCTGTCCTCCAGATTTTTATTATTAGTTCGTATAGCTTTAGATGTAATGCATGGCCACCTGCCTTTATAAATTCAGCAGCAATTCCATCAGTCCCAGTTGCCTTATTGTTTTTAAGTCGTGTGATTACATATAGGATTTCTTCAAATGTAGGTTCTTCAATTTGTGGTTCGCATGTTAGAACCTCTTCTTGTGAGAAAATGTTACTTGGAGCTTCACAATTTAGTAATTCAATAAAATATTCTTTCCATGTGTTGCACATTTCCTCATTGGTATTTATCATATTCCCATTTTTGTCTTTTAAACCATATGTGTTTTGTTGGTGCCCTCGTTTCATTGACTTCAGTTCTTTAAAAAATTTTCTGGATTCATTTTTCTGGTGATTAGTTTCCATATCTTTGATTATATTACTCATATATTCTCGCTTCTGCTGTCGGACTATTTTTGTAGCCTCTTTACATTCATCTATCCCCCACTATCCCCCACTGACCCCAACAAACTGACCCCAAGCCTTGCTTTCTTTAGCTAAATCATGCAGCTCTACCCACGCCCTTCACATATTGGTCATTTATTCTACTTCTCTTCTCCGTGAGTTTTTATTAGTTAGTTAGTTAGTTAGTTAGTTAGTTAGTTAGTTAGTCGAGGTTCCAACTTCACAGCAACGGGTCGTCCCTATTATGCTCCATTCCTGTGGCAGTGAATATCACACAATATGCTCCCTACTGTCCAATGTGAAAAGTGGAATAGGCAGTTGTTTGCCCTGTGGGTTCCACACTAAGGCTTCTCTATTTATACTATTCTCAGGTGTTCTCAATCTGTGGCCCATCCAGCAATAGTATTTCTTCACCTTTAGGTTTACTGGCATTTGCCTAGTTTGCCCCATGAGCTCTACATTTGTGATTTTGTCATATTAGTTTATTTCATCTACCATCAAGTAGTCAATGTTTGTAATTTATTAGTATTTAATGTTCTAAGTTTGATGCTGAGTTTAATTTCTTTTCACATTCAAAATTTACGATTATTATGAAAGCTCCTTTGCATTCTTATTCTGATATATTTATCTATTCCACCTCCTTTGTCTACATTGCTGCCCAAGAAGGTGTATAATTCTATATCTTCAAGTCAGGTTTCCCAGAGGGAGGTCTGGTTATCATTTCCTTGATTTATTTTCATTATCTGTGTCTTTCCCTTATGTATTTTTAAACCTAGTTGCTGCGACCTCTCTTCTAGTGGTCTTATTTTAACCTGCATCAGACTGTGTGTTTGAGAAACAGGGCAATGTCATCAGCAAAGTCCAGATCATCGAGCTGCTTTGTCAAGGGAGTCCGTTTGATTCCATTTCTGACAGAGCTTGTTGTTGCCTTCAGAATCCAGTCTACAATCAGAAATAACAGTAATGGTGACAAGAGGCATCCCTGCGACACCCCAGTTCTGATCTCGAATGCCTCTGTTAGTCGCCCTACGTGGAGGACATGTCTTTTAAGTCACTAAGTGCTGCCTTTACCAAGCCAATGATTGTCTGTTATATTCAAATTTCGTCAGATGATAACAGAGTAAATCCAACGTGTATGACTAGTTTTTTTTTCTTTTTCGGGATCATCCCTTCTTGGGCGGTTAATGCGTATTTAGAACCAGCTCTTTACTTCTCTTTAATCTTCTTTTGGTATTTTGGTGGCATCAAAGTAGACTAGTTCTTTGATCAATTATCTGAGCTAATATTTTAGTATTGCTATTAAAAGTTCATGATAGCTTTCGTAGTCAGCACTTAATCACCAATGGTATAAACATCAGCCGTTCACAAAGCAATGGCGAACTACTGAACGTAAACTTTTCTTGTAAATCACAAACACATGTGGGGTTGACTGCGATGTTTTGTGAAAGAGTTACAACTAATCTCGTTCAAAAGAAAGTACAACAAAGGCGTGCTATTGATCATGTTAAAAGTTACAGTTAGTTGCATATTCTTTATAGGACGTCGCAGTCAACACCAGCATTTTTTTGCTGCTGTGATCTCTTGGCAAGTTTACGTTCAGTGGTTTGCCAATGCTTTCTGAACGACAGGCACCCATACCATTTGTAAAAAACCAAAACAACGCAAGGAGGTCTGATGCCAAATCGCCTGCAGCTGTGTTTCGAATACGGGTTTGCGGGATTACGAACTGCGCCGGTAAACCCTTCGCCACGGAGCCATAGATCCTGTAGTAGAAACATATGCAGACACATTAAACGTTTCAGTACATTAGCGCTTTCATCAGTAGCACAAACATGAACTCACATTCACTCGGACACGAACATGATCATCACAGGATGCACTCAGAACAGGAGGCAGACTCCGTAGAGAAGTGGCTGCATCGCCTGGCTCACGCACCGAATTGTGTGGGTTCGATTCCGGGCCACGTCACTGGGTTCACAAATGCAATTTTCTCGGAGACTTCTTAGGGTCGTGGCTGGATCAATGAAGTTCGAACTTTGTGCAGACCGCCTTGCCGAAAGACACCGAACCATATAGGATTAACCCGGTGCAATGAAGTCTATCATCTTTTAAGCCCTGTAGTAAACTCAGGACAGGAATACATCGACAGCGGCAGATCCAGAAACAACTTTTTTCAGTCATGGGCACTTTGGACAGAACGTGTTGGGAGTGCAGGACTGAACTGACAGAGTGTGTTGGGAGTGCTGGACTGAACTGGCAGAGCGTGTTGGGAGTACTATGGTGGACTGACAGAACGTGTTGAGAGGGCAGAACTGAACTGGCAGAGCGTGTTGGGAGTGCTATGGTGGACTGACAGAACGTGTTGGGAGGGCTGGACTGAACTGGCAGAGTGTGTTGGGAGTGCTATGGTGGACTGACAGAACGTGTTGGGAGTGCTGGACTGAACTGACAGAGTGTGTTGGGAGTGCTGGACTGAACTGGCAGAGCGTGTTGGGAGTGCTATGGTGGACTGACAGAACGTGTTGGGAGGGCTGGACTGAACTGGCAGAGTGTGTTGGGAGTGCTATGGTGGACTGACAGAACGTGTTGGGAGGGCTGGACTGAACTGGCAGAGCTAAACATCCAGCGGCTGATAGACTATCATCATCATCTTCCACTTTTGTCTTCAACGGTCGTGGCTATAGATAAAGGGGGTTTAATGGCTGGATTTTATAGCACCGGGTTTTATCTCATATGGCTTCGTGTAATTCTGCAGACTTGTTTACCGAATTCGTCGCACAGAGGACGAACTCCGTAGCTCCTGCGATGACCCCAGGTTTTTTAAAAAGAAAATTCCGCTCGTGAAACTTATAATGGCTCCAGGAATCGAACCCAGGATATTTCTTGCATAGAAATCACAACAGCCAAAAATGATGAGGTTGATTGCGAGCATATGCAGCCCTGTAAAATTATTACGCGGCAATTTTTACTCAATGGTTGGTCTTGCTTTCTGAATCACCCACGCAAACACCATCGAAATCAACGCAAGGCGGTCTGCTTTCAAAGTGTCGGCAGCTGATTGTAACCATCGACTCGGTGTGTCGGGGAGTTGTGCAACTTGTTCACTGCCTCTAGATTACAGCACCGGTTTGTTAATGTAAATGTTCCCTGTCCTTTACAGGACGTTGATATCAACCCCACCACTAAGTTGATATGCTAGGCAAATTTACGTTCAATAGTTTGCCATTGCTGTCTGGGCGAGGAGTAAACATTTAAGTCCAACATACTAGTGTAGGGAATGGACCCCATACCCTGAAGTCAGCGCACCACAATTTTAAGCGCCATGTCACTTTAGCGTAGACTGCTGTCGTTTTTAAAGCCTGAGAAGGGGAAAAAAACAAACAATTGCATTCCATACGGTCTCTAGAAGTAGTAGCACATAAATGGACTACACTTGAGTTTAATGGGAGCGAACGCAAACAACTATTAGTGTCAAATTATTAATGTCATAATGTGGAGTACATGAAGAGGTCACAACATCCCCTATTACTGTTTGCAGGTCACGACTCAGCCCAGGCGGAAATACCATGTCACTTCTTAACTATCACGTCGCCCCCGGCAGACTGAACATTTCAACGTTCCGAGATCGGAACCAGGAGTTCGTGACCTTGCACAACGGCGACAGGGTCAGGGTCAATAAGTACTCATATGGGGTAAGTGATGATGACACAATAATCTTTTCTTTGACCTAGTTTGGTTGTGTGTCATCAGGTGTGTACTCTAGACTCTCCTTCTATCTGCTACTTCTATGAGCGCAAATTATCATCATGATCATTATGTGCATGTTATGAGAAGAAATGATTTGGAGAACTTGGTGACAACTGGCAAGATCGAAGGGAAGAGACCAAGGGGAAGACCTAGAAGCAAGTACTTGGATGGCTTGGCCTTGTGGCATGGTCGAGACAGAAACACGGAGCTGATCCACGACTCTGGTGATCGAGTGAGATGGCCAGAACATGACCGCCCACGCTCACCGGTATGGCACATGATGGATGGATGGATTATTATGTAATGCCGATAAGTGTTGGCGATCATATGTCGCTATCTGACACGATCATCATAGTCGTGGATCAGCTCTGTTCTTGTCTCGATCATGCCATGTGGCCATGCCATCCATATATTTACTTCTCTACCTTTGCCTTGTTCTGACCCCCTTAATCTTACCAGTTGTCACCAAGTTCTCTAGTTTATTTCTTCTCATAACGTGCGCAAATTTACGTACCCTGCGCGAAAATCGGTAGCGGTTCTCGCTGCGTTAGTAACAATCAGGGTATATGAGCCGGTCGCTCAGAAAGCAATGGCAAACTACTGAGCGTAATCTTGCCTAGTACATCAACAGCAGCTGAAACATGCTGATGTTGACTGCAACGTCCTGTAAGGGATATGTGAGCAAAACAAATTAAATGTCGAAGTCTAATTTCTCTAATCAGTTTGCTGTTTTCATTTGCCTCTGGTAGAACATGCTCACCGGCTTCCTGGCGACTTTTTTCCGTAATCTCGTATACTCTCGTAAGTACCGTGACGACGGTGAGAATCAGCAGCGGTTCGAATCGCGTCGGTAACTATGGGGTATGTGAGCCGGCCGCTCGGAAAGCAATGGCAAACTACTGAGTGTAATCTTGCCAAGAAATCAACAATCAGCTGAAAGATGATGATGTTGACAGCGATGTCCTGTAAAGGATATGCAAAGCATTGTTATTTAGAACATGCTCATTGGTTTTTCTGTCTGCCCATGGTATTCTTAGCATTTTCCCCAGAAACGACATTTCCACTGCCATTAGAAGTTTTTCAGCTTGTCTGCTCATCGTCCACGTTTTATATTTACTACATTAGGTAGAATGACATTCTTCAGCCATGATCAATACGAATATACAGAATGAAATATCGACATGGTCAAAACGATAAGAGAGCTAGCCCTTAAATTTCCGGTGCGCTGATGGCGAGATAGACGGTTCAACCTCTACAACAGCATTGACTTGAAATTAAACGTTCACTTCTCGTTCAGAAATTTCAGTCAACCCCAGCATTTATTGGCTGCCTGTGATGTCTTGGCAAGTGTACCTTCAGTAGTTTACCCCAGCATTGTTTGGCTGCCTGTGATGTCTTGACAAATTTACCTTCAGTAGTTTACCATTGCTTTCTGAACGATCGGCATTCATACCATTTGATAAAAAACCAACGCAAGGCGGCCTGCTGCCAAAACGCCCGCAGATGTGATTCGAACGCGGTATGCGGGATTACGAACTGCGTCTGTAACACCATTCGCCATAGAGCTGCTTAACAAGGCAGCTTCAAATATATCACGGGTACTGTGGTGAAGAGCCCGCTTTCCCTCCGCTAGCTCAGCAAACAGAGGCTGGGAATATTCACATCTGCGGAGAGGCATGCTAGGCCACAACCAGACTGCGGGGATCAGGCCTGGGTCGGAGGTGTTCCCTCCACGGGTTGTAGGCACTTCATTGCTCACATGCTTCAACCACGTGTCCTCGGGATACCCAGGCCGGTTAGAGACTGGGCGTTTTCATTTCTCCGTTATGTTTTCCATTCTTTCTGCCTTTCTGTAATATTGTATTATCTATTATTTAAAATTGAAAACAAAAATTATTGTAATGCATCTTCTTGATTTCTTTGTCCAATTCTGTCCTGTCCTGTCCTGTCCTGTCCTGTCCTGTCCTGTCCTGTCCTGTCCTGTCCTGTCCTGTCCTGTCTGTCTGTCTGTCTGTCTGTCTGTCTGTCTGTCCGTCCGTCCGTCCGTCCGTCCGTCCGTCCGTCCGTCCGTCCGTCCGTCCGTCCGTCCGTCCGTCCGTCCGTCCGTCCGTCCGTCCGTCCGTCCGTCCGTCCGTCCGTCCGTCCGTCCGTCCGTCCGTCCGTCCGTCCGTCCGTCCGTCCGTCCGTCCGTCCGTCCGTCCGTCCGTCCGTCCGTCCGTCCGTCCGTCCGTCCGTCCGTCCGTCCGTCCGTCCGTCCGTCCGTCCGTCCGTCCGTCCGTCCGTCCGTCCGTCCGTCCGTCCGTCCGTCCGTCCGTCCGTCCGTCCGTCCGTCCGTCCGTCCGTCCGTCCGTCCGTCCGTCCGTCCGTCCGTCCGTCCGTCCGTCTGTCTGTCTGTCTGTCTGTCTGTCTGTCTGTCTGTCTGTCTGTCTGTTTCATTAATCCTTTCTTTCTATAACATCTCGAAAGCACCTGCTTTAATCCCACCCCCCACCAATCTGATTTTACTTTAGTTCTGCGTTTTCCTTCTTTACGTGTGTTTGTATGTGCATGTGTGTGTGTGTGTGTGTGCGCGCGCGCGCGCGCGTGTGTGTGTGTGTGTGTGTGTGTGTGTGTGTGTGTGTGTGTGTGTGTGTGTGTGTGTGTGTGTGTGTGTGTGTGTGTGTGTGTGTGTGTGTGTGTGTGTGTGTGTGTGTGTGTGTGTGTGTGTGTGTGTGTGTGTGTGTGTGTGTGTGTGTGTGTGCATTTTGATACTCTCTCATACTTCTTTTCCGCTGTTATCAACAGGTAGGTATTGTCTTATAAATTTTGTCGTACCGGTAGATAATGTCTCAGACGTTGATGTATGTTCTACAGGTAGTAAATGTCTAAGGCATTTCTGTTCTACAGGTAACCACTATTTCAGACATGTCTTCTCTCGCTATTGTCTGTCACGTAAGGGCTGTTTGAGATATTTCTGACCTGTCCACGCCTACAGGTAGCCAGTGTCTCAGACATGTATGTCCTATTGACGTCTAGGTGTAGGCAGTGTCTCAGACATGTATGTCCTATTGACGCCTAGGTGTAGGCAGTGTCTCAGACATGTATGTCCTATTGACGCCTAGGTGTAGGCAGTGTCTCAGACATGTATGTCCTATTGTCGTCTACAGGTAGCCACCGTCAACTGTGCGCGGATTGTCCGACCTGACGAGATGGCCACAAATGGAATAGTGCACGTCATTGACAAGGTAATAACAACGTTACAGCAATATAGTTGTTGTTGTTGTTGTTGTTGTTGTTGTTGTTGTTGTTGTTGTTGTTGTTGTTGTTGTTGTTGTTCTTCTTCTTCTTCTTCTTCTTCTTCTTCTTCTTCTTCTTCTTCTTCTTCTTCTTGTTCAGCGCATATGTTCTTTCTTTCTTTCTTTCTTTCTTTCTTTCTTTCTATCTTTCTTTTCTTTCTTTCTTGTCCCACACGATAAAAAGCCTGTTAGTCAGTCAGAGTTCGACACAATTGCTGGTGTCTTGCCATACATGCACAAATGTATTTGCCTGACTGGTGGTTTTGATTTTCAAATCTGTCCACCAAAACAGACGCCTCTCTGCCTGCTGACCAATGGGTCATTGTCTGGAAAGTTCCTGAAGGTGGATTTTTAAAAGTGACCTAGATTTCCAGGTCGACCTAGCCTAAAATGTGTATCAGGAAATGTTTTGTAATTTAAACCATACACAACCCGGTGGAAGACAAGGGGAGTCCACCATTGCATGTATCGCGTAGTTAGTTATGCTTCTGAACAAACTGGAGTTAACATATGAATAAAATTAGTGGAACTGCGATAAAGCTGTGGAAATGTAAAAAATATAAAATAACACAAAGTAATGCAGCTTTCAGAGCAGAATTACGAAAAATACAGGACCTTGCGAAACAATTACATAAACAAAACACAACATATAATCACTTTACTCGGCAGAGCCGTGGATATACCAGACATGACCAACATCATCAGCAGACGAATTTAAGGACGCTGTAGAATCTTCTACCTTGTCCAGAGTGAGGGAGTGCCAGACATGAATATTTTTGTCCCTCAAGGGCACAATACCTTTGGTGAAACAACACAGACCTGGTGCCATCAGTCAGTACCTTCTGGCAGAGATGTTAAAGAGATCAGAGCACATTTGGACCTGAATGGACTGCCATGAAGATGATCTTAACTGATCACTTTTGCGCTGTCTGGATTCCTTTTCAGCACCACAGAAAATAAAAATAATATCGTAGTTATTAAGTAGGGATCCTTTAACAAGCATTAATGCGTGTTGGGTAATGGTGCTACCCTCAAGCACCATGGAAAGAAATCGTGGGTGGGTCAGAGTAGCTTGTGATCCCATTCTTTCCCTCAAATGCCTTCGGGGGGAAAAGTAACTTCATTGTAGTCGTTTATAGAGAGATATTTGCAGTTTGGCCTACACATCGAACTTTATCTGTCATGTCTGGTATTTCTTCACTCTCCATATATAATATAGATATATTCGGCCGTATGTACGTAATGTTATGTCCAGATTTTATCAAAGACTCACCAGCTACCATCTCGACCATTTGCGATGTTTCAGCTAATGAGATATTTGTAACGTGGACATCGATCTCACGGGGCCTTCTGTCAGCCATAGGGTTGGGAGTCCTTTCTTTCCAGATCCAGGAATCGTGAAACATAATTGTCACTTTAATTCATTCTCTCTCTCTCTCTCTCTCTCTCTCTCTCTCTCTCTCTCTCTATCTCTCTCTCTCTATCTCTCTCTCTATGTCTCTCTTTCAATCTTTCCCACATAATTGTCTCTTTAACTCTCTCTCTCTCTCTCTCTCTCTCTCTCTCTCTCTCTCTCTCTCTCTCTATCTATGTTTCTCTCTCTCACACAATTGTTACTTTACTTTTCTCTCTACCCCCCCCCCCCCCTCCTCTCTCTGTATGTTTCTCTCTCTCTCACACATAATTGTTACTTTATTTCTCTCTCTCTTTCTCTCTCTACTTCTTTCTCTGTCCCTGTCTCTCTTTCAATCTTCCACACATAATTGTCACTTTAATTCTCTCTCTCTACCTATCTTTCTCTCGCAGAATGTTAGACGGGCCTGCGTGCCCAATTCTTAACCCTTTGAAAATAAAGTTTGTTCATTCGTTCGTTCGTTCTCCTTTCTCTCTCTCTATCTCTGTATGTTTCTCTCTCTCACACATAATTGTTTCTTTAATTCTCTCTCTCCCACCCCTTCTCTCTCTCTCTCTCTCTCTCTCTCTGTATGTTTCTCTCTCTCACACATAATTGTCACTTTAATTCTCTCTCTCTTTACTTCTCTCTCTCTCTCTCTCTCTCTCTCTCACTCTCTCTCTCTCTGTATGTTTCTCTCTCTCACACATAATTTTTATTTTAATTCTCTCTCCCCCTCTCTCTGTGTGTGTATGTTTCTCTCTCTCTCTCTCTCTCTCTCTCTCTCTCTCTCTCACACACACACACACATAAGTGTTACTTTAACTCTCTCTCTCTCTCTCTCTCTCTCTCTCTCTCTCTCTCTCTCTCTCTCTCTCTCCCTTATAATTATCACTTTAATCTCTTCTGTCTCAGAATTTTATCACTGAACTCCGTCTGTGTTTGATAAATTAACCGTAACTCCTTCTCAGCCAGAGAGTTGTCACTTTAACTCCTCTAGCAAAGAGTTGTCACTTTAACTCATACTTTCCTAGACAGTTATAATGTTAACCCTGTCCCACCCGACACCCACACTACAAACCACAAACAAATACGGTACAAGACAAACGACCCCACCTTGTTCTACGTTATCCAATATTTTGCTAATTCATGCAGGCAGGGATAGAGAGCGGCCTAGACAGAGTACCTCTGGGCGGAACCAAAGGTCAGATACATCGAGGGATTTACAGTTTGAGTGAGAGATGCCTTTCATCACCTCGCCGGGCCTACGTGATTGTTTATAGTGGTTGGATGGAAGTGCATCCATTTTCTGGCTGTTGTTTATGATATGGTGTTTTCGCTGATCAAGCATACTGCAGAATTTAACACGCGCGCTGGAATTATGACAAGGGTGTTGTAGTGCGATAGTCTGCTGGCCGCACGGTGGGGATGTTGTGAGGTTGAACCTGTATCGGGGACTTTTCTGTTACTGGAAATGTTTCTCCGTGGCCAAGGGTTACGCTGCCTGCTGCAGGTTCCGAAGGTTTTGGGTTCGATTCCGGGCCATGTCGTTCGGTTCACGGGTACAGATTTCTCGGAGACACCCGGGGGTCGTCGCTGTAGCTACGGAATTCGTGCTTTGTGCGACGCTTTCGGCAGGCCGCCATGCTGAAAGCGACCAAACCATATGGGATAAACCCTGGTGCAACGAAGTTGATCCATTTGTCTTTTGAACCTTTTAAAAATCTTTATTAGAAATTCCAAACAATGTATTCTTTACTGAATTTAAATACAGGAGCCTCAAATAAAGGGTTGCGGGCTTGGAATATTTCCGTGCATCTCGTCAGGCGCATATTGCAGGGTTAAATACCTTACCGAACACATACCCTCGTGGGTGGATAAGAGAGTTAATCAATCTTCAGGTATCCCCTTGCAGTCGATAGATCATAAAACGCCAAATTCAACCATCTTTCAATAGCTGCTAATTTGCGGTCATAAAATTAACAAGGAAAAAGCGTTATGTATATTGTTCAACGAATAATATAAGTATAGATTAAATACACTGAGGCTCGAGCAATTATGCGACTCCACCCATTTTTGTGCAGACAGAAAGACTTCAATTTAAACTTGCGATTGCGCTAGGGATTAAACATGCTCCACCTTTGAAAAATATCAGTGTCTGTGTTTAAAGTATTTCAGGGAAAGTGTAATTGATTTATTCATTCGATATAATATAGAACAATTCCTGACGAGATGCAGTGAAATATGCCAGGCAATAAATCGTGCAGCCTTTTGTTTGGGGCTTCTGTTTACATTTCTGGTATTAATTTAGCAAAGCAAGGTAGTGGCTGTAATAATTCCAAATTACATATTACTGTAAAGTAGTTCCACACCCTAGGGTAGAAGAGGAAAGACTAAACAACACTCTTAAGGATAGCATAAACACTGCACGTCCTTTACAGAACGCTGTTATCAACGTCAACTTTCCTTGATTATTTTGTGATTTATTAAGCAATTTTACGTTCTTTTGTTTGCCATGCTGTACTTCAGAAAATGAAAGGTATTATATGCAATAAGTCGCTATCATTGAATGTTAGAAAGAGAGAGCTGAAATGCTGTATAGAACCTGTTTCGCTGTGTGGCAGTAAATCTTGGAATGTAAAGGAACACATTAAGAAAAACTCGGAAGCAACAGAGATGTGGTTCTTGAGACGAATGTTGCGAATTCCTTGGTCTGCCAGAGTAACTAACAACGATTGCCTGAACGAGGCTAATGAAACTAGAACACTATATACAACAATAAGAAAGAGACAAACAGATTTATTTGGTCATGTGATGAGAACAGAAACATTGGAGAACATCGTGACGACTGGAAAGATCGAGGGGAATAGAGGCAAGTGCAGACCAAGAGAAATGATGCTAGATGGACTGAGACGATGGGATGGAGGAATATTATCAGTAGAGTTCATCCAAAAAACCAAAGACTGAGATCTGTGGAGATACTTGAAGCCTACGCCAGCTGGCAAAACAACTAATTATGATGATGATGAAGTGGCCAATGAGTTCTGAAACACCAACACCTCAGTCCATTATAATCAACACCAAGCAATCTGCTTCCAAATTTCCATCGGTTGATTTCGAACCCTGGACTCGGTACGTCGGATAGCTGCGTTCACTGTCCCCCACACCAAGACCCGGACACAGCGTGAGGTGGAATGTGCACAACTCAACACAACCTTCAGGTAGAGGATAACACAGAAATAAAACCGCCTGTAGTCACCAGTGTAGGGGTTGGGGGGGGGGGGAAACAACTGCCACGTCAGTAAGATGCTTTGGCATCCCAGCTTCAGCATTATTGTGTGCATGTCGGTAAGCATGGGCGGATATGTCCCACATAATCAGCAAAGTCTCGGATCAATGGGGTATTCTTATCAACATAAAGCCATTTAGCAATGTCATCTGGGTATTTCTCTTATTTGTTATCAAATTTGTCAGCTGTCAGGACATTTTCAAGTTTATTTCTTCCTGTCTTCCTGTAGTGAGTCAAACAGTAAAGGCCCCTCTTACACGCGCGAAGGTGCATTTGGCAAACGGCATTAGACCCATACTTTTAACAGATACACCGCCAAACAAAAATTAGGTTTGGATCAAATAAAAATGGATGGCGGAAAATGTGAAGTAGGGGTGTGTTAGAGTTATGACGTAAACGTTGTTAATATGGTAGCAGACCTGTTGTATTATAACGTAGCGACATGATGGCGAAATGTAAGCCCAAGGCAGATACGGGAAGTTGCTTAAGACGATTAATCATCCCATGGCAGGTCACAGTTAATAGGTCAAGTGGCACTGTGGATGGTGTGGTCAGTATCCCACCGGCCGCTTTCACTTTCCAAGACGTTTCCTGGTACCCGTGTTAGGCTGGGTTGAGCTGCGAATCCAGGTCAGCTTGTCCACTTAGAACCCGCCCTATTGAGGATCGAACTTCATACATCCGTGACGGCAGGCGGGCGTCTAGCCAATAAGCTACCGCGGCTCTTTCTCCCTGTAAACAAATGGTTTATGTCCTTAGCAGGAAGTTCCGGTCAACCCCAGGTTGATTTACTAGGCAATTATACGTTAACTGCGTTGCCTTTACTTTCTAAACGAAAAGTCAACGTATTAATCAAACTGATTTACTGGTGTGTGGATTGATCCCACACTCACGACGTGAGAGTACCGGAAATATAAGCACAAACGCGGTTAACCCATCAGCTACTCTGATCGTTTCTCAAATCCCGACAGCTGTCGGTTCGTTTGCGGACTACAAAATTCGGTTCACTCCTGGGGATCGTCGCTGGATCTGCGGAGTTAATGCTCCGTGCGATGCTTTCGGCAGGTCACCCTGCAAAGAGACTGAGCAGTATGGGGGAAAAACCCGGTGCAATGAAGTCGATCCTCTCGAATTTTACATCCTTTAAACTCCTACTATGACAGATAATTGTCACTTTAACTCCTACTGTCTCAGATAATAACCACATTAACCCCTACTGTGGCAGATAATTTCCACTTTAAACTGATACTTTTTCAGATTATTGCCACTTTAACTCATATTGTATCAGATAATTGTCAGTTTATCTCCTACAGTGTCAGATAATTGCCACCTTAAATCCTGCTGTATCAGACAATTGCCTCTTTAACTCCTACTGTATCAGATAATTGCCACTTTAACCAATACTGTGTCAGATAATTGCCACTTAAAATCCTGCTGTATCAGACACTTGTCACTTTAACTACTGCTGTATCAGATAATTGCCACTTTAACTCCTGCTGTATCAGATAATTGCCACTTTAACTCCTGCTGTATCAGATAATTGTCACTTTAAATCCTATAGTGTCTGGTAATTGCTATTTAATCCCCACTGCATCAGATAATTGCCACTTTAACTCCTATTGTATCATATAATTACCACTTTATCTCCTACGATGTCAGATAATTGCCACATTAACTCCTGTTGTATCAGATAATTGCCACTTTAACTCCTGCTGTATCAGATAATTGCCACTTTAACTCCTAATATATTAGATAATTGCCGCATTAACTCCTACAGTGTCGGATAAGTGCCACTTTAACTCATACAGTAACACATAATTGCCACATTAACTATTAATGTTAGACAGTAGACACGTGTGTCACCGAGTCAAGTTCATGTAGTCTATAGAGCGACACGAAATGACAACAACAGTTTCTCGCTGACATCGTCGCCCACGCCAGCAACACGCAGGCACCAACCTGGCCAACAAAGCCCACAACCTTGGCCTTGATGGAGATATAAATGTGAGGTCTGCCTCTACCTAATTTCCCGCGCAAATGTCCAGACATGTAAAACTCCACACGTCTGCTAGGGCGTGGCTGTTTCAAGTGTTTATATTCCAGGGTTTAAAATCTCGTCTGCAGTATATGGTTGGTATTTAGCCAGCTGTGGGTTTTATCTGTAGCACAAGCTCTAGAAACAATCTAATGGATCTGCCATTTCTCTTGATGTGGTTTGTTTGTTTATCCAGAGCTCAGCTTTGATACTTACTGTTGACATTTGTGTCGGGTTGAAATCTGTTGGTTTATAAATATTCATATATGCGTGTCAGTTAGTTGCTCTTGGTCTGTCTTGTTTCTTTTCAATTATTGACATTAGTTCCTGCTTTAAATCTTTAATGGATATAAATAGTTATATATGCCTGTCAGTTTGTTGCTCATAGTCTGTTCAATTATCGTATTCTCTCTTTATATGTAATTAAAAAAAAAAAAAAAAAACAACAACAAAAAGAATCAAGACTTATAGAACAAAATAGAGAGGCAAAAAGAAGACATCACAAGTAAAGATGGCATCGCCATTATAATATTTTGTCGCATGGTGTTTATTTTCTGTTATTCCAACTTTGTTTTACCAGTCAACAACTGTCAGAGACACAACCAATCTCTATGCATGCAATCGCAAGTTATTTGAACACAATCTCAGCAGAGACTCATTATCATCATGTGCCATGCCGGTAAGCGTGGGCGGTCATGTTTCGATCATCAGAGTCATGAATCAGCTCTGTGCTCTTGTCCCGACCATGCCATGTGGTCAAACCATCCAGATATTTACTTCTCTGCCTTCCCCTTGTTCTTTTCCCCTCTATTTTACCACTTTTAACTAAGTTCTCTAGTTTATTATTTCTCATTACGCGGTCCGAAACAAATTGACTGTCTACGTGTAATTTCTCTAATCAGTTTGCGGTTTTCATTTGCCTCTTGTAGGACTTGCTCATTGGTTTTTCTGTCTATCCTTGGTATCCTTTGCATTTTCATCAGAAACCACATTTCCACTGAAAATAGATGTTTTCAGCTTGTTTGCTCATCGTATAATGGAACGTTTAACTCCTACTGTGGCAAGTATCTGACGCAGTTGGAGTTAAAGTGGCAATTATCTGAACACGCCCATTAAAATGCAATATACTTGGTCGTCTCCTATTGTCGATTGGTATATCTCCCGTAGTTAATTATCATGTCAAAATTAGTATTAATTTGTCTCCATGCATTTATAATGCACAGATAGTTATTGTTGTCTAAGATTAGCCTCAAAAGTGATGTATGTTTGAAATAATGCATGACACCAGGGAGTATATTAGACTTGACTGCATGCCCAATTCTTAGCCCTGTGAAGCAGTTCTTGTCTATGTCAGTTTGTGTTTTAAAACTGTCAACTGCCATCTACTGCCTATAATATCTAGCGGTGCACGACAGAGGGGCTTGAGCCTGGGAAATTAAGACCGCCTGGCTAGTGCAGTCCCCTCAAACTGCAGATTACGGTTTTCCATTTTGGGCCACCGAGAGAAACAAATTCACACTTTACCGGGAATTCGAACCCGAGTCTCAGGGAGGAGAAACAGACATTCTAGCCACTCGGCCGTCGCTCCTTGTAGATGTTATTAACATCAAACAAATTGAGTTCTGCTTACTCGGGAAAATACAGAAGATGTAATTTTTCTATTACAGCTTCTAACAGGAACGAGGCAACTCCCCATCTGTCTATCTTGTGCCAGTGCATGGGCGATCATATTATCTCACAACCCTCGTTTTCACAGCTTTATGTGAATCTGTGATCTATCTGTCAATGCCATGATACCAGCCTGTCTAGCTGTCGTATTTCATAATCTTCCTCGTTAATTCTACCAGCCCCAGACAACTATGCCCGGTCCCTCAACTACTTTATTATCCTCCCTGGATTGCTATGCTGTATGCACTTATAAATATTCTATAGAAGTCTTGTTTAAGTAAACCATTTATGTCTTCTTCTATATTCTATATGTTTGTTGGTTGGTTAATCGGTTAGTTTACGAATTCATTTGCTTACTGAGCCCCGACTCTCAAGCCCGAAGTATTGATGTTCAAGTCTTTTAAGTCCTGACAATAGTTTGTTTGCGTCCAAGCGAGGGCAGTGCCGCGACTTTTCTCCAGAGCTGGTAAAGAAATACCATTTCCATCGAAACTGTTACAGAGCCCCCCTGTCAAAACCTGTATCTGTAAAAGTACTCTTTCACACCATTTGAAGCGTGTTCCACATGTGGTTTTACACTCATATGTGTACAGAGCAATCGGCACTCGATGGTTGATGTGATAAATATTACCACGGCCATCTTTATTTCCAACATCATGTCCTGGAAGCGCTTTCCCGGGAGCCATGGTCAACTAGAGTGTAACTCGAGTAGTTTTCCATAGGACCGATAGGCACGCGTATTACTTTATTTGGAGTCTCTCTACAAATGGCTTGCAGGACGCGGTACACGAGTTATGTCTAGTACCATTGTGTATTGTTTCTCCTGTAGTTAGTTAGGATTATGTGGCGAAGGTGTTACAAACACAGTTGAGCGCGATTTGGACGGAGACCGCCTTAAACTAGTGCAGGTCGTTCAGAAAGCACTGGCAAACAACTGAACGTAAACTTGCCAAGGAAACACAAGCCAAAAACGCTAGGGTTGACTACGACATCCTGTAAAAGACACAGCCCTATGTTTTAGATATGGGTCTCCAGATTGTGTAACTGAGAAATCGGACACAGCTCTTAAGTAGTTTTAAGCATAAGAGCACACTATAGTACCCAAGACAGGGGCAATGTGGGCAGTGGAAGATGTCTAACCCCTACACCTTCTGAGGCAACAACGGGTGAACTAATTCAGGTCTCACCGACTTTTAACATACTTTAGAGAAGAAGAATGAGAAGAAGAGGAGAAAAAAATATGAAAAAGCAGAAAAAGATACAGAAGAAGAGGAAGATGCAGAGGAAAATTAAATAGAATAAGAAGAGGCAGAAAACAAAAGAAGAAGACGAAGATGAAGATAAAGAAGAAGATACAGAAGAGATACAGAAGAAAAGGAAGAGGAAGATGAAGAAGAAGCAGATGCAGAAGAAAGAAAGAAGAAGAGGCAGAAAATTAAGAAGAAGAAGAAGAAGAAGAAGAAGAAGAAGAAGAAGAAGAAGAAGAAGAAGAAGAAGAAGAAGAAGAAGAAGAAGAAGAGGGGGGGGGGAGAGGAGAAGGAGAAAGAGAAGAAGGCTTTTCCTGCGAAATTGACTGTGTAAATGGACTGATTACTATACAGCTTCATTGAGAGGTCATTGTTAGAAAGGGCAGCATGTCAGACGGACTTAAGTGCTCAACTGTAAACCCTTCCAACATAAACTGTAGTTGTTACTTTCTTGTCTCTCTTATTTATCCCGCGTCAAACATCCTCTTTCTTCTTCCATTACTCTCTTCTTCCCTAGTTCACTTCTTCCCTAACTCTCTCTCTTCTTCCCCCTCTATTTTCTTTCCTCTTTCTCTTCTGCCCCACTCTCTTTTTCCCGGCCTCACTTCTTCCCTCACTCTTTACTTCCCCCACTCTCTTATTCGCTCATTCTCTTCTTCCCTCACTCTCTACCTCCCTCACTCTCTTCTTCCCCCACTCTCTACCTCCCTCACTCTCTAGTTCACTCACTCTCTTCTTCCCTCAGTATATTATTCCCTCACTCTCTTCTTCCATTAGTATATTATTCCCTCACTCTCTTCTTCCCTCAGTATATTATTCCCTTACTCTCTTCTTCCCTCATTCTCTTCTTCCCTCAGTATATTATTCCCTCACTCTCTTCTTCCCTTACTCTCTTCTTCCCTCAGTATATTATTCCCTCACTCTCTTCTTCCCTTACTCTCTTCTTCACTCACTCTCTTCTTCCCTCAGTATATTATTCCCTCACTCTCTTCTTCCCTCAGTATATTATTCCATCACTCTCTTCTTCCCTTACTCTTTTCTTCCCTCTCTCTCTTCTTCCCTCACTCTCTTCTTCCCTCACTCTCTTCTTCCCTTACTCTCTTCTTCCCTTACTCTCTTCTTCCCTCACTCTCTTCTTCCCTCACTCTCTTCTTCCCTCACCCTCTTCTTCCCTCACTCTCTTCTTCCGTCATGTTCGTCTTCCATAAGTCTCTTCTTCCTTGACTCTCTACTCCCCTCACTCACTTCTTCCCTCAATCTTTACTTCCCCCACTCTCTTCTTCCCCCACTCTTTTCTTCCTTCACACTCCGCTTCCCATACTCCCATCTTTCCTCACTCACAACTCCCCTCACTCACTGCACTCCTCAGACTCTACTTCCCTCACTAACTACTTCCCTCACTCTCTACTTCCCTCATGTCTTCTTCCCTCACTCTCTACTTCCCTCACTCTCTACTTCCCTCATGTCTTCTTCCCTCACTCTCTACTTCCCTCATGTCTTCTTCCCTCACTCTCTACTTCCCTCACTCTCTACTTCCCTCATGGTCTTCTTCCCTCATTGTCTACTTCCCTCCCTCTCTAACTTCCCGACTTCCGCCATTATATGTATTTATTCTCGCATACTCAGCTCAATTTGGGGTGAGACAAAATGTAATTTCGGGTAGATAGATATCTCCTGACAGTATAATCTGTGCTCGTCTGGCCCATTCTAGCACGTTTATAATGTAGATAAATGCACTACCGTGGCGATAATCTCACATATACATTACGTGTGTGAGGGCGATTGTGTGGATGTGTGTGTGGTGGGGGAGAGTGGAAGCTATTTGCACGAGCTTTGGGATTTGTGCGACAGGTGAATGGGAGAGGTGTAGGAGAAATAGTGTGGTTATTGTGATAAGAGGTGTTGCAGTAGGTATGTGAGGGAATTGATGGGATATCTTTTAAGGGGATCTGGTCGACCCTCTGTATTTCGAGGAAAGACCAGACAGGTATATAATCAAACTGCAGCTGGTACATTTGGCATTGGAAATCTTCGCTTGGAGACGGAGCATGTATGGGAATGTCCGGAGTGATGTGAGTTATTTCGATGACTCAGCTCAACTCATCTCAAATCATAGATGAGGGAGTGTGTGGTAGATGTATGGGAGAAGTGTTGGAGACAAAGTGTGGTCGTTGCGGGAAAAGAGATTGCAGAAGGTGTCTGAGAGAACAGATGACGGGGATGTGTGGTTGGTTTGTGGGAGAAGTGAAGGAGACATATTGTGATGGTTGTGAGAAGACAGATTGCAGTAAGTTTGTTACAAAGTCTAATAGAGGCCCTGGAGATGTGAATATACAGAATAATATGTCGAAACATAAGCAATCAAACTCAGAGGTTCTAGAAAAACTAGGAATGAAAAGAGAGTTGTTTAAACAAAATAAAAATGAGACAAGTGAAATATTTCGGCCACGTTAAAAGACATAACACAAACCATATTGGAGGGTAAGCTTGTGGCAAGCGAGCAAGAGTTAGACAACGATACAAGTGGGAAGAGATGGAGAAGGCCATTCTGACACTGGTTATCCCCCCCCCCCACCCCACACACATAATTTATTTCACACATACTATATATATTTTGTTGTAAATAGAGTGTCTTGATTTGTAATGTTACACGACATACTTGTTCACGATTTCCCTCTACCAACAGATAACACGATATTCCATTCGTTATAACTAGCATCCATACTGAAACATCCAAATATACCCATGTCCGCAAAATGACAGATAATAAATATCATATTAACTCCAACTCAATACTACCAATGTCAAACTTGGACATTATCTAAATCACACTTTCGCAAAATAAACCTATGAGATGAGAGGCTTGAGGAAAGCTGCCAGTTTAACAATCCGAGACCGAGTAAGAAACGATATTATCTGACAGACTGTGGATCAACACCTTGTGCCACATACATTGAAAGACAGAAGATCGAATGGTTCGGCCATCTCGTCAGTATGCAATACCATCAACTACCAGCAATGTTCCTACATCAAAGAACATCTGCTAGGAGAGCACTCCCGAGAAGAAGGTGGATTGGCAACATCAAAGACATTGTACAGTCACACGGAATGACACTATCCAGAGCCACCCATCGGGGGACGGAGCGTGAACTATTCCTCCCCACGGCTCTGACGGTATAAGTGAAATATGATGATGATGATGATGATGCTGATAATAATAATGATAACAGTGTTTCATCGGAAATTCCCGTTAGATATCCATTGATGAAGATATTTCTCGAAACGCTAGCCATGTTTGTGTTAAGTCTGTTTAACCATTCGTCATGTGTTTATGCCGTTTCTGTCGCAATGGAGTTACGGACGCAGTTCGCGATCCAGCATACCCGCTTTCTAAACACATCTGCGCGCGATTGAGCAGCAGGCCTCGTTGCATTTGTTTTTTACGAAAATTTTATGGGTGCCGGTCGTTCAGAATGCAATGGCAAACTACTGAACGTAAACTTGCCAAGAGATCACAACAGTAAAAAATGCTGATGTTGACTGCAGCGTCCTGTAAAAGATATGCAACTAACTTTTAACATGTGTTTATTCTCGCAGGTGATCAACCCAGCAGACATCAGAAGCAACCTAGCTGAGAAGATCATGAAAGACGATCGCTTCTCCCAGTTCCAGATGGCTCTGCTCGTCTCTGATATGGTTAAGAAGCTCAAGTCTAGCAGCCATAGTTTCACAATCCTAGCTCCGACCGACCAAGCCTTCGCCAAACTTCCAAGCGACATCATGGACAAGATACTCACAGACGCTGATACAGCTGAAAGTCAGTAATTACCAGCGCATAATGCAGTTACTCGTCTTCATCTTCGTTATCATTATTAACATCATCATCATCAAATCCACAAATTCCATAATCGTTAACATAATCATCATCTACATTATCAATATCATCACCAGGATCATCATCACTGTAATTATAATCATCATGATCATAATTAAAGTCCACATAATCATCATCTTGGAGTCTCCTTGGCGAAGTGTTCAAGCCGTTTGACTCGGGCTCCAAAGGTTGTGGTTCGATTCCAGGCCGTGTACTTCGGTTCACGAGTGAAATTTTTTCAGAGACTCCTATGTGTCGTCGCTGGAATTACGAAGTTCGTGCTTTGTGCGAGAGACCGAGCCATATGAGATAAAACCCGATGCAATGAAGTCGACCCTGTCGACTTTTAAGGGACTTTATAATCATCATCTCATCTCATCTCATCTCAACTTGTTCCCCTTGTATCTTGCCGTGTCGAGGTGAAGCATAAACAGCGAGAGAGTGCCCGCTTATGGGCTTATTATCAACATCAACATCATTTAATATTGCTTATAAGTAAAGTAAGTGAAGGGCCCTCCTACAGGCCTTAGGGCCTTTTTGGGAAAACAGTGGTGGACTCAATGTTTTATAGCCCATTCGACATTCCAGGTGTGTTGCTGTCTATATCACAGTATCGTCTTCACTTCATCAGACGTTTCCTGGCACCTAATCTAAACTAGAATATAGTTTAGAAATCCTCTTCAATGCGAATCCGCACCCATGACTAACGGGTCTCCAGGCTAGCGTCTAAGAATGTTCGAGTCTTTATTCAGGAGTGGTTACAGCGTGGACGATTGTATGAGTGGAGGAGTCGGACGTCTGAGACACTAATGTGTTACAGGAACGATCAGTCTACATGTTATAATATTTGTGGAGAGAGACAGAGCATCCACATGTTTGCCCTGAGTACATAAGTGTTGGTTCTTGAATCTAAGAAAACCGAGATGCCATCATCATCATTACCATCAACATCAACATCACGATTTTCTACTACTACTACTACTACTACTACTACTACTACTACTACTACTACTACTACTACTACTACTACTACTACTACTACGACTACGACTACTACTACTACTACTACTACTACTACTACTACTACTACTACTACTACTACTACTACTACTACTACTACTACTACTACTACTACTACTACTACTACTACTACTACTAGACTACCAGTGCAAATGTTACTTCTTATTGATCTTATCTTCAACGACCTGACCTTTATAAAGAACTGCTACATTTGTATAATATTCATATTTTTCTCCTTATATTCTGCATGCATCCTTAACTTTTACTTTCCGGTGCTCTTCAACTTCAGTTCGGCAGAGATATGTCTTTGTTCTTGCAACATACGAGATGCTCTCACGTATACAACTTGAGTCCACCTCTTTGCCCGTGTTTGATCTCCTTCCCTTTGTTCTGGAGTGTTGACGCCCTTTTTGTACTTCCAGGAACACTCTGAAGTTGTGACTTTCAGTTCAAGTTGCGGATGGTTTCAATCCTTTCCTGTGTGATTGCTGGTGAATTCTGTGTCTTGTTAAGGGACATTCTCTGTCGGAGAGTGTATATCTTTGATTATCAGATTACTAGTGCATTTATGGTCTGTCTGTCTGTTTGTATGTATGTCTGTCTATCGGTTTGTCGGTCAGTCGGTCGGTCGGTCGGTCTGTCGATCGGTCGATCGGTCCGTGCGTCTTCCTGTTCGTCTATCTGCCTACCTTCCTGTCTACCTATCCAGGTACATATTTACCCCAATTGCCCATCTAACTACCTACCTGTCTGTCTGTTTGCCTATCATTATATCATGATTCTTTTACTATTCTCTGCTTACCTACCTTTCTGTCCGTCTGTCTGTATGTATGTCTGTCCGCCTGTCTGCCCCCTGGTCCTGTCCTACACAACTGCAACAGATCAGTGACCCGTTCTCTATACGTTCCCCATGCAGAAGTCCTAGAGCGCCACATAGTGAGGGGAGTCTACTGCGCCGACGCCATAGTTGTGGCTGTAGGTCTGAAGACCATGGACGACTCCAGACTGTTGTTCCGGTGTAAGAGAGACGGCTTGTGGATCAATGAGGCCAAGGTGGTGCATCCTGACCTGGTGGCCTACAACGGGGTCATCCATGGGATAGACACGGTCCTCCTGCCCGACTCAGGTGAGTACACCCGCTGCCATCTGTGGCAATCAGTGTATTACATGTGTAACAGGATGCTAGTGGGGATGGAACACACGCCAATCGCAGCTGAAGCCCAGATTGTGATTAAAACATATGGAATATTATATGGCTTAGGGATAATCCTCTGTTTAAAATTTGACAGGGGCAAGAGTTGAATCCATTCACCTCAGCACTGTGGGCCCAGAACATGTGGGCAGTAACTACATAGAGAGACCACGACTACCACGTCACATCCTTCAACACTGGCCAGAATTTGATCCTCTTATGGCATTTTAAGGCATTGAAACGCGCTGCTTTTATTTCTTTATTTAATGCTAAGAGTTAACATTCTGAGGACTAACTGGTAATATGCCGGTCTCCCTGGCGAAGACGTTAAGGACGTTGTTCGTAATCAGTGTTGCCATTTTGACGCTTTTCGCACCAAATTTAGTGCTTTTTCAAGCCATTTAGTGCCAAAATGTTGCATTTAGCGCGGCCGCGCGAATTTGGTGCTTCACAATGTTTTTGTATTTTTTTTTGGGGTGCTTTTTGGTGCTTTTTTAGGGTGGGTAAAAATTATTTTAAAAATCATATTGGGAACACTAAAAAGTCGAATTTGAACTGAAGCGAGAGAGTAAAACAGTCTTAGTACATTACCGCAAATATTCAAGTAATTTAACTCCCTTTAATATGATTTAGTTGAAGTTAGTGATTGCAACGAGCATGCAATATGCAATGCGTTAAAAGATTGTTTAAACAAGAATAGACTTGAGTTGCAAAGACTAGTTGCACTCGGCACTGACAATGCATCTGTCATGACAGGTGTAAACAATAGAGTTAATACAAAATTAAAATCCGAAGTTCCTCATCAGGTACTAATTAGGTGTGTATGTCATTCCCTTCAGCTGGCAGTGTCACAGGCTGCAGCTGCTTGTCTGCTCAGGAACATAGAGTTCCTGATAAGAGAAACATATAACTGGTTTTCACACTCAAGTTTTCGTCAAGCTAAGTACAGGGAGCTTTTTGCTTCAATAAATGATTGACAACATCCGCCGAAGGTTGTTCAATTAAGCCAGACCCGATGGTTGTCCATTCAATCTGCCATTGTCAGAATATTGCAGCAGTGGGTCGAGCTCAGAACTCATTTTGATATAGCAAGACTCAACGAGCGCTGTTATCCAGCAGAACTTCTACATTCTATGTTTAGTGAAATGAAAAACTATGTGTATCTCATATTTCTCAAGAAAATTTTGGGAGACGTTCAAAGTGAGAATAAGAAATTCGAAGCAGATATGCAGGATGCAACACAACTACTCAGCGATATTGTCCACCTTACTGATTCTATCAGTTCAAAGATTGCTATTCCTGGGGAAAAAAATAACAGGAAGTGATGCTATTCAAGATTATTTAGATCCTAATCCCAATCTAGGTTATGGGTTTGAGAAAGAAATAGCAAGCTACAAGTTTCCTGATGAGAAAGAAATCCGTGGAAGGTGCATACGTTTTTAATAAAGCTATTGACACAGCTGCGTTTACGTTTGCCCGATAACGTTTGAGTGTTGCAGTCCATGTCATGTCTTAGTGGAAGTGAATGCCTACAGCCAATGAAGCCCTGTATATTGGATCTTGCTAAAATGTTTGTAGAAGATCTCACCCGCATCGATTTCCAGTGGAGAAAACTTCATCATATGCAGTGGACACAGACCTCTGACACACTTGGACTGTGGGTAGAAATAGCCTCATACAGGGATGCAACCGGCGAAATTCCTTTCCAAGATTTTGCAGATTTAGCTTTAACTGTGCTCATTTTGTCTCATTCTAATGCGGACGTGGAGCATATTTTCAGTCAGAAGGGAGTTATAAAACCATAATTGCGGAACAGACTGAGCATCAAGAGTTTGACAGCTGTTTTGACTATTAGATATGGAATGAAAAGATATGGCAAATGCTGTCATGATTATAAACTACCAAAGGATATTCTACGAAAAATTGGATCACAGTAGGCATATACACGTTTTTTTCAATCATCAAAATCATCATCATCATCATCATCATCATCATCATCATCATCATCATCATCATCATCATCATCATCATCATCATCATCATCATCATCATCATCATCGCAGACGAGCAAACACAGCAGGAAATAGCCACAGAAACTGAAGAGAAGTTATCTGACTGGGATTTGGCAGATCTGGAGTAAACTTCATTCTAATATTCAGTGATAATAATAAATTATAATGTGCTACTTTATAACATTTTGAATGAATACCGCCAGTGCTTGTGTTAGTGCTGTCCCCCCAAAAAAAATATTAATATAATTTAGTGCTTTTTTGGCTCGAGAGTAGTTCTGATTGGGATTTTGCGGATCTGGAATAAACTTCATTTTAATATGAAGTGATAATAATAAATTATAATGTGCTACCTTGTTACATTTGTAATAAAAACCGTTGTTGCTTTTGTTTTGGTGCTTCCCAAAAACGTTTGGTGCTTTTTGGTGCTTTTTTGGGTCGATTTTGGTGCTTTTTCATCAAAAGGAAATGGCAAAACTGTTCGTAATTCAGAATACTCTCGTACGAAACACAGCTGCGCGAGATTCAGCAGCAGATCGCGTCACGCAGGTTACGGAGGTATGTGAGCCGGTCGTTCAGAAAGCAATGGCAACGTAAAACTTGCTAAGACATTAACAGCAGCTGACATATGCTGGCATTCACTGCAATGTCAAGTAAAGGATATGCGAAAAGAAAAATTGGTAATTTAGTCAATATGGTAGTGCGCTGAAACCGCGGGGTTTCGTTAAATCGCTTCTTTGCCCGCACATTTCCAATTTTCTCAAGAACACAACTCAAGGTAATTAGGTGGGAAGCCTGAGAAAACCATGCTTTTAACTCTCAACTTATTAGATGAAACAACAATCTAGGGTAGGTTGATGGCAGCGAGCACTGTTTGTGTTCTGTTTGCTGTATTCTTTGTTGCCTGTCTGGTCTTGGTGACTGGAATCACTGGGGCTTTGCTCCTTTCTGTGTAGACAGCACCGTGTCTTTGTTCCCTTCTGTGTTGACTGCACGGTATCTTTGTTCCTTTCTGTGTTGACATCATGAGGTCTGTGTTACCTTCTATGTTGACAGCATGAGGTCTGTGTTACATTCTGTGTTGACAGCATGAGGTTTGTGTTACCTTCTGTGTTGACAGCATGAGGTCTGTGTTACCTTCTGTGTTGACATCATGAGGTCTGTGTTACCTTCTGTGTTGACAGCATGAGGTCTGTGTTACCTTCTATGTTGACAGCATGAGGTTTGTGTTACCTTCTGTGTTGACAGCACGAGGTCTTTGTTCCCTTCTGTGTTGACAGCATGAGGTTTGTGTTACCTTCTGTGTTGACAGCATGAGGTCTGTGTTACCTTCTGTGTTGACAGCATGAGGTCTGTGTTACATTCTGTGTTGACAGCATGAGGTTTGTGTTACCTTCTGTGTTGACAGCATGAGGTCTGTGTTACCTTCTGTGTTGACAGCATGAGGTCTGTGTTACATTCTGTGTTGACAGCATGAGGTTTGTGTTAACTTCTGTGTTGACAGCATGAGGTCTGTGTTACCTTCTGTGTTGACAGCATGAGGTCTGTGTTACCTTCTGTGTTGACAGCATGAGGTCTGTGTTACCTTCTGTGTTGACAGCATGAGGTTTGTGTTACCTTCTGTGTTGACAGCACGAGGTCTTTGTTCCCTTCTGTGTTGACAGCACGAGGTCTTTGTTCCCTTCTGTGTTGACAGCATGAGGTTTGTGTTACCTTCTGTGTTGACAGCATGAGGTCTGTGTTACCTTCTGTGTTGACAGCATGAGGTCTGTGTTACATTCTGTGTTGACAGCATGAGGTTTGTGTTACCTTCTGTGTTGACAGCATGAGGTCTGTGTTACCTTCTGTGTTGACAGCATGAGGTCTGTGTTACATTCTGTGTTGACAGCATGAGGTTTGTGTTAACTTCTGTGTTGACAGCATGAGGTCTGTGTTACCTTCTGTGTTGACAGCATGAGGTCTGTGTTACCTTCTATGTTGACAGCATGAGGTTTGTGTTACCTTCTGTGTTGACTGCACGAGGTCTTTGTTCCCTTCTGTGTTGACAGCATGAGGTTTGTGTTAACTTCTGTGTTGACAGCACGGTGTCTTTGTTCCCTTCTGTGTTGACAGAACGGTATCTTTGTTCCTTTCTGTGTTGACAGCATGAGGTCTTTGTTCCCTTCTGTGTTGACAGCATGGGGTCTGTATTACCTTCTGTGTTGACAGCATGGGGTCTGTGTTACCTTCTGTGTTGACAGCATGAGGTATGTGTTAACTTCTGTGTTGACAGCATGGGGTCTGTGTTACCTTCTGTGTTGACAGCATGAGGTCTGTGTTAACTTCTGTGTTGACAGCATAAGGTATGTGTTACCTTCTGTGTTGACAGCATAATGTATGTGTTACCTTCGGTGTTGACATCATGAGGTATGTGTTACCTTCTGTGTTGACAGCATAAGGTATGTGTTACCTTCTGTGTTAACAGCATAAGGTATGTGTTACCTTCTGTGTTGACAGCATGGGGTCTGTGTTACCTTCTATGTTGACAGCATGAGGTTTGTGTTACCTTCTGTGTTAACAGCATAAGGTATGTGTTACCTTCTGTGTTGACAGCATGGGGTCTGTGTTACCTTCTATGTTGACAGCATGAGGTTTGTGCTACCTTCTGTATTGACAGCATGAGGTCTGTGTTACCTTCTGTGTTGACAGCATGAGGTCTGTGTTACCTTTTGTGTTGACAGCATGAGGTCTGTTTTACCTTCTGTGTTGACAGCATTAGGTCTTTGTTCCCTTCTATGTTGACAGCTCGGGGACTTTGTTCTTTTTTCTTAGTCTTTCGAGCGGACTGCTGTATCATCATCAAGAACCTTGCCGACTGATGTGAGTAATCGTGCCACTCCAGGCCTGGTTATCTCCACCGGCATGTATCAGTTCTTCCGCTGACACCCTCCCATCCAATGACACAAGCATGTCAATCATTTTCTCTCGCTGTTTTCCTCTGTCTATCTTTCTGCAAATCTGTCCAGTTGTCACAATATTTTCCAGTTATTTCCTTCTAATAACGTCTCCAAAAATGATGATTGCCTTTCTCTGATGTCTGTGTGTCATATCCTCTTTCAAAAAAGATTAAATCACTAATTTGGCTGTTCAAAGAATTTCCAACATTCTTCTGTAAAACCACGTTTGAGTGCAAGCCACATATTCAGACACCCCCCACAGGTCAGCGGGTCTGACGTCAGGATGCATGTGTAAGCGCTTGACTTCACCTAGACAGATCTAGAGCAACATAACAGACTAGTTTTATTTTTTTAAATAACAATTTCATGTGATAAGGAAAACTCAATGACAGCTGCAGCTGCATACAATTCCAGCGATTTTTGTGTGCCTCGAGGAGGCTGGTTTAAATGTCATCGAAAAATAGGCAACATTCATTGTGTTTTATTGTGGCTGAATAGTCCAGAGTACACCAGACCAAGAGAAACATACTTAGTGCCCTGTAGGTAGACTGGGCAAAGAGAAAGACAAACAGACACCAAATGCCCTGCTGGAAGACTGGGGGAAGACAAAGAGAAACAGACAATTGATGTCCTGCTGGTAGGCTTGGGGTAAACAAAGAGAACCAGACACCTAATTCCCTGCTGGCAGGCTGGGGGAAGACAAAGAGAACCAGACACCTAATGCCCTGCTGGTAGGCTGGGGGAAGACAAGGGACACCAGACTTCTAATGCCCTGCTGGTAGACTGGGGAAAGAGAAACGTTAGAGAAGGCATGCCGCAGACATTTCTACTGAAATGGCATGAAATGGCATGCAGATCTGACGAATACTGAATACTAAAAATCTACAGCACTGCACCCGAGTCATCTCCACACATTCTACATCCACCCCAGCTAGAGTTTCCAGATACGTGGGCACCAAAAGGAGGACATAATAAGACAAAAAGGAGGACAAAGGAGGACGTAATAAGACAAAAAGGAGGACAAAGGAGGACACATTGAAAGTTTCTTTTAAATCGTACAATTGTATTACAATAGCTGCCAAATGCGAGAACACATTTCTACCTTCCCTTCTGTTAATGACTCCAAAATTCATATTGGCATTGTCACCAGCAAAAGCAACACATTTGGAGTACAAATCATGTTTTGGGTGTTCTCAAAATATACTGTGATATAGTTTCTGAGGTTTCATTTGGTGTATTGTCTAACTCGAGAATCTTAGTTTGGATTCCACCTGCTTTCCAGTCAAAGTATTTAACAACGATCGGAAATATCGTCTGCGTACCGTGATTGCTAGCATCAGTCGAAAGACCGAAACATGAAATACCACTTAAAGATTTATCCAATTCCTAAACAGTTTGGGATCCAATTACCTGGTTTATTATTGCTTCAGTCTTTGTTTTTGCACAAGCAATATTTTTAGCAATTTCTGAATCTTCAAATAATGTGTGCATCAAACCAGCTGTGCAGGTCATCGAGTTGTAAGACTGATGATAATAAACTGTATGAAATGCCAAAGTTGCTTCAGCCACATGCGCTTTCAGCAACACATTTGAGTAATTAGGTTGAAAAAAAAAGACGTCAATGTGCTAGATGACGCGGACACTTTGATTAGGTTTCTATGTCTCTCACTGTCACCATGGCGCTCCAAGTCAGTAGTCAGTAGTTCCTTTGTTGGCAACGGACAAGTAACTATCGCAAATAGCACACTTTGCCTCATTCTCGTTGCGTCCTTCTACGAAGCATGGAAACTTATTTTTCATAGTGTTCGGGAATTTGCATTTTCTCTTTGTAGAAGCCATTTCCGTAAACATAGATGGCAAAAATTACAAATTAAAAAAACAATTTTAAGTGGCGCCTCTGCTAACGGAACCGGAAATAACATTAACATTTTGACCATAGAGACTACAGCATTGTTAGTGTTGCCGAATAGAGCAACAGTTAGATTCAAAATATACAAATAATTGGTGTTTCACATTTGGTATAAATAGGAAAATTAAATAAATATTATTAAACAATGGGTTTTAATAAAGAATGTAAACACACGGTAGAGTGCAGATACATTGTAAGTTGTAACAACAATATATAAACCATGATAGCATAAAATATTTACAAAGCCGGACATTTTAAAGGTTTTTAGCTTTGTCTGCCGGACGGAGGACATGAGGCTAATAAGGAGGACATGTCATCTCTTTGCCGGACGTCTGGCAACCCTAACCCCAGCACAAGCCACCAAGTTGCCATGCTAACGATTCCAGCAGCACTTGGTCAACGTCCGCGTGATTTGTGCCTCTAACAAATGACGGTCAAGTGTGCAGTGATGCAACAAGAAAACCCTAACCTGCACAGTTCGCTTCGACTGGGTCAGCTAGGCGGCCTTAATTGTTCGGGCTCTAGACCCGCCTGTCTTACACTGCAAGGTGCTATAGACAGTAAGAACAGCCCCCCCCCCCCCCCCCCCCACCACCACCCCCAGCTGAAAGTGGGCAGTGATGAACAGAGGGAACAAGAGTTAGCTATTGACCCTCAAAACAATGTATTCACTTAGCGAATTTAAACACAGAATCCACAAAGAAAATGTTGCACGATTTATTGCCTGGCATATTTCGCTGCATCTCGTCAGGTGCATGCTGCAGTGTCTTATATCAAATGAAGAGGATAAACGAATGCTATTCTGGCTATAATAAATAGTCATTGATACTTTCCGAATGTAGACCAGTGACTGTATGTGTCTGTCTGCTTATCTGTGAAGTTTTCTGTACTTTGAATACTGCTCTGTCTGCCTGACTGTCTGTTTGTTATTGTGCTCCTATGAATCTTGCTCTGGCTGTCTGTTACTATGGGCGTACTATCCCTGATCTGTTTGTCTGCCTGTTACTATGAGCGTATTATTCCTGATCTGTATGTCTGTTACTAAATGCGTATGAATCTTGTTCTGTCTGTCTGTCTGTCTGTCTGTCTGTCTGTCTGTCTGTCTGTCTGTCTGTCTGTCTGTCTGTCTGTCTGTCTGTCTGTTACAATGAGCGTATGAATCCTGCTCTAACGGCCCAAATATATCCTTTCTGGTTGTATGTACTGTTATCACTACTATATATGCCATCTACTACAGCCATGCATGCCATCTGTCAACATATGGCAAACCTCAATGTCCACCAGCACTAACCCTGACTTTTCATCTTTCCAGTTAAATCCGCGGCCGAGCTGCTACACGACATGCACCTGGACAAGTTCCTGGAGCTGGCCATTCGATCAGGCGTCAACTACACCCTGGGCACCGACAACATCACCCTGTTCATCCCCACAGACAAGGCTTTTCGAGGTCAGTATCTACTCACGCTCACTCATTCCACGTAGGTCTTGGCCTGAAATATCATCAAGGTGTGAGCGCTGCCAGTGGCACAGGCCTTCACGCCTCTCTACAGATCTCAGTCTTTGGTGCTCTTAATGACCTCTATAGACCTCTATAGCTCCCTTCTCTGACTCTGATAATGCATTCAATCACGTGCCGTCTCCACAATGAATGTTGGCTGTAATGGATCTCGCCTTTGATTCTACATTCTGTCAGACTGCTGTTAGTTCATCTCTTGATGTTATTTTCCCAATTGTATAGTTGTCTACCTCTTATTCGCTTGCATTAAACCTTACCCTCCAGCATCGTTTATATAAGGATGTTATGTCTTTTAACGTGGCCGAAATATCTCACTTGCCTCTTTTTTATTTCTTTCATCAGCTCTCTTTCTGATCTGCAGAATTATATGAAATCTTGGAAAGATAACGTTATGGCTTTCCCTTGTTTTCCACATCCACACTGCATGAAATATAAAATGTGACAATCGGTGTCCAGAAAACAGAGGTTATGAACATTGCTCGAGAACAAATAGAAAGCCAACCACTAAAGCAAATGAAACATTTACGATACTTAGACCGAAGAATATCATCCGTTGAAAGTATGACAGCAGATTATCATCCGTTGGAAGCATGACAGCAGAATATCATCCTATGAAAGCAGAATATCATCCGACGGAAGCGTGACAGCAGAATATTATCCAATGGAAGCGTGACAGCACAATGTCAACCGATGGAAGCACGACAGCAGAATATCATCCGATGGAAGCGTGACAACAGACTATCATCCGTTGGAAGCGTCACAGAAGAATATCATCGACTGGCGGCATGCCATCAGAATATCATCCGATGTAAGCGTGACAACAGAATATCATTCCATGGAAGCACGACAGCAGAATATCATGGAGAATACTAACATACGTCGATCATATATGCAGTAATTCACGTGAAATGACTGGGTCCGTGTCCCAATACAGTTAAAGACAGTCGAGGTTATTGACAAAGAAAGACCGGTGCTCAAATGTCTTCCTACCGACATGCTTTCATTGAACGAACCAACGAAAGCTCACGAACTTTACTTCCAAAAGGTCACAAATTGAGCACGCAGGCCCGTCTTACATTCGGCCCTTCCAGTCACCCATCGTTCGCACATCAGGTATCTATCATAATCGTTACATTTGCATTGAAAAAACAAAAACAAAAACAATAATACTAATGTAACATACTGTAAGCAAAGAGCGAACAGAAACATTTCATATTTCAACGGTATATCAATGCATAAGATGTGATGCTAATAAGACACACACACACACACACACACACACACACACACACACACACATACGCGCGCGCACGCATGCACGCAGACACACACAGACAGACAGAGAGAGAGAGAGAGAGTACACGAAAAAATAGGGGGAACATGCCTACGACGCCTATGATACATCACACAAGAACAAACAATCAGAAACGGTGACGTAAGAACACACGCAGAGTCATTAATAGCAAGTATGTACCGGTCCCACTTCTAAGACTTGACACCTATTGTGTATATGTGGCAAGACCCATACTTCCTCGACCAATCAGCACTCTATGTGATCAGCCGTCTTCTCTTCGAAGGTAATTTCCATGTATCCATTTTAAGCCTGGTTGGTCTAAGAGCCGTGTTAATTTAAAAATAAATAAATAAATAAAATTATCTAATGAGGATTCGAACACATGGTCGAAAGATTGAAGGAAAATCACTGCCCTGTCACGGCTGTAGTTTGCTTATATTGAAAACAATGGTCGTGTTACGATATTATTAGAAGAAGTTGCCCCACGAAGATCTCTGGCACGACACAATGGAAACAGCAAGAGATGGCGCCCACAAGTATTGGATCGATGTAACATGTAAGTCATTGAATGCCACCATGTAAGAAGCACACCACTGAGCTCTATCTAGATATTTACTTTTTACCTGAAGCTGCAAAATCAAGCTAAGAAAAAAGAATAAAATGATTTTGAAGAGAAACGGAGAAGGGTTCAGGAGAAATAGCCTCTGTCTTGTAATGTCGTGGCGTAGCATATATGACACTGGTGATCGAGTGAAATGGCGAGTCATGACCGCCCACGTTTTCCGGCATGGCACATGATTGATTGATTCAGCATATTTGATGCCGTTTAACTTTATTCATTTTCTATCTGAACGAGTGATATATTTTTTGTTTCCATTAAACTCGTGTATGGCAGTCACTCATATACCACGTCTTCCCCGATTAGAAAGGGAGAATTGATTCTTTAGTACAACTCTAATGATTAGACAGAGAGTATATGGAATGATGGTGTCAAGACCAACCAATAGAAAAGAACACCAACTTCCTAAAAGCATTAGAGCGCATAACAGATCTTTACACCAGCACCAACACTCCACTGATGTAAATGGAGGAAGAGAAGAAGAAGAAGAAGACCGAAGTCTTCACTTTGATAATTAGAGGAATAGAAGAAGAAGAAGCTGGTTCATTCTTCACATTTGCCTCCTTCACAGTTGTCAGTAATGTGTTTGTGGGGGGATGTGACAAGATTATCTTGTCTTCATGATCGTACTCCCTTAATTGACACCTTTTCTATATAGAGTTACTTAAGAACATCTTTTTTTTTTCATTCAGACATTCCGCCCATCTTCAATGCACCCAAAGTGTAACAACCTCTATTTTATGCCACCCACTCTGGGAGAAGAATATCGCCATTTGTAAAATCATTTTATGCGAGAGAATTAACAACAGCACGGAGAACTGTGTGACAGCAGGAAAGAGTTGAAGTGTCAAAGACACACGTAGACAGAGGGAGACACAAATGGGTGGCTGCTCGGCACCGAGACAATCAGCAAGTGAACCTTTCAATAAAACCAGGGAACAGATAGTTGAGACGAACACACAGCATTCACAATCAAGCTATGCGCACGATGATAATGTTAATGATGATCATGATAATAATTGCATGTATCATTGACTCCTCTTCAGAACTCAATCCGAGATACCTAGCAGCCCTCAGCAAGGAACCGCTAAAGATGGAACAACTAGCCAAGTACCACATTGTCAAGGGTCGTATTGCGGAGGGCGACCTCGTGGGGGACACGGCCTTGGACACCTTATCCGACTTGGCGGTCAAGATTAAGGTCAAGGTCACCAGACAAGTAGGTCACATACAATTAAGGTCTTCGTCATAAACATCCTGTGCTACTTCCTCAATGGATGCTCTCGGCGATGGATCTCCAAAAGTGTCTTTTCTGCTTTCTGCGAGACGGTATTTTGACCTGATCTTTATGTTATACATTCTCATAGACTGTATCTAGACCATATCTTTATGTTATACATTCTGCTAGACTGTATCTTGACCATATCTTTATGTTGTACGTTCTCATAGACTGTATCTTGACCATATCTTTATGTTGTATTCTGCTAGACTTATCTTGAGTTTATCTTTATGTTGTACATACTGCTAAACTGTATCTTGACCCTATTTTTATCTTGCACATTCTGCTAGACTATATCTTGACCATACCTTTATGTTGTATGTTCTCTTAAACTGTATCTTGACCCTATTTTTATGTTGTACATTCTGATAGACTGTATCTTGACCATATGTTGATGTTGTCCATTGTGCTAGACTTATCATTAGGACAAGAGGGAGCCGGAGCGCGAGGGGGGGGGGGAGAAGAAGAAGAAGTATAGTAGTAGTAGTAGTAGTAGTAGAAGTAGTAGTAGTAATATAGTAGTAGTGGTTGTTGGGGTGGTGGTGATGGTGGTGGAGGCGGCGGCGGTAGAAGAAGAAGAAGAAGAAGAAGAAGAAGAAGAAGAAGAAGAAGAAGAAGAAGAAGAAGAAGAAGAAGAAGAAGAAGAAGAAGAAGAAGAAGAAGAAACAACAGCAGCAGCAGCAACAGAAGTAGAAGAAGAAGAAGAAGAAGAAGAAGAAGAAGAAGAAGAAGAAGAAGAAGAAGAAGAAGAAGAAGAAGTCCATTTTATTAATTTGACTTCTTTTCTCTCATAAAAGTGTTTTAGCATATGCAGACCCGGATAAAATTCATGTAAACACTGTCAAAGTAATGAAATTAACAGACAGGTATTGACAGAACAACATAAAAACAGACAGATGTTATCTGACCTTGTTGTGTCTAGTCTGGCCTTATGTTATCTTGTCTGTCCTTGTTGTGTTCAGCCTTTTGCCTTGCCTTGTGTTGTCTTGTCTGTTCTGTACTTGTCCTGTTTTGTCTTTTCTTGTCTTGTCCTGTGTCTGGCCATGGTTTGTCGTTCTTTCGTTGTCTTATGATGTTATATTGTCTCTCTATGTCTACATTGACCGGACTTCTTTCTCATTATTTGGGTTTATCTTAGTTTGCTTTTATTTGTCTTATTTTCGTCATGTCCTCTCTGTCTTCCATCTGTTTTGTCTTGTTCTGTCTGATCTTCATTTGTTTTTATTTTTTGTTTTTGTTTTTATGTTCTGTATCGTGAATTCTATTTACTCGTCTTGTCTGCCCTTACTTTGTTTTGTCCTGCCTTGAGTTGCCGTGTCTTGTTTTGTGTTCTTCTGTCTTGGTCTATTTTGCCGTGTCTTGTGTTGTTTCTCTCTGTCCCGTTTTGTCTTGCCATGTCTTGATATGTTTCCCTCGTTTTGTTTTGCTTGTCATCTCTACCCAATGGCGTACTGCCGACAATTGCTTAGAATACCGTCTGCTCCTTTCGTTGATGTGGGAATGTCAAACTCCTCTCTGATGTGTCAGATGTGTTGCATTGACTAGCGAGATCCCATGTCGTTGTGGAATAATTATGATGTTATCAAGACATCTTCACCTGCTCGTCGCGCTCTTTCAAATCCAATAGTTAACGGATATAGGTCAACCATACAGACAATCACAGGTACAACTTAACGCTTCCATAAGTCTTTTTCATCATCATCATCATCATCATCATCATCATCATCATCATCATCATCATCATCATCATCATCATCATCATCATCATCATCTAGCACAGTGGTTCTCAACCTTTTTTGGCCCGTGCCCCCTTCACCATATTTTCAGAACGTCATTCCCCCCCCCCCCCTTTTTCGTATTTCCTACCTAAAAATTTGGCCCGTGCCCCACTTCGCCATATTTTCACAACGTTATCCCCCCTCCCTCCTTCGTATTTCCTACCTAAAATCCCCCCTTCCGCTCCTGCCCCTACACAGTATATGTAATAATGGAAGCACACACCAAAACAAGTCTAGACGTCCACGTAAAACGTGATTTGTGGGTCTACTTACTTTATAAAATGAATTTTAGAAGGGGTGAGACGTACAGAACCGTAACGTATGAAGAGAAAAACAATATCAAGTAATTGGTTCTTGTATTAACGCGATCTTGAAATAATCTTCATCCCCCCCCCCCACCTTAAAACCCTAAAATTCCTCCCTGGTGGGGGTGGGGGGGGGGTGGGGATTCTTCACCAGCTGAGAACCACTGATCTAGCAGATAAGTTGCAGAACGTCGCTCTCATCACATGCTCTCGATCTCTCGCCAGTTCTCTTGCCTCATAACCCTCACGTCCGCGGTGTCTGCAGTGTCCTGTGTTCATTATCGTGCTTCTCCCAGCAACCACGCCTCACATCCCTGTTCTCTCCCAGTCCCTGTGACATTTAACATGTCTAAAGTATTTCAGTTTCGTAGATATTATGTTGTTTATAAGCCAGGTTTATTCCAGGGTCAGATCTTTCGGAATGTCAGTATTTGTGTTCTTGTTGGTCCATGATATTCAAAGAACGTGTATCTATATTTAAGCTCAATTTTCTTCCTTAATTATTGCGAACTAGACCATGACTCATATCCTTACCTTGCAGCAGGAAGATGCAAATTCATAAAAAATGCTACTCTAATTTGATTCAGCTTTCATCACAAAAACAGAACACTCAGCTAGAAAAGTAAACGGTTACAATCACACGGAAGTAATCAACATGTCTGAACGAAATAACACACACAATGAAAATAATCACAAAATTAAATTTGGCAATGTAACACGGCAGGAAAGAAGGAGGTGAACAGGAAAGGCGGAAAGATATAAGCGTGTTTTAAAAAGAAAACATCTGTGTCCAGAAAAATATAAATGGAAACAAAGATATACAACATATATGCTTCAATAACTGAAGGGTGAGTATTAATTCCTGTTGGGTGGATGATACCATTGCTGCTGATGAAGCGATTTTGTTAAGATAAGTCGGACAATATGGTCACCTGTGTCGTATTTATGGTCTTTCCTATGTCCAGCTGGTCAGCTACATTTTGTGTTCATTGTATGTCTCTATCAGTTGGACAGCAAGCAGTCTTATTTCTTTTCATTCGAACAAGTTGGCCGAACTATTATTTCCTCTAATATCTACTTGTATCGTTTCCTCTAATATCTACTTGTATTGTTTCCTCTAATATCTACTTGTATTGTTTCCTCTAATATACTCCCACAAGAATAGCGAAAATTACAACTTATATCGTAACATAGCAAAAACAAAGAAAATGCATGCAGATAAAACTATTATGGAGAAACAATTATATGTTAATGAGGAAAAACTTTACGGGGTTGACATTTCGCATATCTTTCCAAAAATGGTTACACAATGAAAGAACTTAAAAGAAAAAAAAACTTAATATCTATTGATTTTCAACACCTAACACAAATGGATAAACTGTGGAATGGGACAAATAGGACCACAACATACGCCTGTGAGACCCGGACATTTACTAATCATTCTGAACAACGCATAAATGCATTGGAATATAACTGTTATACACAGGTTCTAAGAATATCTTGGATACAGAAAAGAACAAATACATCCATATGACAAGAGCTGAATATTGAAGAAGGTTGGCTACTAAGGACAATAAAACAAAGAAAATTGAAATATTTTGGTCACTTGAAACGCCATGAAAGTTTGGTGAACAAGGGGTATATTCCTGGGAAGAGAGGAAGAGGAAAGTAAAGAGAAGATGGGTGCAGGATGTGACAGATGATCTCCAGATGGGTATATCAGGCACAGGGCATCTTGCTTGTGATCGAGAAGTTTTCCTGAAAGTTGTTATGGGAGCGAGGTTCTGCAAAGAACATACTACTAAATGAATGAATGAATGAATGAATGAATGAATGAATGAATGAATATCTGCATTCGAATTGTTGAATGCATGTACTTTACATTCTGATTTTGCATATAGGATGCCCATTACAATCACCAAGTGGTGCTTGATGTTATATATTCTGAATACAACAATGAACTATTTCAGGGAGTTACCGTGGACAAGGCAACGATTGAAGAACATAATAGAGAATGCAAGAATGCCATGGTTCATAAAGTGGACAAAGTGATGGTGCCCCCAGAGAACAGTCTCTTGGACTACATACTGGACGATACCGACCTGAGGTGAGAGACTTAAGTTGATCAATCCCTGAGCTGGCGATGAAGCCTTCAGCCTCGTCTCTGTGACAGTGCAAGCTTTCTTGCGTCGCTATCCTGTGTGCTGCATCTGTCTATAGGGCCATTGCGCTGCTCACCAGCATCCTGTGGCACGCCGATAAGAGTGGGCGGTCATGGTTCGCCATCACACACGATCACCAGAGTCCTGGATCAAGTCTGTGGTCCTATTCTGCTTATGTCATGTGATCAACCAATGCAGGTGTTTAGCTCGTTGTCCTTCACTTGTTCTTTTTCCACGAATTCTGCCATTTGTCAATACGTGAACTTGATTATGTTCTCTCATAAAATGCCCATGAAATCTTGATTGTATACGTCTAATTTCTCTAATCAATTTAAGGTCTTTCTTGTAGGAATTACTTAGTCACCAAGTGCTGAAGTGTTGTTTGTAACATACACATTGTCCCCAATAGCTTGAGTAATCAATATGCTCCTTTTGGCGAATATTCTCTGTAGACTTTTGATGCTGCTTTCAATAAATCCATCCATCCATCCATTCATCCACCCACTCATCCATCCATATATATATATATATATATATATATATATATATATATATGCATATATATACACATTCACTCACGCTCAGATGACGGCCTCTACAATGCTCATAGATTGAAGGCCAAGACCAAAATTAGGAGGGTACTGATCAGAGAGTTGCTTTTTGCAGATGATGCTGCAGTTACGACCCACTCTGAGGAAGAATTGCAATGTCTACTATCTGCACTCTCCAATGCTTGTTCTGAATTTGGTTTAACAATTAGCAAAAAGAAGACAGAGATTATGTCACAAGGTGCACATGGGGTACCATCAATCTTTATTGACGACGCCGAACTAGAAATGGTAGACCATTTTACATATCTAGGATCAGTGTTAAATAGCAAATTATCCTTAGATCAGGAAATCAACATCCGGATTGGTAAGGCAGCAACAACAATGAACAGGTTAAGAAAAAGAGTCTGGGAGAACAGGAAGCTTACTGCCAAAACAAAAGTCCTTGTCTATCAAGCCTGTGTCCTTAGTACTCTTCTTTATGGCAGTGAAACCTGGACAACTTACTAACGCCAAGAGAAACGTTTAAACAGCTTTCATATGCGGTGTCTGCGAAGAATTCTTGGTATTAAGTGGCAAGACAAAATCACAAATACTGAAGTATTAGAAAGATCAGGTTGTGTGACGGTTTATTCCATGCTCAGTCTTCGTAGACTTAGATGGATAGGACATCTTAGGAGGATGGATGATAGTAGAATACCAAAGGACATCTTTTTTGGTGAATTACAGATGGGTAAGAGATCTCAGGGTCGGCCTTTACTTACTACGATACAAAGATGTGTGTACGCGGGACATGATTGATACAGGCATTGATAATGCACATTGGGAGCAAGTCGCCGCTGAACGTGTTGCATGGAGGGCAAACATCAGAAATGGAATAAAGTCAAAGGAGAAAATTATTGCAGAAAAGTCACACACCAAGCGTGTGAGATGTAAGATGGTGCATGATGGTGGAAATAACCACGTGTTCACATGCACCCACTGTGAACGGACATTTACAGCGCAAATTGGCCTTATCAGTCACACTCGCTACCGCCATAGGTAAAAGTTATTATGCCTTTTTAAAGCACAAACTATCGTCTGTCAAGACGGCAAGGTGCCAATATATATATATATATATATATATATATATATATATATATATATATATATATATATATGTGTGTGTGTGTGTGTGTGGGTGTGTGTGTGCGTGCATGTGTGTGTGTGTTTCTTTGCCACGAAGTGTGCTGTACCCTTCTGTGTTGCTGTATTTATCTGAAATGATAAGGTTATGCATTCACACTTCAGCAGTACTAACTGTACACATTCTTCGTTACACAAGCCATGGACGTAGACAACATCCATACATAGAACTCCTAACTATCTCAGACATCCCATAATGCCGGCAACTTTAATTTGGTGTAATCTACATGTACATCATGTACATCATCACTTGCTTACATACATGAATTATTCACTTTATACCTGATTTAAACACTTCACTAACAAGGTAAAAATGTATAAACCAACCAGGCAGTTGCTTCATACTAGTTGAACACTCCAAATTATCACAAACGGGGAAAAACTGACCCAACTATCCCCCCGAATGATCACTAACACTGTATTTAGAATACCTCATTTGCTTTCTCTCAAGTCGGTACACGAGCCTGCATACGTTTGTCCCCAACTGAATACCGGAACTAAGTGCTTGGTAGGTAGGCGGTTCGTCTTTAACTAGAGAAGGTACCAAGTTGGGTCGCTGACATTTAGTATTGGCCCACTGTCAATTCGGGTCAAGACATTCTTGCACTTGGCCCACGATCTGTTCGTGGAAGAAAACCGACTCATCAACATTAAACAAAACAAAACAAAAATGATTGACATGAACATACTACAAGGAAATATTTTATTGATCGTATTTTATGAATGTGTGTCAATACACAATCCCCAATTACTTTCACTCAGTATCTTCAAAAACATGACGATAATCAAGTCTCTTGTACTTTCCTTCAATATCTCCAAAGGTATGACGATAATCAATTCTCTAGTACTTTCCCACAGTATCTCCAAAGACAGAATGATAATCAATTATCTTGAACTTTTCCACAGTATGTTCAGAGACATGATGATAAAAAATTCTCTTATACTTTCCCACGGTATCTTCAGAGACATGATGATAATAAATTCTCTTGTACTTTCCTACAGTGTCTTCAGAGACATGGTGCGGAAATCAGGTATGGACGAGCTACTACTGCCTAATGGGAGTTACACAGTCGTGGCTCCAACAAACCGGGCCCTTTCCCAAGTGGATAAGAGGCAGTTGTACGATATACTTCACGATAAGGCACGCTTGAGAAAGGTAGGTCACTTTAGATGAAGATCTAGGGTAGAGATCAGAGCAGCTGTACCAGATACTTCACGATAAGGCACGCTTGAGAAAGGTAGGTCACTATGGATGTTGTTTGTCCATCAAATGATACTATGGATAAAGATCTAGTGAAGAGATCAGAGCAGCTGTATCAGATACTTCACGATAATGCACACTTGAGAAAGGTAGGTCACTATAGATGAAGATCTAGTGTAGAGATCATACAGTTGTTGTCATCGCCCAGCCCCGTGTTTGCAGTCAGATTGTACAGTTATGGATCACTTATAGTGCCTGATCTAAACTTTCATTGTTCATTCCGCTAGGATTTTCTCGAACGTTGATATTAATCCAGGCATTTCTGTGCCGGCTTGTAACTCTTTATTTCTCAACTGTTAACTCCATTATTGTGTGTCTTGGAACTTTTTACCTATATAATGAAGATATTTACAAAAAAAATAAATTTAGAAGATATGCGATGAATCATCACTGGGGGATTTAACATCAATAACATTAGACATGCGGATGCTATAGTATTGATTGTAGACAATGAGCAGGATCTGCAACATTTAGTAGATGCGGTTGTTACACACAGTGAACAACTAGGGTTAGAATTAAAATGTAAGAAGACACAGATTATGGTCGTCACTAGGAAGAAAGAAATGCCACAGCGTAAAATACAGGTTAATGGGAATATTCTTAAATAATTGAATAGGTACAACTATCTCGGAAGAGTCATACCATCTGATGGGAGTACTAGTAGTAGTAGTGGCAGCAGAAGCAGCAGTAGCAGCACTAGTAGTGGTATTAGTAGTGTAGTAGTAGTAGTAGTAGTAGTAGTAGTAGTAGTAGTAGTAGTAGTAGTAGTAGTAGTAGTAGCAGTAGTAGTAGTAGTAGTAGTAGTATCAGCAGTAGTAGCACTGAAGAAAAAGTAAAAGAAGACGAAGGGTGAGTAGAAGAAGAAGAAGAAGAAGAAGAAGAAGAAGAAGAAGAAGAAGAAGAAGAAGAAGAAGAAGAAGAAGAAGAAGAAGAAGAAGAAGAAGAGAGTTATTGATGGTGATTATGAATATGATGATGAGGATGATGATAGTGAATGATATCATACCAACAATTCCCGTATATGTTTCCATTCTCAGTTTGTCCAGCGACACGTGCTGAAACACATGGTGTTGAAATGCTCCATCCCGTATCAAGGCGTTTACACAACCAGATCTATACAGAGGGATGAAACAGACTTCGCCTTCGACGGAAGGAAGCAGCTCTACGTCAACAAACACTCACGAACCGTCAGCGAGGACATCCTAACATCCAACGGAGTCCTCTACAAGGTGGACCACGTCCTACCGTGCACGTGCGAGCCAACGTTGCGGTCTGCAAGGGGACAGTACTTCTCCAGTCATAGCTACCGCCGTCTTTACCGATAAAAGAAGGACCTGAAGAAGACAGCTTGCGTAGAAACCCTTGCATTGACATTTATGATAATTATGTAACGTGTTTTACAAAAGAGAATGGCAATCATTTTTACGGTGAAGTTTCAATAGAATTACAAATGTCCACAATAGGCAAACATTTCATTATTTCCATTTAGGTAATCATTATGATATTAGCACTGTATGTGAGTAGGTGGCTGTACAGAAACATGATACAATAATCTAGCGTTTCAACCAACAGTCTTCATCACTTTAATAAATGCAGATTAAGTTAATATAAAACGGTTTCTGTAAAAAGTATGATTAAATATATAATACAACACCATTATACATACCAACTAATACAAAGCACAATTGCAGCAGCTAAAGCAACAACAACAACATTTAATTCTTCTATTGCTACTACTATCTCTACTAGTACTACTACGACATCTGCTAGTACAAATAGTAGTAGTAGTAGTAGTAGTAGTAGTAGTAGTAGTAGTAGTAGTAGTAGTAGTTGTAGTAGTAGTAGTAGTTGTAGTAGTAGTAGTAGTAGTAGTAGTAGTAGTAGTAGTAGTAGTAGTAGTAGTAGTAGTAGTAATAATAGTAGTAGCACTACTGCTACAATAACAACAACAACTACTACTACTACTACTATTATTACCAATCCTACTTCTATTTATTGCTCTACCAACTACTAGTAATACTGCTTCTGCCTCTATTACTGTACGATTATTATTCTTATAAATTTTATTAATATTATTATTCACATCACTGTAATTACTTTAAAGATAATTTTACATTCAATATTACTGGATTTTCAAACTGTTTTCCAATGACAAAGACTGTTGGATTATGGCCCATAGTTTCTGCCCGGCCACCCAGTCACATAGTGCAACTGCACCACAACTGATGACGCAATAACCTGAATACCTAGCGAATCTACGTCAGTGTCTGCACATATACAAGGTGCATGCAATTATTGTTATCTCATGTTGATCAAACACCCCATTCTCCATCTCCCAGTGGCATCTCCTCTGCAGACATCGCTCCCATAACAGTTTCACGAAATTCAACACTATCATCAGCCAAATCTCCTACCTATGTTACTATCATCAGCCAAACCTCCTACCTATGTTACTATCATGTATGAATTATCTCACCGTCATTAGCCAAATTCCCTATGTTACTGCCATATGTGAATTATCTCTCACATCTTGAATCCATGCACGTTGTTTCTCTCCTCTTCTCCGCCTCCTCTGTACACTTCATCCCGTAACTATTTTTATCTAAGCTTTAATTCTTTTTAACAGGTTCCACAAATTTAATTTTCCTAATGTATACTTGAAATGTGCAACACATGGACAGAATATTTTATTGAATTACTAAATTGTGAAGCTCCAAGTAACACTTTCCCACAGGAAGAGGTTCTAAAGTGTGAACCACAAATTGAAGAACCTGCATTTGAAGAAATCCTACATGTAATCACACGACTTAAAAACAATAAGGCAACTGGAGCTGATGGAATTGCTGCTGAATTTATAAAGGCGGGTGGCCATGCATTACATCTAAAGTTATACGAACTAATAATAAAAATCCGGAGGACTGAAGAATTACCCCATGACTGGAAAGAGTCATTATTGACAAGTTCCAGTGTGAAAATTATATAGGAATATCACTACTGTCCATAAGCTATAAGATACTATCCGCAGTATTACTAAATAGACTAAAACCATATTCAGAAGACATATTAGGTGACTACCAGGCGGGTTTTAGACAAAACAGATCAACAATAGATCAGATATTTATCTTACGACAAATAGCCGAGAAACATTGGGAATATAAAAGAGATCTCCATAACATTTTTGTGGATTTTGAAAAGGCTTATGATAGTGTCCATAGGAATAGTCTATGGAATGCTATGCGGGAATTTGGAATACCAAGGAAGTTAATCAACATGACCAGACTATGCATGGAAGATACTTATAATATAGTAACATATAAAGGCAGGAAATCAGACCCTTTCCAAATAACATCTGGCTTGAAACAGGGTGGTGCACTATCGCCGCTACTCTTCAATCTGTCTCTAGAGAAAGTTGTAAGGAGGGTAAAGGAGGAATGTGATATTGGAGGAACATCCAAGCTGCTTGGTTATGCAGATGATATAGATATTATAGGGGGAAATGAAAAAAAGACATTGGAAATATTGACTCACTTAAAGGAAAAAGCCCAACAGATGGGGCTGGTTATCAACCAAGATAAGACAGAATATATGGTAATTTCAAGAGACGGAATGGCTAAAAACTCTGGCCACATACAAATAGATAATATGACGGAAACATACAAATACCTGGGTACAATCTTCAACTGGTCCAACTTCATAAGGGAAGAAATACAAACTAGAATCAATTCTGGAAATAAGATATACTATGCACTACAACATCTACTAAAATCAAAGGCGCTATCTCGTAACACCAAGATCACAATATAGAAAACACTGATCAGACCAGTTGTGCTGTATGGTTCTGAAACCTGGAGTACAACGAAAGGAGACGAAGCCTTGTTACAAACCTTTGAGAACAAAGTTTTAAGACACATCTTTGGACCCATTTGGGATACACAAAGTGGAGAGTGGAAAAGAAGAAGTAACAAAGACATTTATGATCTGTTTAAGTCCCCGCTAATCACTGGTATCATGAAGGCTAATAGACTACAATGGCTGGGGCATATAGAAAGAATGGAAGATAATAGGGAAACAAAACTCGCTTACTCAGGAAATAAATGACCGTAGACCCCGAGGTAGACCAAGAAGACGGTGGAGAGATAATACATGTACAGACCTACAAGCACTTGGAATCAACGACTGGCAAGAGAAGGTCAACCAGAGAGACGAATGAAGACGGATTATATCTGCAGCAAAGAACCTCAATGGCTCGGAACGCTGAAGAAGAAGAAGAAGAAGAAGAAGAAGAAGAAGAAGAAGAAGAAGAAGAAGAAGAAGAAGAGGAAGAAGAAGAAGAAGAAGAAGAAGAGGAAGAAGAAGAAGAAGAAGAAGAAGATACTTGTTTATTCACTCGGTTTGAATTCAAACATAGCCCACACACATGCTACTACGTATAAGCGCACTAGACTGATTTTTATCAGTGGATTAGCGTTCCCTATTACCAGTGTCCGTCACCATCAGGCGAACCCACTCCAACTTCAGAGGTACTTGTAATTTTGTCGCTAAGTCAAAATCGAGTTTTGACATACCTTCTTCTGTATTTAGCTCTTGTTGGTTATTTTCTTTATAAAGGCTCGCGGTTCCCCAAAAGCCTGAGCCGCCTCACGAGGTCCCACGTCCCCGTGTGTCATTCGGATGACCGCCTCTGTTGGTGACCCTGGCCAGATCAAGTTCAGATGACTATACTTTGACCTTTGTCGGATGGATTACATAGATAACCTTTACGTTTACTAGTGGTATGAGAATTAACAAAACAATAAATTCAAAATAATGTTCTCCCGTAGTGAATTTTAATAACGAAGATACAAAATCTGGTTGCTTTAGTTTACGGTGTGTGACTTCTGAAGGATGTACCTGTGAAGATGCAGAGACATATGCCAGTCAAGAGATGGTGCAATCTATTATTTGTGTCTTCGATATTCAATAGAATACATCTCTGAATCCTGGATTATGCTAAAATTGATTTGTCTTACAGCAACAGCGTAGGCGTTTCAAATTTGGTGCACGTGTTTTAGGAATGTTCTAATTATACGACACAGAGATAGCCAATGCCTAATAGACAATGAATGGGGTAAGGGTAATGCAAAGGGAAATAACTCTGGATTTGTATACATGATTGAACAAACCTTGATCAACTTACCTCCCTCTGCGGTAATGTCACTAAAACTTAACGAATGTTAGTTAGCCGACAGATCATCCTCATTGCACATCGAACCATTCAGTCCATAAGTGCTCGGATCCCCTCCTCAGCAAATCCCGCAACGTGTAGCGGCTAACGACACCAGTTCTGTGTTGGTTTATCAATCCTCTATGGCTTCCTGCTTAGTGTTCTTGTTTGGCCACACCTCTTTTAATTTGCTGTTTTCGCATCCTGACCATGGTTGTAGATTCAGTCATCACTTTGTTCTCGCAAAAGTCTTACTTCTCGTAGAAACGAATGTGTGTAGAGGCAAGTATGGCCGAATGGGTAAGAGCTATTAATCTTCCAGTGCGCTGATGCCGAGGTAGCGGATTCAATCCGGACACCGGTCAGTTAAACTAAAATGTTGACCTCTCGTCCTTGATTTGGAGACGTAAATTACAAGTACCTTAGAAGTTGAAATAGGTTCGTCTGATAAGGCGAGGGACACAGGTAATTGAGGAGAGCTAATCCGCATGCAACTATCAGTCCAGTGCACTCCACAGTTGTGACAACTACTAGTGGTAGACGAGCATGTATGAACTATGTGCAGGACTTTCTATAAGTCAGGTGTGTGATCTAGAGACCATCAATCGTGAAAAAGAGTGGGTTGAAGTTCCGGATGACATGACGGACTGGCACAATGTAGTAATAACACTGGGTCGTGAGTGCAGGTAATGGGCAGCGGGCCGCACTGAGTTTGAAGTGCTACAGCTGATCCAGAGCAACACACATCAAGGTGACATAGTCATCTACACCGATGGGTCAGTGGTGAGAAACAGACGTAGTGGCTGGGGCTTTATTGCAAAGGCTAATGGGCGAGTCTTAAAAAAGGAGAGCCTGGCATATGAGACTACGACCTCCAGCATGAGAATGGAGGTGGATGTAGTAACAGCAGCATTCCGGTGGCTAGAGGAGACTACTACAACACACGTTGTAGTCATTACGGATTCAAAGAGTATGCTTAGTAAGGTGGAGAAAGGAATGTTTCGTGTGGAATGGCTCCCGACGCTTCAGAGGTCACAGATCGTGAGAATTGTATGGATATTTTGCCCTGGCCATGCGGGTGTACTGGGGAATGAACAGGCTGATAGGCTAGCAGGGAAGGCACCTCTTGGTGGAATTTTGCCTATGGACACGGGGAGGTGGTCGTGAGCTTGTGGGACCAGGTGGAGAAGGCGGAGGAACAGATTGAGAACCCATTTGTGGAAAGAATGAGATTGCGGGAGATCGGAAGGGGTTCTGGAAGAATCTCAAAACTGAGAGGGAAGACCAGGAGAACTTTTAATCAGATAACGATGGGAACGATTAGTAGTGTGACTCTTCGCTGGCCGTTGAACGAGGGGACGGAGCACGTATGGGAATGTCCTGAGTGCAGTGATGTCGGTTCTTAACTCAACTCAACTCAACAACATATGAACTATGTTTGAGATCAAAGCGAGCGAAAGCCAAAATACAAAACAAAATGTGTAGGTTTTCTAATATGGTGACCTACTTCCATAGTTAAGGTCTGGCAGGAGTGGAGTGGCGAGGGAGCTTACCTCCCCACTGTGAGGTCGTGTGCTTAAACTCCCATCGAAGAAGGGATTCTTTTAAAAATAAGTGACCTGGCCTCCAAGGTGTGCCGGGCCTAACATGTCCTCGGAGGTAAAACTGGTCTATGCACATTCGTTGTTAGCACTATATACCCAATAGCTTCAACTTGTGAAAAGGGATCTCTGGTTTAATATTTCTACTTATTCTTTTCTTAACTTCTGTAAGTGCTGATCTATGGCCGTGGATTAATTTCTTATGTGAAGATTCATCATCATCATCATCATCATCATCATCATCATCATCATCATCATCATCATCATCATCATCATCATCATCATCATCATCATCATCATCATCATCGGTCATGGTTCGCTATCTCATCATGATCAGCATTGTAAAAGGTGTATACCTGTCCCCATTATATAGCAAAGTCATCCAAGGTATCTATCTCTTTTATCTCTCTCTCTCCCCCACCCCCTTCTTTGTTCTTTCCCTAACAAGTTTGTCACTAAGTTCTAGAGTGCAGTTTCCTCATTACGTGCCCCCAAAAGCTTTTTTATGATAATTAACCATGATAATATTAAATAGTAGCATACACCGACTAGTGCCTACGCTAAATAGAGGGAATACAATGATACGATAGAACAATCAATGCTGAGTTCATGGAGAGAATTAGACAAATATTGATGAACTTAGGGGTGAAGAAAAGACATTAGCGCTGGATAGGTCATACATGGAGAAAACCTGAGAATGGTATAACTAGAAAAGACTTAGTCTGGAATGTACGTGGCTAAAGAAATAGAGGAAGACATAAAACACGCGGAGAAGAGATGAACAAACAAAGATGAACAGGATGGAAGACATGGACGGGGGTGTATTGAGTAGGTAAGGGTAGCATGGCTTTCAGAGAGTTGTTTGAGAGCCTTATACGCTAATTGGGGATAAGTGTGAAAGAAGAAGAAGAAGGAGGAGAAGAAGAAGAAGAAGAAGAAGAAGAAGAAGAAGAAGAAGAAGAAGAAGAAGAAGAAAAAGAAGAAGAAGAAGAAGAAGCAGCAGCAGCAGCAGCAGCAGCAGAAGAAGAAGAAGAAGAAGAAGAAGAAGAAGAAGAAGAAGAAGAAGAAGAAGAAGAAGAAGAAGAAGAAGAAGAAGAAGAAGAAAAAGAAGAAGAAGAAGAAGAAGAAGAGGAAGAAAAAGAAGAAGAAAGAAGAAGAAGCAGCAGCAGCAGCAGCAGCAGCAGAAGAAGAAAAAGAAGAAGAAGAAGAAGAAGAAGAAGAAGAAGAAGAAGAAGAAGAAGAAGAAGAAGAAGAAGAAGAAACAGTATAATCAAACATTACCATATGTTATCTCCACAGTTTCTCTGTTGCTATCTTGATTGCCTGGGTTTCAGCATCATAGTTATGGCTGTACCCTCCTGATTCATGTCTTAGATATGATTGAGCTAGGAACTAAAAGGACTTTCTATAGTAGAACAGGAAACTAAAGAGGCTTTCTGCAGCAGAACATGGAAGAGAAAGGGTACATAGAATGACCCGACTATAGTTTTGTGGAAGGAGAGTTATTCTAGAAAGTTGATAACTTGTTGATTGATTGTTTTCACTTCGCCTTGACTCTGTGATCTGCCAGCTTTAACCATCTGTTATTTCTATGAACATTATGGGATGTTGAATGTTTATACCAAAGATATTTCTGTAGTATATAGATACCTAAATATTTACGTTATGTTGTATCTGTGATATTCTGTGTGGTATGTTGGAATTATAATATTTCATGTGTGATATATTCATGCGGAGGTGCGCAATTGGAAGATTACAAAACTTATCCTGATGCGAGAAAATGCAACTTAAAGACTAAATGTCATGGCAGGGCAAACCAGGACCTAAGACTTAGTCAGAAACTGGTCTAGGATGGAAGCTCCGATAAGCGGACAATTAAAGCATTGCTTTGTTCATCCGGCAGCGTCAACAGCTGGTTTTGTTCCAGATGTATTGGTGTTACCTTTCCCCTGGAGTAAACTAGGCAGGCCGAATGATGGATCATGCTGCTTGGGCAACGCATGAGTTTTAGATCAAGCCCAAGCGTTGTGTAATGAAAGAGGTACAACGCCATTATATAAACGTCTATCAAGACGGCAAGGTGCCAGTCAGTCAATATGTATATATACATTTCTTCAAGCTACGATTCACAGAATGAAGAAAATTCTCTGTAATTTATCTTTGCGAATTTGCGGTCAGGAAAAGAGCTATACCGAACCAATCCTGATGTGCGGAAGCGAATTGTGGACAATTAGCAGACAAGTGATTAATTATGTGGAAGGCGCGGAGATGGAAGTATGACGAGAACACCGTGGACTGATAGAAAGAGAAATGAAGACATCTTGAAAGACGTTAACTCTCAAAGAGAACTGGTTACTCACATCAGAAGAAGACAGTCCACATTCGTTTGGCATGTCATGAGCAAGAAAAGCTGGAGTGTGTCGTCACATCGTGAAAATTGGAGAGGAAAAGAGGCAGGGGA
>OY992879.1:158077931-158127931 GCA_963921405.1 Cepaea hortensis | reverse complement strand
TACTACTACTAGATTTTATGCTTTGCAATCGTCTCAGATAGAGTTATTATGGTCAAAATCAAAGGCAAACCAATAGACATAAATATTATACAAGTATATGCACCAACAGCAAGCAGTAGTGATGAAGAAATACAACACTTTTACGACGAAATAGAAATGGTGATGGCTCAAATTGGATCACAAGAAATAAAAATAATACTTGGTGATTTTAATGCAAAAGTAGGAAAGGGAAAAATGGAGGATGTAGTGGGGAATTATGGTTTAGGTACAAGAAATGAAAGAGGGGAAAAGCTAATAGAATGGGAAAATATCAATGATATGATAATTGGAAACACATGGTTTAAACACCATAAAAGACGACTGTACACATGGATAAGCCCTGATAGGAAAATACGCAACCAAATTGACTACATACTAATTAATAAAAGATTTAGAAATGCTTTAATTAATGTAAAGACAATGCCTGGTGCTGACTGTAATAGTGATCATGTACCACTATGTGGACAAATAAAAGTAAGATTAAAAAGAGGGAAAAAAATGGTTAAGAACATGAGACTTAATAAAGAGGTTCTAAAAGTAGATAACGAAATGCAAGAACAATACAGAGTGACTGTGAAAAATAGGTACAATGCAATAACTAAAATACAGAGTATAGATGAACAATGGGAAATGTTAAGGGACTCCATTCATCAAACTAGCAAAGAAGTATTACCAGAGAGAGGCAAAATAGCTAAGAAAAAATGGATGAATGAAGATATCTTAAACCTGATGGACAAAAGAAAACAGTATAAAAATGACAAACAAGAATACGCTAAGATAAATAAAGAAATAAAAGATAAATGTGGGAAGGCTAAAGAAAGTTGGTTAAACGAGCAATGCAAAAAAATTGAATTAAATTCCATTAAAGATACAAAAAATATGCACAGACAAATCAGCGAGCTTATAGGAAAAAAAATAAGAATAAATACAGGGTGTTTGAAATCAAAAACAGGAAAGATAATATTAGAGGAAGATGCTATAATGAAGAGGTGGAATGAGTATATAAGAGAATTATATGAAGGAGAAAGGGCAGAATTAACAGAAGATAGTAACTTAGAAGGTCCACCTATTCTGAAAGAAGAAGTCGCTGACGCTATGAAACGTATGAAGAAAGGAAAAACAGCTGGGCCAGATGAAATCACAATAGAAGAATTAGAAGTATTGGGAGAATTTGTAGTAGATATATTAACCAAAATGTTGAATGATATTTAGAGCAGTGGATATTTACCCAGTGATATGCTGAAATCTGTATTTATAGCTATACCAAAAAGACCAGGAGCAATTGATTGTGAAGATTTTCGTACAATTAACCTTATAAACCATATCACTAAGCTTCTACTCAGAATCATAATGAGAAGAACCAAAAAGAAAATAAAAATGGAAATTAGTGAAGAACAGTATGGATTTGTGGAAGGAAAGGGCACAAACAATGCAATTTATACATTGCGGACACTAATAGAAAGGTCAATAGAGAAACAGAGGGACATATATTTGTGCTTCATAGATTATACTAAGGCATTTGATAAAGTAAAACATGATGAACTGATTAAAATGTTGGAAGATATCAACACTGATGGAAAAGATTTAAGAATAATAAAGAATATTTACTGGAACCAAGTAGCAGCAATTAAAATGGGAAATAAAGAGGGTAGTTACGAACAGATAAAGCTAGGAGTACGACAAGGGTGTGTCTTGTCACCAGATCTTTTCTCCCTGTATAGCGAAGTAATAATGAGAGAGAGGTTATAATATAAATAATAAACGCTATGCAGATGACACAGTATTGGTGGCGGATAATTCAACAGACCTACAACAATTATTAGACGTTGTAGTAACAGAGAGTGCAAGGAAAGGACTCAACTTGAATATCAAGAAAACAGTAACAATGGTAATATCAAAGAAAATGGGGACACCAAAATGTGACATAGAAATAGAAGGGAAAATCCTTAACCAAGTTGATAATTTTAGATACCTAGGGGCATTTATAACATCAGATGGAAGATGTACAACAGAGATTAGGAGCAGAATAGGGCAGGCAAAAGCCGCATTTCATAAAATGAAGAGTATCTTATGCAATAAGTCACTGTCGCTGAATGTAAGAAAGAGAGTGCTGAAATGCTATGTAGAACCAGTTTTGCTGTATGGCAGTGAATCTTGGAATGTAAATGAACAAATTAAGAAGAAATTAGAAGCAACAGAGATGTGGTTCCTGAGACGAATGTTGCGAATTCCTTGGACTGCCAGAGTAACTAACGACGACTGCCTGAAACAGGCTAATGAAACTAGAACATTATATACAACAATAAGACAGAGACAAACAGCTTTCCTCGGTCATGTGATGAGAAGAGAGGCATTGGAGAACATCGTAACAACTGGAAAGATCGAGGGGAAGAGAGGCAGAGGTAGACCAAGAGAAGTGATGCTGGATGGATTGAGACGGTGGCATGGAGGAATATCAGCAGCAGAGTTGATCCAGAGAACCAAAGACCGAGATCTATGGAGAGCCATGAACGCCTACGCCAGCCGGCACGGCACTTGATGATTATGATGAATCGTCTATTAGTGTCTATACAAGAAGACCGATATTTTATGTATGTTGATGTACTCAATAACTCACCGAGACTATACATAACTATGTGTGCACATTTGTCTCATTGGAACAAGGGTTCATCCACATCTGACAGACACGGCAGTGTGAATGACATCAGTGAGTGTCCTTTAGACCGCATGTGTCAAACTCAAGGCCCGCGGGCCACAACCGGCTCGCAGTACAATCATATCAGGCCAGAGATGTCTCAACCGACGTACACATCTATTCGGTCCAAGAGAGAATGTTAGGCAAAAGTATTTTTTTTATGGCCACGATATAAAGTGCAAATCAAATTCCCTATTTAGCAGCCTTCAGAATGATAGGCTACATGATATCGTTCTGGCTTCGACCGGAATAAGCGAAAATAAAAGTTGTGTAGTGAGTTAGTGTTCGTCGTTATAGTTACCTAGGAATGTTCAGATGCTCGGTTTGGATTGGCGCATAAAAAATGAAAGTTGTATAATGCCCGGATATTACATCACCTTTTCCCGCTACGGCTAACCTGATATCAATCAAGTGTCTGTCGGTAGATGCACAATCTTTTAAAATCAAAACTAGCTTTTCAAATGGTCAAGAGAAAAGTTGATTCTGAAAACAGAGCCTTTCAAAGCCGCTGGGAGACTGAATATATCTTTACTGATATTGGCGGTAAACCTGTATGTCTCATTTGTGGAGATAATGTGGCTGTGATCAAAGAATATAATCTAAGACGGCACTACGAGACTTAACATCAAGACAAGTTAAGCAGCTTGAATGCAGAGCAGAAGCTACAGAGTGTCGAAGAACTGAAGAGGCATCTAACATTACAGCAGATGCTTTTCACCAAAACAAAATCACAAGCTGATGCTGCAGTCAAAGCAAGTTTTATTGTGTCAATGTAGATCGCAAAATCAGGCCGACCATTTATAGACAAAGAGTTTCTGAAGCGCTGCATGATGAAAGTGTGTGAGGTCTTGTGTTCAGACAAAAAGCAGAAGTTTGCAAAGGTAAGCCTTAGAAGAAATACGGTTGTTGATCGGGTTTGTGAGATGGCCATTGATGTGAAAACACAATTGATCGAAAAAGGCAAAGCCTTTGTTGCATTCTCCCTTGCCGTTGATGAAAGTAATGACACGACTGACACTGCACAGCTCTTCATCTTCATCTGTGGAGTGGATTCCAGTTTGAATGTTACATATAAAATATTGGACATGAAATCCATGCATGGGACAACGACAGGAAAAGACATTTTTTGACAACATATGTCAAAGTTTAACCAACATGAACCTGCCTTGGGACAAATTCGTTGGACCGACAACAGATGGAGCACCGGCGATGTGAGGCGAAAAACGTGGATTAGTTGTAAGGATTCGGTTAAAGATGCAGGAGAACTGTACTGGTGAATTGATAGCATATCACTGCATCATACACCAAGGATCGCTGTGTGGTAAAGTCCTCAACATGGAAGATGTAATGATCATTGTTAACAGAAACCGTCAACTTCATCAGATATCATATTAATGTTTAGAAAAGGTTTAATTTTCGGCTTATTGAATGTTTATCCTGTCCGGCCCGCAACCTTACGTGTGATTTGAGTTTTGGCCCGCTGAGCGATTGAGTTTGACACCCCTGATTTAGACAGATAGACACCTCCAGGGAGTTAGTTCCCAGACAGATCGTGATAAACAAACAGATCATTTGTATACAGCAGCTCGTGCTCAACCGAAATAGAATGACTCGTTCGTGACTTGTCAAGTGCGAACAAATGGCGCGTGGAAATGTGGATGTTCTTATGATATTTTCATCTTCATTAAAAAATAACGTGTTTTCATGAACAGATGCCGATTTTTTATTCTCTGTTTTTCTTGTCGGTGTTGATCACTGTAAGAAGTGCTCCAATCTGCTCCTATAGATCACACAATGAGAATGTTAGCACAGGGCACACATTCAGTCGCATTGTAAAGTTTCCAAATGTGAGACAATAAACAAGAAACTAGAGGCTGTGGAGATGTACACACACAGAATAATACAATGTCCATCCTGAAACATAGAGAAAACATATAGAGATGTGTCAGAGCTACTAGAAATGAAACAACAGTTGGTGAAAGTGATACAGATAGAGATACGCGGAGTATTTTAACAAGATTGAAAGATACAATGCTCGTATTAAAAACCATACAGGATGGAAAAACTGGCGGCTGTAACTTTGGGGACAGTGCGACGCACAGTTTCATCATTCCCTGACATAGCAAGTCGAGGGTTCGAGATCAGCCACTGGAGATTTGGATGCAGACCCTTTCCGTCGATGTTCATTGTATGAGGCATCGGAGTTCAGAACTCAATGGCTACTAAATCACAACGAGCCAATAAATGATGGGAATGATTGCAAAGTCCTGCAAGGGATATGCAAGTAACCTATAACAGGTTGGAGCCTACAAAGACAGACAAGCAAGAGATGGACACAGACATAGTGGAAGATTGCATCAAGACATTGACACAGATATACAGGGTGTTTTTAAAGTCTCACACACTTTGTATGTAGGTCAAATTTGAAAAAAAAAAATGGAGTACGTGACGTCATCAAAAATTGTGCTAAAAGATTACTTAAATTAGTTTAGTTTAGTTTAGTCGATGGATCAACATCACGGCACACGGGTGTAACCGATAAGTGCTCGGTTGTCCTCCTAACTCAAACTCATGAGAAACTCAGCTCAGTGCACGAACTCCGTAGCACTGGCGAGGATCCTGAAATACTTTGGGTAGATTTTTAACTCAAAATTTTGCCCGGGCAGCGCTTTTAGGCTATTCTTTTTCGATTTCCAACTGCCAAGGGATCTTTTTCGTGCGCTTCAATACACACGGGCGTCCGATCTCACTACCCAGAGACCAGGTGAAATTTTATTACTAGAAGTCCACGTGAAAAATAAATCCCGGTCCTTACCGGGGCTTGAACCCGGGACCTCCAGCACTCGAGGTATGGGTCCGCCTCGAGGCGGACACCATACCTCGAGACCACGACTTTAAATTAGTTACAATAATTACTGCTACGGTCTCACGCTGTTTTTGGTAATCTGGAAAGTACCAATGAAGTATTCATTATACCAGGTGTTGGAAATGTCCACCACGGACTTCAAGTCATGACTGTACTCGTCGCTTCATGTTGTTAAATCATTCTGCAACCTGGTTGTTGTTATTTCAGTGTGTAACGACCGCCATTTCGAAATACTTGTTCAGCCCCCCAAAAATGCTTTCTTCCAGTGATAACACCATTCTGTTTGGAGTGCAAAGAATTACTCCAGCAGACGACAGCCATTGGTTGCATATTGATTTACGATGGACTGTGGAGTATATTTTTGTATGACCTTGTGTACTTCATTTTTTAAAAGTTGGTTTAATTTCAAAGTGTAGTGAAACTTTAAAACACCCTGTAGGTGGGGGGACTGAGACAATTGTAACGGTGTCGTGTGCAATGGAAGTCACCCATGGACAACGTTCAACAGACACAACAATTAAAGAAGCTACAAACTATAAGTTGCACACTTTATTGCCTGGAAAATCTCGTCATATGCATATTTCAGAACTAAATATCAGATGAAGTGAGTAAATGAATTATACTTCGGCTGAAATACTTAAAACGCACAGCCACTGATATTTTTCAAATAAGTGTTTCAAGTATTTCAGCCAAAGTATAATATATTTGTTCACTTCAAATGATATATAACTGCAGTATGCACCAGACGAAATGCAGCGAAATATGCCAGGCAATAAGTCGTGCAACAAATAGTTTGCGTCGTCTGTGTTTAAATTCACCAGTGTGATGCTGTTGTAAAGTTGGAGCTCTTACGTCCTAAATCATCCGGAATGGTCTTTGCAGTTGTCTCTATACTGGATCAACAGTTACTGTGAGGGTAACCGGTTTCCATTACCCCAAATTCCTCGCAGACTTGTCTTGTATGTGTGTTTAACTGTGTGAAGCCCTCTAGATAGACGGCAATTGCGGGCGATTTGGAAGCAAACCGCATATCGTTCGTTTCTCTACAACGGTATGAATGCCTGTCGTTCAGAAAGCAATGGCAGACTATTGAATGTAAATTCCCCCATTCCCCCCCCCCCCCCCTAAAAAAAAAAAATAAAAGAAAGAAAAAAATTCCGAGATTGACTGCAACGTCCTGTAAAGGATATGAACTAAGTGTTTTTTTTTCTCTATCTGCGGAAAACAGAACTCCCTTCTTGGGGTACCGCTGCTGATCATCACTGTAGAGTACCTGTAAAGGTGTTGTCTAATCTATCTAGCTTCTGTAATTACTTCAGCGTGTAATAATTGTCGCTGAAAAACCTTTAACGTGTGTAACTCGTCGCTGGAGCAAAACCCTACGTCTTGCCGCGACACAGCCCCGTGCCTGAAAGATACGATAATCCCATTTACCTTCGAGCAACCACTGTTGACGTCAGCTTTTCTCGTCCAATGCCGAGAATATAGTCATAGTTAACTTTTTATGGACTATGGCACAGACGGACGAACAGACGGTCAGTCAGACTGACATACTGACAACTAAATATCATGGCAATTGAGAGGATTCGATCACGTGACAACTGACCAGCAGGTAATCGTGCTAACCACAGCCTTGCCGCCGCTCCCCGACAATGTGAGAACAACACAACAATGATGGGCTATGATTGTGAACACGAAGCCGTGTATAGTTTGTGTAACAGTATGTGTAGTTTGGGTTATAATTAGGATCTAGTGGGGAATTAGAGATACAGCACGATTGAGCATTATGAGTGAAAGCGGAGAGAGATGCTCAATCGTGACGTATTGTTGTTGTGAAGGGGAGTCAACATCCGATAGTCCAGCTGAGAAGACACGGCTTGTCATCTTGAGAATAAAGTATAAAGTTTTAGTACAGATCAAGTCTTGTTACTTCATTTGACACTACTACAGAAGTAATAAATGGTGCCGTGGACCGAGAATCTGAGGTTGATCTAGGCCGGCCAACAACAACTATCCACTGGCGGCATGCTGTAAGACAAATTATGAAGATAATGGCCTACCACGCGAAGTACTAAAGAATCCAGACAAAACTGCCAGGACAAGAAGGGTTTCCTGGAGCCGTGGCTGAACATTTGAATCGTATCATTTATAAGGGGCCTAACCTGGCCGTTGCCTGAACCTTGCCACTTTCAAGATTTTATCGGAAGTCAGAACTCGTTCAAGGTCAGCTCATCACTAGCCGTTGGCTGATTGATACTAATCCATTTTTGGGCCTTGTCATTCCTATGACCCAAACACACCTAATCCAATTTTGGGCCTCGTTATATTCCTATGACCCATTCCATACGACGATGAAGTACCCACTTGAGATCAAGGAAGGGACCCAACCAGGGGGTCGAAGATTGTCTGGCAGCCCATGAGATGTGACCCAACCAGGGGTTGAAAATTTTCTGGCAGCCCACGAGAAGGACGAAATTACCTGAGGGAAGAGAAGTGATATCTGAACTCCACCACCTGAATTCCGAGACTTTCACTTGATGCGGGCTCTGGTTGGTTGAACTGAATCCGTAAGTTGGTAAAAGAAGATGACGGATTAATTAAGGAAATAGACTCGGAGTAAAAGTTGTGTATTTCGAGGTCTCCCGTGAGCTTCCGAATTTATTAATTAGAGTGGAGTACAGGACATTATTGTGGTTTAAGAAACAAATATCTACAAGGAACCTTCTGATTGCCACAAATTTGAGTTTTTTATTGAGGACAGGGTTCATTCTTCCTATGCTCAGACAGGATATTGTTGATGCTTCCTCTGATTAATGTAATATCTTACAATATTATAACCAACTGAATTGTGCTGTTTGGGATTTGGGAAATTGTAATTGTGTGATTGGTTGCTTGCTTTGTTTTAGTATATTTCAGCATGGCGGAACAGGACACCTTAGCACAGGTTTAGAAAAGCAGATTCATCACGACACAAGTGAGAATTATTTCGGCTGAGATAGCATAAAGAGTAAAAATGTACTTGAACAGAGACTTAGGACACGTGACTGCATGGTTAGGAGAATTAAAGGTGGCAGTCAGCGAGGTAGAATGTTTTGTACACTGGTTACAGAGCAATGTAAGAGGTAATGAGATAAAAGGGAACAACAGAGTAAGAGGGAATAACAAGAGACAGCCAGTGCTTAATGAAGAAAGAAGACGATATGGGTCTATGTGTGCGGCTGGTTATGACGAACCAAATCCAAATGCTTATAGGGTAAGAGACAGTAAGAAGAACAGACATAATAGTGAAAGGTCAAACTGGTATAGTACTGGGCGGGAGAGAAATTTTGCAAAGAAATCGTGGGACTGGCCCTCTCATAGTGAAACCGCCAGAAAAAGACGTAACGACTGGTTTGAAAAGAGACAGAGACAGTATTTGAAGTCAGGGTCAAAGAACAAAGTAGAAAACGTAAATGAAAATTCAACTATTCCCAAGGTGATTGCAAATATGACTGTTAAACAGGAAAAGAAGACGACGGTGTTAGTAAGGAAAATAAACCGAGAGACACAGACGCAGACAGTAGAAAGTAGTACGCAGACTCAGGTACAACCAGTCAGCAAGATAACAAAGGGAACTCAAACTGACTTAATAGAAATTCAGTCAAAACCAACTCATTTGACTAAGGGAGACAAGGTTGAAGGTAAGAAAGACAGACATACGAGAACCAAGAACGAAAGAAAGATAAAGAGAAGAAGTATTGAAGAAAGAAACAGTATGGTTGTAAATAGAGGTAGTGCCATGTCAAGTTCTTCAGCTATAGACAGGAAACTAATTCCCAAATGGTGTAGGAATATTAGCTGCCAGAGTTCAAGTTATGGAGAAGATATTCCTACAGCCAAATATTATAGTGATGCTGAAACGGATATTATTACTGAGGATTCGGAGAATGAGAGTGTTGCACTACGAGCAGATCCTGAATCGAGGTGTGATGTTCCCTCATATGGAGTAGTTGCTGATGGACAGACGGACAGAGCTTTGGTTAGTGACTATGTAGATACTGGATTATATGACAATAAAGTAGGAAAGACTAAGGGACGAAGACCGAGAAAGAGAAAGAAAGTCAGACGTTCTAAAGGCGACTATGAGAATAGAGTCGACGTGGCTGCGGTGAACTACTATAATGAATCTGATGAGGGAACAGTTGTTAGTGTGTCATCTGAAGACGAGATGGGGAGGTACAAACGTTACATAAGGTTGACAGGAAACAGTGAGCAGACCGACGACAGAAATAAAGGAAATAGAAATAACTCATTTAAGAAAAAGAATAGTAGTAGACAGTTAGCGGGAATTTACTCAATGACAGAAAGTGACTTAAGGAAAATAGAAGACCTTATGACCTTAAGACCTGAGTACTTTAACAGGTTGACAACAGATAGTGATGAAGACATAATAAGCAAAAGACGGGTGAATGTATTGAAAGACAGTGAAGGGTTTAATTTGGACACACTATATAACGCTTAAAATTCCTTGGGTGAAGAAGGAAAATGAAATAGTTTTGGTTTAGGAGAAGAACTCTAAAATAGACAGATGAAATTTTTGGGGTAGAATGGTACAAGGTAGGTGATAGTGGTGCTGAGGATAAGGAAGTACGGCAAATGATATTCCACGTGGATTACGTAATACAGGATATCTACTATTTGGTCACGATGTAGAGAGAGTATATTGAATAAAATAGGGTGGATTCAGCACTTAGTAGAGAGAATTAGTAGAGGATGAGAGATAAATTAAGTATGAATGTTCGTATTAGAAGTGGTTTGACTCAGAGCTATGACGTGATGTCCGAGATAGTTTTGCTTGTTGGTTGGAGAAGAAAGAATAGTATTGTTGACAGGTGAACCGAGAGTGTCTGGTGAGGTGATATGGACCGAGGTGGTACTGAGTATCCTGTGTGTGTAAAATAGCCAGTTGAACGTGAGAGTAAAAGAAATAGACTGTAGATGTTGATACTTGAAGAATACGAGTTACGTCGTACTTGTGGAGAAAGAAGAGTTATTATGTGGAGAAATATAGAAAGCGGAATGAAGTTTGTTTTGAAAAGATAATAGATAGTGCTGTGAAAGCACTATAAGTTGCGAGATGTCATGTATAGGGTCTGACCTTCGTATAGGAGTAGAGATATAAGAAAACAGTGAATTGAGAAAGTCCTCTGGTTATGCGTTGTTCATACGTGAATATAACTGTAGTCAGACAGGTGTTCGGCGTAATGAAGGAAGTAGGAGAGAGGTGTGATGAAGTCGCCTAAGTGAAATACGTAGATAGAATGTAAGAGTGGCATTAATATGTCTTGTGTCAATGTGTGTAGAGGAGATCAGTACGTGTAGATATGTGGTGAATGATTGCTAGAATGTTGAGGTGGCATCTAAAGTATTTTGTTGTAATAATAGTATGGAGACGTTAGGTTGTCGCGATGCGAGAGTAGGCGTGAGATGAGAGCGAGGTTGTGTGTCATTGTCCGTGTGAATATGAGAAGAGCGGTTGATAAGTGACGTTGATAAATCGTGGTGGAACATAGAACATGCGAAAATCGAGAGATAGAAAGAAAATTGTAATGTCTTTTCGTAGAATATCTGAACTTGGAAGGAAATTATGGAAGTTATATGCTGAATTAACATTATGAATGTTTAGTATTCTTGACAGGAAAATGGCGCAAGAGTGCCTAAGACTGAGAAACGAGGAAAGAGAGGTCTGCGGTTGGTTATAAGTGGCGTAGGTTGCAGTTCTGAAAGAGTTCCGAGAAATAACAAGAAGAATGAAAGATGCAAAGGTAAACATGGTTAGTTAAATGAGTGTTGGAGAACGGGTTCCGAGGAGGTGACCGGTTTGATTGTCGTCAAGATGTAAGAGTGCTAAGAGAGACTTGAGGATAGCTATAGTAGTGTTGGTGAGACGTGAAAGTATTGAAGCAGGAGGACGAAATATTAATTGCGTCGGGTAGACGAGAAAGTTGGTAGTGGAATTGGTGGTTTTGGTGAGAGGTCTATAATAAATAGACAAGTTCTTTCGATGGGAGTAGCATGGTGGAGATACTGTAGTTAACAGTAATGATTAAGAAGTAGTAGTATGGATGAAAAGTCAGAGTCTAGTAGTAGTATGGAAGAAACTAATAAGTTGTACGAAGAAGAAGATATTGATGTAGAATTGGCACTTATTCAAAGAAAGTTGGACTTGTTGAAGAAGAGGAGACGTAGGAGATAGATATTTGAAAGTACTGCAGATGGCAGGAGTTAGAAGTGAAAGGGAGGATGCCTGAAGAAACATACGAAACGGTAGAAGTAGTCTTGAAATATTGATACAAAAGGGGTGATGGAATTTTTTTTTCGTTACTGTTGGTAATGCCGTGTTTCCAAGAGAAACCAGATCAAAAGTTCGTTGATAAGTAGAGGTTGGCTACTACGTCGAAGTAATATTGGATTAGTGGCCATGTAGTTTACAGTGCTCACTTAAGAGGTTATTTTGGATATTATGCGTTGTTGGGAGTTAGGAGATAATAAATGGTAGGGTAAATGTTGATTACTGATTTGTTTAGATAGATAGAACAGGTGTGATTCAAATTGGAATGTAGTTAAAAGATATACAGATGAACAGTGAACCGTTTACTTTTTCGGTCATAGATATACTAGAATGACCTGTATAAATACTTAGTATGTTTTACTTAGTATGGGAGGCCAAGATTGATGGGCCACTGTGTGTAGTAATTTGAAGGGAGTTGTATTTTTTAGAAAACCTTCTCTGTAGAGAGAAGACAATTGTTTTATCTTGTTTTATGGACTCTAGTTTTTATGCCTCATATATAATATGTTTTTTTTGTTGCTCGATTTGGTCCTGTTATTATTTTAGAATAGGATTATTGTGTTTGTAGACTTTTGTGTGTAAACTATTGGTCCGTAAAAGAGACCAGTAGTATTAGGTAACAATAGATTAGGATGTATGTTGTATTATTTTAACCATCTTCATCACCATCACCTTTAATTGACATGAGGGGAAACATAAATGATGTTATAAAAATTTGGGGGGGTTTGATGTCCAGTTGTGATTTTATTTCGCTGTTTTGTGTGTTAAATAGTAGTTAAGTAAGTTATGTTTAATTTACAGGGTTTTTGTCTAGAATAAAGACAATACACGGGCTTTATTTTAGTCCTTCGTTCAGAAAATAGTAATAAACTACTGGGGACTAGAAGAGAGACATTTATTTGGGATCCTTCGTTCAGAAAAGAGTTAATAAAACTACTGAGAGCTAATAAAGAGACACATTCTCTTTATGAAGAATAAGTTCATGGGTATTTTGTTGCTGTGATAATCAGCATAGTGAGGTTGAGATGGTTATGAAGTAGTGAAATATATGGATGGTTATGGGGAAGTTTAGAGTTACACTAAAGTCAGCATTAATTGGAAATATAGGGATTAGAAGCCATATGGGAGAAGAAAAGATTAATATAGCAGTGGGATAAATGAGGAGAAAGTTTTAAACATGGGTTACATGGGGACAGATAGAACCATGATGTACACAGGATTGCGGGGTTATAGAAAAAGAAGAGGGTAACGAATTACCCCAGAGAGTAAACATGAATTGGATCCATGTTTAACTAGACACTGTGGATAACAGTACAATAGTAAGGGAGTGTAAGTTGATGAACATAGTGGAGACATAATGACAGGGGGTTCTTGAGAGTCCGTTAAAGACGGGAGGTAAATGGTTATCCCTTTGGGTGTATTAAGTTTCAGAGATAGAAGTGGGTTGCTAGAGTAGTCTATATAGTGGTCAGGTTACGATGTTGTGAAGTTACGGGTGTTAAGGTTGCTGTAGATTACGGCATGAATTATGAGTTGAGAGGTGGAAGATTTTAGAGAGACATTGGATAACATGGCCTGGGCAGGATGTAAAGGTTTATAAGTGGGTCAGATTACAATGTTGTGGTTGATGGTTAATATTTAAGGGGAGATTTCAAGGTTACTAGGTTGCTGTTGATGACGGCATAAGTAGAGCATTTTAGTAGATATGCCCATAAGAAATGGACATTAAGAGAGAACCTGAGGTATTGGAGAAGATTAGTTATACGAGGATGAGATGTTCTTAAGATTGTTTAATTGTGTCTTCAGGATGTGTTTTGTAGTTTACATTACTATGTGAGGTTGAGGTAAGGTAGTGTCTGTTATATAGACACTTAGAAGTGAAGAATATTATTGGATGTGAATGTTTTTGATGCTGTAGATAGCAGCGTAAACGTTTACCATAATGAGTGGTAAAGGGGGTGTGTGATTTAGATGAGTGTGGTTTTAGACTTTATTACATAAAGTCTCAAATGACATAGAAGGGTAAAGGAGTATGGTTTGGTAAAGGGGGTGTGTGATTTTTAGCTGAGTGTGGTCTTTGTGTGGAAGAGTTCTACTGCTTCTTTTAAATACCGGTGGCCACCGATTCTTTGTCTTCCTATCGTGTGAAAGTAATTTCAGGTTAGTTGAAAGTGGGGGATTAGTAGCGTTGGTGATAAAAATAAGGAGTTGGTGTTAGAGTTTGAAATTTACTTATGAAGAGGAGTATTTAAGAAGACGTGTTATGATGTTATGATGTATTGTATATAGTTGAATTTGAAATGTTATTAAAGATATGTAAATATGTTACGTTTGGTTAAAGGACCAAGAACGAAGAAGAAGTGAGTTGACTATATAGCTGGGGAAAGAGTTAAAGAAATAGAATGTTTAATTAAATTGGAGTTGGTTTGGGGAGGATTAGAAGAACTATGGAAGATTAGAGGAAAAAGAGGAAATAGAGTAAGGGGATTAGGAGTAAAGATTTTTCCTTTATAAGGAAAATTCTTTAATAAACATGGGGAGGTGTAACAGTATGTGTAGTTTGGGTTATAATTAGGATCTAGTGGGGAATTAGAGATACAGCACGATTGAGCATTATGAGTGAAAGCGGAGAGAGATGCTCAATCGTGACGTATTGTTGTTGTGAAGGGGAGTCAACATCCGATAGTCCAGCTGAGAAGACACGGCTTGTCATCTTGAGAATAAAGTATAAAGTTTTAGTACAGATCAAGTCTTGTTACTTCATTTGACACTACTACATTTGATGGCGATGATGATTATGATGATGATGATGATGATAATGATAAAGATGATGAAGATGATGATGATGACAGAAAACACGAAGAAAACAAGGAAGTTGATGATCATTTATGCAATCCATTTCACTAGTTTTGCCAAACGAATTATTTACGCTTCATGTATTCAAGTATGCATTTATTCAGGTACTCCACTGCAACAACTCGGTCAAACAATTCATCCTGACAAGTTCCTAACGTAATGAATGATCAGGACACCCCATATCGTACCACTAAAGCAGCACGCGGGGTATAACAAGCCAGGAGACCAACCTATTTACTCCAGGCGGTTAGCAAGGTTTGTTTTCTGTCTCCCAGTGCAGAAGAAGGAATATTCCCGAAAGTCGCATTCTGGTTTCCATGGAAATACGTGTCTCTCGTGACATGGCGACGTGGCTGATGAAGATACGGCGCTTCATTTCGACTTAAAATTTTAAACTTCCCGTAATGGGCTCGTAATAAAATCAGTCTGGTCTCGTCTTCTCTAAGTCTATCACAGCTCTGGTCTAAATCCTGTATTTTTAGAGCGTTATACAGAGGACATAGGATTTCTAAGTGTAAACAACAAAACAGAAACAATGATTACAGCGAAGTCAAAGACAGCAAAAGCATGTGATATTATAATTGAAGGACACATGTTTAACTAACTCTTCTTCTCTTCTTCTTCTTCTTCTTCTTCTTCTTCTTCTTCTTCTTCTTCTTCTTCTTCTTCTTCTTCTTCTTCTTCTTCTTCTTCTTCTTCCTTCTTCTTCCTCCTCCTCCTCCTGCTCCTCCTCCTTCTTCTTCTTCTTCTTCTTCTTCTTCTTCTTCTTCTTCTTCTTCTTCTTCTTCTTCTTCTTCTTCTTCTTCTTCTTCTTCTTCTTCTTCTTCTTCTTCTTATCAAGAACAAGAACAAGGGCATGTTCACATATATCTTACTCGACTTGAAATTTAATACCCTGACATGACATAATACGACAGCAGAAGACAGGTACAAAACAATCAATAAATATATGCAAATATTGACTACACATTTAACGGTAAAATTCCAAAGGGAGACAACGGTTGAGTTGTATTTAAGAGCTGGGGAAAATGATCATAACCAAAGATTATCTCCCCACTTAAACGAGAACATTAAAAAATAATAAACTGTATTTTCTTTGAAGTATTTAAATTTTGTAAACACTTTTACCCACACATTAGCTGACAGTTACGTCCTCTCAACATCCTGCACACTCTCTTTTTTTACGTGTTTACTTGTCCAACGAAGCTTTCAACTTGAAATAATTTTTTTGGCTAACATCATACACGAAATGTTTAGAATAAAGCTGCTTAGCGTTGCAGTTAACTTGTTCTCACTTTCCGATTGTCAGTGTTTCTCATACTCAACGTGCCTGATGTATTGTCACAGATGTGAGATTTATGGAGGAAGGTCGGTGAAACATTGTACTGTTCTTATCTCTTTTCTTTCGTGGCTTATTTCATCCATCGTCATCATTATGTATCACGCCGATTAGCGTGGGCGAACATGTTTCGACGTCTCAAACGTTGATCAACTGTGTTTGTGTCTCCATTATGTCATATGGCCAAGCAATCTAGATATTTACATCTGTGGCATCCCTTTGTTTTTTGTTTCGCCTCATTCTTTTGAATTCTTCTTTTTACATCTTTATCTGTTACTCTCATATCAGCTTACGTTGCTACCTAAATAGGTGTAATATTTCACATTTTGGAGAACTATAGGCTTTCTTGAAGTGATGTTTCGCCTTTTGAGTTGGTGTTTTGCCTTGTGAAGTGATGTTTCACCAAGGGAGATGGAATTATCATTTCTGTGGTGTAATTCCATTTTGTTTGTCTTTCTGTTTCAATGTTTGACCTGATTGTTCTGACGGCTTGTTAATAAAGACGAATCTATTCTCATCCTGCCAGTCTTCCAGTCTCTCTCCTCTCTGGTCCATGTGATCATAGCCTCAGCTCTGCGAGTAGCTGTTGAAATCACCACACACAATCATATTTTCTTTTAATGGTAGTGTGTCCAGTGCCTGTGAGCGGTCACTTGGACAGTAGTAATTGATCAGATGTAGGTCTGTATTGCCTGTCTTAAGTTTAAGTGTCTGATGCTCAGCCCCTTCCATGTAGACTTCGATTTGGGAAGCAGTGATGTTATTTTTTTTACAAGGGTCAGTATCCTACCTTTTCGCCTGTCCTTTCGGTCAGATAGGTAACACTGGTCGCCTCTGATTTTGAGGGCTATATTTTCGTTGAGGTGAGTTTCTTGCAAGCACCATAAACTTACTTTTTCTTGATCCAAGATGTTTTCTAATTCTATTTTGTTGTTGTTGCTGACTCCCTCCGCATTCCAGCCCATTATTTTTAGTCTTTGTTTAATATGGCCAGCCGTTCTATTCTCAAGTCCCTTGGCTCCACAGGACATCTGAGAAGGACCTCCAGTAGTTGTGGTTGAACCCTTTCGAGACATAGGGCCCGATACTGCACCCACATACTTTCTACTCGAGATCATGGCACACAACAACTACACCTGACCTGGCTTTTCATTCACCAGACCTGGAGTGGAACATTACACGAATTGTTGGAAAACAACTTTGGTGGCAATGACCATCGGCCAGTCTTTCTAACTGTAGAAAATGAGCTTGTAAGGGAAAGCAGCACCCTCTCGAGGTGGAACTACAAGAAAGCAGACTGGGCAATGTACAAGCATCGTACCAGCATACTGGTTAGAAATCTGAACACTGAGAAAGACATAAATAAAGTAGTTGAAGAGTTCGGGAAATACATACTACAGGCAGCACGAGAAACAGTACCAAGAGGAGCCCGTAAACAATATAAACCCTACTGGAGTAGTGAACTGGAACAGTTGCATAATGATGTTGAAGTGTGTAGAAAGCAAGCAGAGCCACACCCAGCCAAGAGCACCACAATAAATTCCAGCATGCAAAAGCCAAATTTCAAAGGGCCAAGCTGCAGGCTAGACGGAAAAGCTGGCATTAGAAAACGGAGTCTCTGAACTTTGAAAGAGACACAAGAAAGTTGTGGAAGCTAATAAAACAACTTAATGACGAGGGCACAGGGAGAAACTCAAAAATTGCACTACATAAAGATGGAAACATCTTAATAAGAAAGCTAAGCAGCTGACCATTTTGCGGACTCATTCGCACAAGATAACAATATCAAAATCAGTCCAGAGAAACAACAAGAGATTCGAGAGAAACGGCAACATACAGGACAGAAGGAAATAGTACATGAGGTTCTGGAGGCACCCATCACAATCAGCGAACTGGAGCTAGCCATATCAAAACTGAAAATGTGAAAGTCACCAGGAGCTGATGGTATCTCCAATGAAATGATCAGAATCTAGGAACAGAGACCAAAGCAAAGCTGTTGCAGATCTTCAATAACAACTGGACCTCAGGCAGTGTTCCACAAGCCTGGAGAGAAGCAATCATGATACCCCTCCTGAAATCAGGGAAAGATAGTTCCATTGCCTCTAGCTACAGACCAATTAACCTCACCAGCTGTCTCTGCAAAACACTGGAGCGCATCATCAATCACAGACTGCAGTGGTACATTGAAAGTAAAAACATCCTTGTGCCACAGCAGGCTGGCTTTAGGCAGTGCTACTCTACGGAAGATCAGACAACCTATCTCTCTCAAGAAATTGAGGATGCATTCTAAGAGAAGAAGCTGGTGCTTGCGGCATGGATAGATCTGAAGAAAGCCTTTGACAAAGTCTGGGAAGAAGATCTGATGAAGAAACTGAGAAACAGCAAAGTCAATGGAAGAATGTACAAATGGATGAAAGCATACTTGCACAACAGAAGAGCCCGAGTACAGATAGACGGACTCAAGAGCGAGAAAGTACTACTGCGTCACGGTGTTCCAGAGGGCGGAGTCTTGTCCCCCACACTTTTTCTAATCTTCATCAATGATCTTGTTGCTAATCTACCACATGGAATTAAAGCGTCACTGTACGCCGATGACCTGGTTCTATGGAACACAAATGAACATGCATCAGTAGCCACCAGATTGCTACAAAGAGCTATAGATACATTTGGTGCATGGGCAAATAGATGGTGTGTCAGCATAAATACTGACAAGTGCAGCACGACTATATTTACCCTCTCTCCAAAACAAAAGGCAGGGATCATCCAGATAAATGGAACACCCCCATGAGAAGATAAAGAACCAACATACCTTGGAGTAACATTTGATGGCAGGCTGACATGGAGAAAGCACATCAACAAAGCAGTAGCAAAAGCCAGAAGGAAAATAGCCATCCTGAGAAAGCTAAGTGGGACCACATTGGGAGCCAGTGGGAAAATACTTAGCAAAGTTTATTGACAGAGCATACGACTACACTTGGAATACGGGTCAACTGCGTGGTGTCCGGCATAAAAAAAAACCACACTACAAGAGCTGGACAAGGTGCAAAATAAAGCACTTAGAGTCACCACAGGAGGGATGAGATCAATCCCTATAGTGGAAAAGGAGAAGATGGGGGAGGACACAAGCTCTGAGAGAGCACAGAGATACGAAAACGCTAATACAAGCAGAAATGTTCCTCAGCTTGTCAGGCAACCCTGTGGAGAACAGATTTGAAAACCTAGCTATGCGGAGGTTGAATATAATTAGTTTTATCCACCAGGCAAATCGACTTTGTAGAGAAACCACCGATCTGCCCACAGTTGGTATCCCCCTAACAACTATTCCAGAGCGAACTCCATGGAAAGATGAACATAGACTATCACTACAAATCCAGACAAAAGTGAGAGGAATATTTAACAAGGAAGAACAGAACAGTGTGCAGCGCGGAACAGCCACTCTCAGCTTCCTTGATGAAGAATACCCACAAGACCTCTGGATTCAAGTCTACACAGATGGGTCAGCACAAAATGCTGTTCGAAATGGAGGAGCGGGAGTGTACATAGAATACCCAAATAATACTAGGGACACAGCCAGAGTACCGACAGGAAAGTACTGCCATAACTATAATGCTGAAATTGAGGCAATCAAGATAGCAACAGAGAAATTCCTACATACCACCAATGGTACACAACCTGTAGTGCTATTGACAGAGGCAAAATCAGTACTCGAAGCGCTCCTGTCTGGGAAATTGCTAATACTAAGGACACTACTTTCTGAACTTAGCAGTCAGCATAAGGTCACCATACAGTGGATACCATCCCACTGTAGAGTACCCGGAAACGACAGAGGCGATCAATTGGCTAAGGAAGGAGTCAAAGAAGAACAGCCTGAAGTGCCCGCTACATACCACCAAAAGAAAAGAATATTCAAATCAGTCGGTAGGCCACCAAAACCTGCTCAAGGTGACTACTACGTTATGGACAGACCAGAACAAGTCATTATTCTGCGCCTCAGAACATGACACAATAGATTACGCAACCACATGTATTCACAATTAAAGATTGATGTAACAGCCATGTGCACATGTGGATTGGCGTCGCAGACAGCAGAGCACATACTCCAAGACTGCCCAAAGTATAACATATCTAGGCAAACCTTCTGGCCTAGAGAGACGACAGTGGAAGATAAACTCTATGGACCGCTGAGTGAACTAAAAAAGACAGTTAAATTCATACAAGTGACAACATTGCAGTTATAAACATATTTCAGGCAAACGAAAGAAGAAGAGGAATTGTTCTGACCGCCCAGTTGAATATGGTTAGTTTATATTCCATCTGATTTCGTGTGGGACATTAGCAAGGTCCAGATCATCGAGCTGCTTTTTCAGAGAAGTAAACTGGATGCCTTTTGAGAGGGTGTTGATTGTTTTCATCTTAATCCAGTCTATAGTCAGTAAGAATAGTAGATGTGACAACAGGCTTCCCTGTCTCTCTCCTGCTCTTATTTTGAATACCTCAGTTAGTTTATCCTCCTGGAGAACTCAGCATTTCATTTTTGTATATATTGTATTTATTAAGTTAATGAGTTTATGTGATTCTCTCTCTCTCTCTCTCTCTCTCTCTCTCTCTCTCTCTCTCTCTCTCTATATATATATATATATATATATATATATATATATATATACATATGTGCGTGTGTGTGTGTGTGTGTGTACACACACACACACACACTCACACAAACGGGGATTACCACATTATGCATCCAAAATAACTCAAAACAGAGGTCAAAAAGTGATGATGTGGGCAGTCAAAGGCTAGAGAGAGAGAGAGAGAGAGAGAGAGAGAGAGAGAGAGAGAGAGAGAGAGAGAGAGAGAGAGAGAAGAGAGAGAGAGAGAGAGATCTGATAAGATACTTATCGAAGTCGGATGTACTCAGCCACAGACTTTACGAAATGGTGCAATGCAACTCGCTGAATAATGTATCAGAAGTCATCAGAACAAACAATAGTATCAAGGTACAGAAAACAACTTCATGGAAGCGACCAAGGTATCAACGGGCACACAATACAACGCAACAGAACCCATTAGAGTATCAACGGGCACACAATACAACGCAACAGAACCCACTAGGGCAGGGGTGGGCAAACTTTTCGTGTAGGGGGCCGCATTGACAAATGTAAAGCTATTGGCGGGCCGCATATATATATGTATATATATGTATATATATATATATATATATATATATATATATATATATATATATATATATATATATATTTAAATATTGAGCACAACCCACTACTGGCAACGCTGATCGTTTTCTGGTAAGTACCTAAGGCCTATCCACGTCAATATGGAAGCACTATACTCGAGTTTCGCTCTCGTTTGAGCTCGTCCGTAGTGCATATCCCTGATCGGATCCGGAAACAAGCCCCGGATCATTGGCGTGTGAAGCGGGTGTGTAACCACGCGGCACACACTGGACACAGCCAAACTATCATAACAGAATATTACAACGTCCCCCATCGTAGGCTATGCTATATATATATATATATATATATATATATATATATATATATATATATATATATATATATATATATATATATATATATATATATACCATTTTGTTTACAGCAGCCTGTCGCAATAAGTAATTATTAATTATTTATAGGTTATTAAGCAGTATAAATAACTAATTATTGCAATTTTATTTTACTTATACACTTATACATTATATTTCACAATATGGACACAAACTTTTACTAATTTGTTAACACGATTTTACAACTTATTATAACAAATATTCTTTATTATCTATCAATGGCTTTAATTTAGACACAAAGCGACTACATTGTCACTACAGTTGTTGATTTCTGATGAGGTGTATGTAACTGCTTGCAATTTTTGACAATATTCTTGAAATCTTGAGCAAGTTTACTTGTTGAAATTCGCATGACAGCATGCAAGTTGCAGTCCGACAATAATGACCTATTCTTAGATTTGTTGATCTTCAACAAAGAGAATGCTTGTTTGCAAATGTTTGTTGATCCAAGCAATGATAAAAGTTTAGCTGCAAAGTTTTTCAAGTTGGGAAATGATTCTTGTGATAAAGATCCATAGAAATCCAGCAAACCTTCTGTCTTGAATTTCTCTTTCAGGTCATGATCTGCTTGTAAGTCAACCAGCTCCAAATGTATGTCCTCTGTGGCTGTATCAGCTTTTGCACTAAAAGGTGAACTGAGAATATTGAACTGTAGCTCTAATTTCTTGAAATCTTGGAATCTCCTTCCAAATTCTTCAATCAATGCATCTAATTTTGCTTTGTATTTTTCAGTCATTTCAACAGAAATGGTTTCTTGTTTCAGCAAATCAATCAATCAATCATGTACCATGCCGGAAAGCGTGGCCGGTCATGACTCGCCATTTCACTCGATCACCAGTTTCGTGGATCAGCTCAGTGTTCCTGTCTCCTCCATGCCATGTGGCCAAGCCATCCAGGTATTTTCCTCTCGGTCTTCCTCTTGGTCTGTTCCCCTCGATCTTGCCAGTTGTCACTAAGTTCTCCAATCCATTTCTTCTCATAACATGTCCAAAAAATTTTGACTGTCTACGTCTAATTTCTCTAATCAGTTTACGATGTTCATTTGTCTCCTGTAGTACTTGGTCATTGGATTTTCTGTCTGTCCATGGTGTTCTTTGCATTTTCCTCAGAAACCACATTTCTGCAGCCATCAGATGCTTTTCAGCTTGACTGCTCATTGTCCAAGTTTCACATCCATACAAAAGAACAGGCTCTATGTATCCCCTCAACACTCTTTTTCTCGTTTCAATTGACATCTTTTTATTGGTCAGAATGTTTTTCATCTTGCTAAAGGCTACTTTCGCCATGGCGATTCTTGTTCTAATCTCTTCAAGGCATCTCCCATCAGAGGTTGTCTGGAGAACAGTGAGAGTTTCGCCGAAATGATTTTACATATACATACAATTCATGTGCAAACACACCATTGCCCTGAAGTTTGACATTCAGTTCATTTAACTTTTTCATAACTTCAATGGCAAACATAAAGTCTAACTTTCACTCTTTATTGACAATGTTAGTATTAAAGTCACATGCAATGCCCTTCATCTCTAGGAACATCACTATTTCTTCTCTGAGGTCCCACACTCCCCTTAACACCTTGCTCAGCAACACTGGTATGGTACAGGACATCGGAATGTTCAGTTTCCAAATAGCCATGTAATGCCTTGAACTGTTTTTGATTAAGTCCTCTTGATCTGATGAGGTTGATGACGCTGACAACTGGGTCAATAACACGCTTGATATTGAAAACAGTTTTACACAGACTTTCTTGATGGATCACAAGTGAAGTGGTAATAATATGTGGTCAGGATATTCTTCTTTAATCTTATCACTTATCAACTTTACCAGACCTACATTGTTTTCAGTCAAAGCACGAGCTCCGTCAGTTGTAACACTTGCCATCTTCTTCCAAACCAACCCAGTTCTTTAAATATAGTTAGTAACAGCATTGTATATATCATGGCCTGTGGTTGTGTCTTTGAGTGACTCAACACTCAGTAACTCTTCAGTGAGTTTGAAATAAGTGTTTATTCCACGTATAAATATCATTAATTGGGCAGTATCATGTACATGGGTACTTTCATCCATTGCAAGAGGGTACCACAAAAAATGGTTTACTTGCATCTTGAAGATTATGCATCAAATTGTCACTGATCTTGTCAACACGTCTGACCACAGTTCTCCTTGATAAAGTAATGTTGCCAATTGTGTGTGTGTGTGTGTGTGTGTGTGTGTGTGTGTGTGTGTGTGTGTGTGTGTTCTGGACACAAAATATTTGCTGCATCTAGCAAACATTCATTGGTGAACCCGCCATCAGAAAATGACTTTGTTCTGTTTTACAATTCTGTGTGACAGCACAAGACTATCTTCTGTTGCTGCATCTTGAATTGAAGACTATTTAGTGAAAACAGTTTGCTGTTTCTCCAAATTTTTCACCAACTCCAGGCATTTCCTTTCCCTCTCTTGGGTTGGTAAATTTTATCCGAAATCGGAATGTTTTGTTTGATAATGTCTTTTTAAATTGTACTGCTTGAAGACAGCCACTGACTCACGACACAACAAGCAAACTCATTTGCTACCAACCTTTACAAAACAATACTTAGTTGTCCATTCATCATTAAAAACACGCGTTCATGTTCAATATTAAGTGTTGGTTAGTGACACTCATTGTTTTAATAAAATTCTAACAGTTAGAATCTTACAAATTTATAAAAAGGGAACGAAACAAAACCTACTTCCGCCTGTGTGTGAAAATAACATATTCGGAAAACAAGGAGTAAATTCAGAATAAATTTCTGAAATACATCAAGACTAATACACCAAATACATTAATGTGAACATTGTAAATGTGGAAATAATTTATAACAGCAAAACACTTTTAAATTTAATATTTTCTTGCAAAATAAATAATTTTATTCACCAGAGAAATATCTGTTTTTCAGAAAATCATCCTTATTAAATGTTTACATGTTGATAACTATTTCTCTATATTAAAATCTATCAATTCGCATTTTAGCATTACATTACGAAGGCCAAGGACTGTTTATAAAAACATAAAATTAGAAAGAAATTTTATCAAAGATTTTAAAACAATCATAACGGTACATGCAATTCTGTACAATTCAACAAAATAACTTAAAAAAGAAGTTAAAAATAATGTATTTCTAAATGCCCTCTAGGGCCGCATAATATCAGTTTCCGGGCCGTATGCGGCCCGAGGGCCGTAGTTTGCAAACCCCTGCCCCATCGTAACAATACCACACTATCTTCTATTCTCAGGAACTCTTCAGTTGAGCATATATCTGTGCCACAACATCCGTGCGTCTTGAGTGTTGTATTATTTTCTCCCGGGAATGTTAACCCTGTCAACAAATGCCCGCAAGAGTCAGATGTGTCGTCCTAAAGACGCAAATATAGCAGCTCTGCTGTAAACAGGTACAACGCAATTACGCCCAAAAAATATTCCGGATGAACGCAGAAGAAGTATCCTTTTCTAATAAAAGTTAGAAGCATGTCTTTTACAGAACGTCGCATCCTTAAGATCAAAGAGTGTCTGGTTGATCATGTGCCGTGGTATGCTTGTTCCTGTAGCGAGGCGCTGTCGTAATTTGGAGGTGACAGGTTCGAACCTCGATGGGGTAACTATAACTGTCAATTGTTATGGTGTCTAGTGTGTCCTCTGGTCTCTCGTTCTTTCTTCTACTTCTAAGAGTGCCAAACATACATGTGTGATTATATATCAGCAGTTTTACTATTACACCATCTTCTTCTCTTGCCTCGGGTCTTGCTTTCCAGCATTTTTAGTAATATTTTATTATAAATAACTCAAGGTAGCATCCTCTCCAACGTTGCACACATTTCTAAGGTGCATTTGTGTGATTTCATAAATGTTCAGAATCTGCACTGTCTATTTAATGGAGCTAATTCTTTCATAAAAGCCGCATTTCAGAAAATGAAGAGTATCTTATGCAGCAAGTCAATATCAATGAATGTAAGAAATAGGGTGCTGTAATTCTATATAGAACCTTTTTTGCTGTATGGCAGTGAATCTTGGAATGTAAATGAACAAATTACGAAGTACTTAAGAAGCAACAGAGGTGGGGTTTTAGAGACGAATGTTGCGAATTCCTTGAACTGCCAGAGTAACTAACAACGATTGCCTGAAAGAGGCTAATGAAACTAGAACATTATATACAACAATAAGAAAGAGACCAACAGCTTTCTTTGGTCATGTGATGAGAAGAGAGGCATTGGAGGACATTGGAGAAAATCGTGACAACTGGAAAGATTGAAGGCAAGAGAGGCAGACCAAGAGAAATGATGCTGGATGGATTGAGGTGGTGACATAACGGAATATCATCAGCAGAGTTGATCCAGAACATAAGAGACCGAGATTTGTGGAGAGCCATGAACTCCTACGCCAGCCGGCAAGACACTTGATGATGATTTCTGTCACGACAAACCACATACGGGAAACAACTCCTGTGTTTTGTGATGTTAAAAGGTTTCTTTCATTTCTTGGAATTTATAAACAAATAGAAAATATGCATTATTAAACAATGAATTACAAGTGTGTACGGTTTACCTTTTGATAGTGTGACGATTAAATCTTTGTAATGTGAATAAATCATTTTTATTTCTTAAAGAGTATTTCCCATAATATGATGCAAGATGTGTCAATATTCATATATGAATGTCTTAATTATATTCTGTTACTATGCCCGCTTTCCGTAGAATATAATTGGGGACCGCCGACCGTGCCTCCCAATTGACAAAGCAATCATGATAAATTCCATTCCTTACTCCACACAAGACACCCACTCAAAGCTACTTGTTCTATTGGCAGAGTACAGACGTCTCAAATGGACATTAAGAAACAAAACATTATACAATTACAGAACTTTCAACAAAGAAATTGTCCAACAACTTTTATCAACAAAACGTCTCAAACATTCTAATCTTAGTCCCACAAGCGCAAATCCCGTAAGATATTTGTCTGAAGATAGCCGATATTACAGAAGAAGCAAATAACTCGATTTAAACCTGAAAGGTATCAATCAATCAATCATGTGCCATGCCGGAAAGCGTGGGCGGTCATGATTCGCCATTTCACTCGATCACCAGAGTCGTGGATCAGCTCAGTGTTCCTGTCTCGTCCATGCCATGTGGCCAAGCCATCCAGGTATTTTCCTCTCGGTCTTCCTCTTGGTCTGTTCCCCTCGATCTTGCCAGCTGTCACCAAGTTCTCCAGTCCATTTCTTCTCATAACATGTCCAAAAAATTTTGACTGTCTACGTCTAATTTCTCTAATCAATCTACGATTTTCATTTGTCTCTTGTAGTACTTGGTCATTGGTTTTTCTATCTGTCCATGGTATTCTTTGCATTTTCCTCAGAAACCACATTTCTGCAGCCATCAGATGTTTTTCAGCTTGACTGCACATTGTCCAAGTTTCACATCCATACAAAAGAACAGGCTCTATGTATCCCCTCAACACTCTTTTTCTCGTTTCAATTGACATCAATTTATTGGTCAGAATGTTTTTCATCTTGCTAAAGGCTACTTTCGCAATGGCGATTCTTGTTCTAATCTCTTCAAGGCATCTGCCATCAGATGTTATGACTGTTCCGAGATAATTGAACCGATTCACTTGTTGAAGAATATTCCCATTTACTTGTATATTACATTGTGGTACTTCGTTCTTCCTAGTGACGACCATAACCTGTGTCTTCCTACAATTTAATTCCAACCCCAGCTGCTCACTGTGTACAACCACAGCGTCTACTAATTGTTGCAGATCCTGTGCATTGTCTGCAATCAATACTGTATCATCTGCATATCTAATGTTATTTATGTTTCGTCCTCCAATGCTGATTCCATTTAGGTCTTCTACATTTCTGAAAATATTTTCACTGTATAAGGAAAAAAGATCTGGAGACATTACACATCCCTGCCTAACACCTCTCTTAATAGGTTGGTATTGTCCTACTTCATTATCAATTCTTATGGCAGCTTGTTGTTTCCAATATATGTTTTTTATAAGTCTAATGTCTTTCCCATCAATTTGTAGATCTGCAAGCATATCCACAATGTTGACATGTCTTACTCTATCAAAAGCCTTTGTGTAGTCAATAAAGCAAAGATGTATATCCTTGTTTACTTCTAAAGCACGTTCAATAACTGTTCGCAGCATATACACAGCATTTACTGTACCCTTTCCTTCTACAAAACCACATTGTTCTTCCCCTATTTCAGGTTGTATTTTCTTCCTCACTCTTTGCATGATAATTCGTAACAAAATCTTTGTGATGTGACTCATTATACTAATTGTTCTATGTTGATCACATTCTAAGGTTCCTGATTTCTTTGGGATTGCAATAAATACAGAATTACATAATTCAGAAGGTATATCTCCAGTATCATATAATGTGTTCAGCAGTCTAGTGACTTGCTCTAGTCCAAATTCTTCTAAAGCTTTAATCATTTCTGTTGTGATGTTATCTGCACCGGGGGCCTTGCCAGCTTTCATATGCTTAAGAACATTTTGAACCTCCATCTTTAAAATTGCCGGTCCTTCATTATTAAATCTAATAGCATACTGTTCCTCTCTGTTATCATTATACAGGTCTTTCACATAATCTGTCCATACATGTAGAATCTGATCTTTTTCTATTATGATTTTGCCATCTTTAGTTCTTAGACAGCCTGTTGATGTACTTGTTCTTTTATTAGTAAGTTCCTGAATCCTTTTGTGCACTAATTTGGTATTTTGACTGTTGTGTTGTTTTTCAATTTCTAAGCACTTTTCCTCAAGCCATGATTCTTTTGCCTTCCTACATAATATTCTGACTTGTCTGTGAATTTCTTCATATTTGGCAGGATTATTTTTGTTGAGTCTTCTTGTTTCCATTAAGTGTAAAATTTCCTCAGTCATCCATTTCTTACGACCCACCTTCTTTAATTTTGGAATAGTTGTTTCTGCAGCCATATTGATTGAATTCTTTAACATTTCCCATTGATCATCCACATCCTGGAATAGGATCTCTAGATCAGACAATATTTCAAATCTGTTCTGTACTTCTATGTTGAATTTGTTTTGTATTTCCTTGTCATTACTCAATGTACACAAATCATATTTAGTGTTCCCTGTTGTATACTTGACTTTCTTCAACTTTATCCTCAATGTTCCTGTGAGTAATCTGTGGTCACTATAACAGTCAGCACTGGGAACTGTTTTTGCTACTGTTAGGGCGTTTCTAAATCTTCTGCTAATGAGAATGTAGTCAATCTGGTTTCTAATCCTGCTATCAGGACTCCTCCAGGTCCATAATCTTCTAGGGTGTTGCTTGAACCAGGTGTTTCCTACAATCATTTCCTGTTCTTTTGCCCACTCTACTAGTCTGTATCCTCTTTCATTTCTCTCTCCTAAACCATAGTTTCCTACTGTGTATCTATCCCCTTGATTTCCTACTTTTGCATTGAAGTCCCCTATTATAATGTTTATTTCTGAATTTTTACATTTCTTTAAGGCAGACTCTATGTCATTATAAAATTCCTCTACACTATCTTCACTGGACTCTCCTGTTGGGGCATATACTTGAATAATATTTATGTTAAAAGGTCTGCCACTCAATTTAACTAGTAGTACTCTGTCCGACACGGCCCAATATCCCTGAACAGACGTATCACAAATGAAAGGTATCACAAATGTAAATATGTTTATTGACGGTATTAATAATCTTATAATTATATTATTATTATTATTAATATTATTATTATTGTTAACCAAGCATACAAAGAACAGATGGTTCAATCAAAAATGTGAAGAAGCAGTCATTAGGAAAAAGAATGCCAGACAGCTATGGCTAAATGACATCAAAAACATCCAAAAGGAAGAGCAACATAGAACTGAATGTAAAGAGACTATAAAAATAGTTCGGCAGTAGAAGCGAGAATATATGAGCAATATCATCAAAGATATGGAAACCAATCACCAGGTTCTAATGTGTGACCCACAAATTGAAGGACCTGTTTTTGAAGAAATCATATATGTAATAACACGACTTAAAAACAATAAGGCAACTGGGGCTGATGGAATTGCTGCTGAATTTATACAGGCAGGTGGTCATGCATTACATCTAAAGCTAAAAGAACTAATAATAAAAATCTGGAGGACAGAAGAACTACCTCATGACTGGAAAGAGTCATTATTGATACCTATCTTTAAGAAAGGAGACAAGTTCCAATGTGAAAATTATAGAGGGATATCACTACTGTCCACAAGCTATAAGATACTATCCGTGGTATTAGATTGATATTACGTGGTTTAAGTCCCCGCTAATCACTGGTATCATGAAGGCTAATAGACTACAATGGCTGGGGCATATAGAAAGAATGGAAGATAATAGGGAAACAAAACTCGCTTACACTCAGGAAATAAATGACCGTAGACCCCGAGGTAGACCAAGAAGACGGTGGAGAGATAATACATATACAGACCTACAAGCACTTGGAATCAACGACTGGCAAGCGAAGATCAACCCGAGATACGAATGAAGACGGCTTGTATCTGCAGCAAAGAACCTCAATGGCTCGGAATGTTGAAGAAGAAGAAGAATTATTATTACTACTATCAGTATTAATACATTAATAATTATTATTATTATATTTAAATGTGCAAAACTAAAAACAAAATGAACAGGAAATTAACCTCACACATCCCTTTCCTGTCCCCTCTCTTGTTCATAACATATATAGACAACATATGTAAAGAAACCAGCCAAAACAGAGACGGCAAGAACACTGCATGACAAGAACACAGAAGAAGAACCATCTGCAATTTATACCATTAGAGAACTCCTGTTTGCGGACGACCAAGCTCTAATAACAAAACCAGAAGCTGAATTACAAGACCACATAAATAGTATAAACGAAATATGTAGGGAACATAACATGAAAATTAGTATAATTATAGATTTTATATAATTATAAAACAGAGATAATGATTATAACTAAAGAAGTAAAAGCAACAACAATTCACCTAAAAGAACATCCCTTGAAACAAGTAAAGAGTTTCAAGTACCTAGGAAGTATAATATCATTAAATTGCAGATCAGTAGACGAGATCGAAAATAGGTGCAATAAGGCAAACCAACTCAGTGGACAAATGGCACCAATAATAAAGAACAAACATGTATTAATAACTACTAAGAAAGCACTTTACAACACAATCTTCATATCAACTATATGTTACCAATGCCAAACATGGACAATGACAGAAAAAGAGAAAAGAAAAATCACAAAAACAGCATTCTGCGGTATTAAAAGATATCCAAAAGAAAAACACTTAGACAGGCAAAGAGTAGGGGACATAAACATGTAATATTGTTTCAAGAGAGACTACTTGAAATTTAAAAAAGAAAACATAAATCATATACTAGGGATAATATTATTAATTAACTTTTAAACTTATCGAATGTTCTCTTAGAAATAGTATAATCAATACGGAAGTAAAATATTTAAAGCCAAATATAATACTTTTAGATTTCTTATAGAAAATTAATATTTGTATACTTACATTTTACAATATACTTTTCAGTTATATATTTTTTACTTCTAAAGATGTTCTCCGATTCTCAGTTCTAAGACTTTTCTTTCACCTCACTCCTGTATGAGGGGAAAACATTTTTTTACTGGCCTCGTGCCACTGAAAATGAACAGGAAATTAACCACGCACATCCCTCTCCTGTCCCCTCTCTTGTTCATAAAATATATAGTAAGGAAACCAGCCAAACAGAGACCGCAAGAACACCGCATGACCAGCACACAGGAGAAGAACCATCTGCAAATTACACCAATTGAGCATAGGTGGGCAGAATTTTTGTGTGTAGAGCCACATTGGCAACTGTAAAGCTTTGGGGGGGGGGGGGGCGCATATATATTATGTCCACTTTGTTTACAGTAACCTATCACAATAAGTAATTATGAATTATTTATATGTTATTAAACAGTACGATCAATGGGCTGGCCATCTACAGGGGGTGCAAAGCCAGCCAATCTATCAGCTCGTTCATTTCCCTTGACTCCCGCATGTCCCGGGACGAAGTTGAAGGTGACTTTAAGGACAACAGACTTCCGCAGCGACTCAGTCCACTGTCTGTGTACAGCTCCAGCTGTTGTTTGTCGAGACTCCTGTCTTTTCCACTTTTCACACTGGGCAGTGGGGAGCGTTTTGTGTGATATTCACTGGCACAGGAACGGAGCATAATGGGGATGACCCGCTGCTGTGAAGTTGGAACTGCGACTAACTAACTAACTAACTAACTAACTAGCTCCAGCTTCGACCTTCTGAATCATGCTCATTGAGTCACTTAGTACACAAACGTTGGTATAATGCTGTGATTCCAGCCATATGAAAGCCTGTGTAACTGCCATCACCTCCATCGTCATGCTGCTCGTGGTCATAGAGTGGCACCACTGGATTCTTGAACGGTTCGGCCCGCTGAACGGGCTGTAAATGCCTACGCACTTCTCTGCTGCTTTACAACAGATCCATCTGTATAGATAAGCACGTCGGGGCTATCTGAGTGTTCATAGATGAGCGCTTTAACCTCTGCATTGACAGCGGCAGGGTTCTGCTCTCTGCACCGTCTGTCGGGTGTGATAATGCAGGAGAAAGTGCACCTAAAAGCCGGACGCACCGACACCCATTCCTTACCGGGGTTGATACTGGTAAGACTGCAGAGCTGTGTGACGACATCTTCCGCCCGACCCATCCATGATTTGCCCCTCTTTAGCCTGTCACCCTTTTCTCTGAATATAGCGTCATGCAGAGGGTGCTGCTCATCTGCACTTATTTTTAAGTATGCACGAGCTCTCCAGATCTTGATCCTGTGTTCTATTGTCGGGAAGTCAAGGAGGTATCTCATTGCTACACAGCTGGTGTCTCTCGTGCAGCCCAAAATGATGCGCATGGCTTCGTTTTGTACCTTTTCAAGTCTTCCAATCTGTGTAGGGCTGACAGTGATGATGGCCAGGGCATACTCGATGCGTGAAAGTACCAGTCCTTGGAACAGAAGTATTAGCAGTCTTTGCTCGACATTGGCAGTCACCATGACTCTCATTGCTGACAAACCTTTTCGAGCTTTCGTTATGACATAATCGACATGATCTCTGAAGGATAGGCTACGATCAAGCCTCACGCCAAGATATGTCATTGACTGGGTTCTACTCAAAATCCTCCCATCCATTCTTACTGCCGGTAGGTCTGTATTCACAATATGGTTGTTTAGGGAGAACCATGTAACCGATGCCTTTGCAGGGTTGACAAGGGCGCCGGCATCAGCACGCCATGAGGAAATTCGATCTAGTTCGCCCTGCATATCATTGGCAACCGCCTGTCTATCTCGACTCTGTCGATAACGAGAATATCGTCAGCAAATGACAGAGTCCTACCCCTCCCGTCCAACTGTTGTTCAGTGATCGGCACCGTATATGCGTTGAATAGTACTGGTGACAGTGGTGAACCCTGCGGCAATCCTGGACGTATCGTTATCGGCTCAGAAGACCAACTCTCGCATCTTAACACCACCTTCCTTTGGAGCAGAACTGCAGCTATCCATCGTACACAGTGAGGGTGCACTTTCATTCTGATGAAGGTTTGCATCAAGAGCTCGAAGGATACTCTATTGTATGCGTCCTCTAAGTCTATGGCGGCCGCACATGTCTCTTCTCTGACCTGAAATCCTTCCTAGACATCTTGAGCAAAGACCGCCGCATTCAGCCATGACACTTTGTTACGTCTGTATCCGCCAAGCGTCGGCGGGAAGCAGCCGAGTTGTTCCAGGTCACAAGCAAGTCTGTGTGCTACAATTTTCTCCAGTAGCTTGCCAGCAGTATTCAGCATCATAATGGTTCTGTAGCCGCTTATCTTGAAATGGTCTTTGTTCGGTTTTGGCAGCGGCAGCAAGTAGCTGTGTAGCCATTCCTCTTTGATCTGAACCCCTCTGAATACTGGTGTTGAATTCTCTGGATAGTTCTTCCATGTCATCATCTGACATCACCAGTAGGTCACCATATCGGATGACGTCTGGACCCGGGGCCGTGTTAGGTGATTTCTTGAGCATCGCACGTATTATCTCAGCTGTGATTATGCATTCTTCGTCTGTCCCACCCCCCTCGCACAGGTAAGAGAGTGTCGTTGTGGTCCTCTGTCTGGCGGGCTCGTTTTTCTGGTCGGTCTTCTCTATGTAGCATGCAAGAAGGGTCTTACCTGTATCCGCAACCTACTTTTTCCATGTGAGGATTTGATTAATGGGGATTTGGCGCAGGATTTGAATAATGTCATCGTCCTATGGACCTCAGTCTTCAGGTACGCCAACTCAACCTGTGGCATGTTAGCCTTTCTGGCTTTTTGCCAGTCTTTGACAGCCTGCCTCTTTCCCAGCCATGCCTTCTCGACCTCTCGATTCCACCATGGTGGTTGCAACCATCTTTCTTGTCTCCTGCGAGAGGAAGTAGTTTTCATCTTCTAATATTGCTTATGGCGTTTTGACAAGAGTTGTCGTACGGGAAGGCATTTGTCTTGTTTCCTTGACTCCTGGCCCTGTCTTTCTCGATCAGGATGATACAAGGGTAGTGGTCACTGTCGTGGTATCCCAGCTTGCCCCATCGGCACGTTGGCGCGATGGTGGGCGACACCAGAGCCAAGTTAATGACGCTGTCAGAGTCAACTGGTCGGTTGGCCATTCTAGTGACCTTCCCATCATTCAGACAGACTAGGGCAGCAGATGACAGAGCGTCCTCCAGATCTTCTCCCTGTCTATTGGTGATGCAATCGCCCCATTGACTGCCTCTGGCATTGAAGTCCCCACAGTAGATGATATGCCTTTCATCCATATCGAAGAAACTCTGCCATTGTCGCACGTCGACCTTCCCATTTCGCGCATAGACATTCACGATTACAAGATGCACTGGCATCATTATTCTTAATGCCTTCACTTGCAGGGCATCACTGTTCCAGGCGGACATATCGATCTCAGACACCAATATGTTGTCGCGGACCGGAATGGCCTGTTCGAGGTGCCGCCTGTTAAAGAAGCCCTGAAACCCCGCGACATAGAGTGTTCCGTCGCCGAGCTGTGTTTCTTGTAAGACTACAATATAGTTTCCTTAGAGTCGTTTTTCAAGAATGGGTCGGCATTGACTAAATGACGCACAGTTCCAGTACAGTACTCGAACGTGTCCGATGCCCAATCTGTCACATTTTAACCGCCTTTTACGCACGCCTGCTCTCTTACCACGCTGTGTCCTTGTCGGTCGTCTGGTCGTCATGTTAGGCTTAACTATCGTAACGGGGTGTCGATGATACGCCGAAGGGAGTCCGGGCGCGCGTGCACGAACTCCGTTGTACGGTTCGAACTCCATTTCACCACAAAAAACATACTTAATCCATAAACATTTCGAAAAAAAAAACGTTCCATTTGACAGGACGAAAAAATGTCCCTCCATCTTGCTCCAATGGAACTCACTCTGGGTTCTTTATTGACAATGTCAGTATTAAAGTCACATTCAATGCCCTTCATCTCTAGGAACATCACTATTTCTTCTCTGAGGTCCCACACTCTCCTCAACACCTTGCCGAAACTCAGCAATGGAACACTGGTATGGTACAGGACATCGGAATGTTCAGTTTCCAAATAGTCATGTAATGCCTTGAACTGTTTGTGATTAAGTCCTCTTGATCTGATGAGGTTGATGACGCTGAAAACTGGGTCAATAACACGCTTGATATTGGAAACAGTTTTACACAGATTTTCTTGATGGATCACACGTGAAGTGGTAATAATATGTGGTCAGGATATTCTTCTTTAATCTTATCACTTATCAACTTTACCAGACCTACATTTTTTTTTCCAGTCAAAGCATGAGCTCAGTCAGTTATAACACTTGCCATCTTGTTCCAAACCAACCCAGTTCTTTAAATATAATTAGTAACAGTATTGTATATATCATGGCCTGTGGTTGTAGCTTTAAGTGACTCAACACTCAGTAACTCTTCAGTGAGTTTGAAATAAGTGTTTATCCCACGTATAAATATCATTAATTGGGCAGTATCATGTTCATGGGTACTCTCATCCATTGCAAGAGGGTACCACAAAAATGGTTTACTTGCATCTTGAAGATTATGCATCAAATTGTCACTGATCTTGTCAACACGTCTGACCACAGTTCTCCTCGATAAAGTAATGTTGCCAATTGTGTGTGTGTGTGTGTGTGTGTGTGTGTGTGTGTGTGTGTGTGTATGTGTTTGTGTGTGTTCTTTACACAAAATATTTGCTGCATCTAGCAAACATTCCTTGATGAACTCGCCATCAGAAAATTACTTTGTTCTGTTTTACAATTCTGTGTGGCAGCACAAGACTATCTGTTGCTGCATCTTGAATTGAAGACTATTTAGTGAAAACAGGATGCTTTTTCTCCAAATTGTTCACCAACTCCAGGCACTTCCTTTCCCTTTCTTGGGTTGGTAAATTTTATCCGAAATCGGAATGTTTTGTTTGATAATGTTTTTTTTTTTTTTTTTCAATTGTAGTCCTTGAAGACAGCCACTGACTCACGACACAACAAGCAAACTTATTTGCTAGCAACGTTTATAAAACATTACTTATTTGTCCATTCATCATTAAAAAGACGCATTCATCTTACGTTGTTTTAGTGAAACTCATTGTTTTGATAAAAATCTAACAGTTAGAAATTTACAAATTTTTAAAAAAGGAAACGAAACAAAACCTACTTCCGGCTGTATGTGAAAATAAAATATTCGGAAAGCAAGGAGTACATTCAGAATAAATTTAAGAAATATATCAAGACTACTACATCAAATACATTAATGTGAACATTGTAAATGTGGAAATAATTTATAACAGCAAAGCACTTTTAAATTTAATATTTTCTTGCAAAATAAATCATTTTTTTTTCACCTGAGAAATATATGCTTTTCATAAAAACATCCTTATTAAATGTTTACATGTTGATAACTATTTCTCTATATTAAAATAATCAATTCGCATTTTAGCATTACATTACGAAGGCCAAGGACTGTTTATACAAACAGAAAATTAGAAAGAAATTTTATCAAAGATTTTGAAACAATCATAACGGTACATGCAATACTGTAATATTCAAAATAACTTAAAGAAGAAGTTAAAAATAATGTATTTCTAAATGCCCTCTAGGGCCGCATAATATCAGTTTCCGGGCCGCATGCTTCCCGAGGGCCGTAGTTTGCAAACCCCTGCCCTATCGCAACAATACCACACTATCTTCTATTCTCAGAAACTCTTTAGTTCAGCATATATCTGTGCCACAACATCCGTGCGTCTTGAGTGTGGTATTCTTTTCTCCCGGGAATGTTAACCCTGTCAACAAATGCCCGCAAAAGTCGGATGTGTCGTCCTAAAGACGCGAACATAGCAGCTCTGCTGTAAACAGGCACAACGCAATTACACCCAAAAAATATTCCGGATGTACGCAGAAGAAGAAGTATCCTTTTCTAATAAAAGTTCGAAGCATGTCTTTTACAGAACGTCGCATTCTTAAGATCAAAGAGTGTCTGGTTGGTCATGTGCCGTGGTATGCTTGTTCCTGTAGCGAGGCGCTGTCGTAATTTGGAGGTGACAGATTCGAACCCCGATGGGGTAACTATACTGCCAATTGTTATGTTGTCTAGTGTGTCCTCTGGTCTCTCTTTCTTTGTTCTACTTCTATGAGTGCCAAACATACATGTGTGATTATATATCAGCAGTTTTACTATTACACCATCTTCTTCTCTTGCCTCGGGTCTTGCTTTCCAGTATTTTTAGTAATATATTATTATAAAGAAGTCAAGGTAGCCTCCTCTCCAACGTTGCACACATTTCTAATGTGCATTTGTGTAGTTTCATAAATGTTCAGAATCTGCACTGTCTATTTAAGGAAGCTAATTCTTTCACAAATGCCGCATTTTAGAACAAAAAGAGTATCTTATGCAATAAGTCACTATCAATGAATGTAAGAAAGAGGGTGCTGTAATGCTATATAGAACCGGTTTAGCTGTATGGCAGTGAATCTTGGAATGTAAATGAACAAATTACGAAGTACTTAAGAAGCAACAAAGGTGGAGTTTTAGAGACGAATATTGCGAATTCCTTGGAATGCCAGAGTAACTAACAACGATTGCATGAAAGAGGCTAATGAAACTTGAACATTATATACAACAATAAGAAAGAGTCCAACAGCTTTCTTTGGTCATGTGATGAGAAGAGTGACATTGGAGAAAATCGTGACAACTGGAAAGATTGAGGGGAAGCGATGCAGACCAAGAGAAATGACGTTGGATGGATTGAGATGGTGACGTGACGGAATATCATCAGCAGAGTTGATCTAGAACATCAGAGACCGAGATCTGTGGAGAGCCATGAACGCCTACGCCAGCTGGCAAGGCACTTGATGATGAATTCTGTCACGACAAACCACATACAGGAAACAACTCCTGTGTTTTGTGATGTTAAAATGTTTCTTTCATTTCCTGGAATTTATAAACAAATAGAAAATATGCCTTATTAAACAATGAATTACAAGTGTGCACGGTTTATCTTTTGAAAGTGTGACGTTTAATTCTTTGTAATGTGAATAAATCATTATTATGTCTTAAAGAGTATTTACCATAATATGATGCAAGATATGTCAATATTCATATATAAATGTCTTAATTATGTTCTGTTACCAGGCCCGCAGACCGTAGACTATAATTGGAGACCGCCGACCGTGCTTCCCAATTTACAAGGCAATCAAGATAAATTCCATTCCTTACTCCACACAAGGCACCCACACAAAGCTACTTGTTCTATTGGCAAAGTACAGACATTTTAAATGGACATTAAGAAACAAAGCATTATGCAATTACAGAACCTTCAACAAAGAAATTGACCAACAACTTTTATCGACAAAAAGTCTCAAACATTCTAATCTTAGTATCACAAGCGCAAATCCCGTAAGATATTTGCCTGAAGATAGCCGATATTACAGAAGAAAGCAAATAACTCGATTTAAACCTGAAAGGTATCACAAATGTAAATATGTTTATTGACGGTATTAATAATCTTATAATTATACTATTATTATTATTATTACTATTATTATTATTACTATTATCAGTATTAATACATTTATTATTATTATATTTAAATGTGCAAATTAAAAAAAAAGATGAACAGGAAATTAACCACACACATCCCTCTCCTGGCCCCTCGCTTGTTCATAACATATATAGACAACATATGCAAAAAAAACAGCCAAAAAAGAGACCGCAAGAACACCGCATGACAAGAACACAGAAGAAGTACCATCTGCAAATTATACTCTTTCATTAGAGAACTCCTGTTCGCGGACGACCAAGCAATAATAACAAAACCATAAGCTGAATTACAAGACCACATAAATAGTATAAACGAAATATGTAGGGAACATAACATGACATGAAAATTAGTATAATTATAGTTTTTATATAATTATAAAACAGAGATAATGACTATAAGTAAAGAAGTAAAAACAACAACAATTCACCTAAAACAACATCCCTTGAAACAAGTAAAGAGTTTCAAGTACCTAGGAAGTATAATATCATTAAATGGCAAATCAGAAGACGAGATCGAAAATAAATGTAATAAGGAAAACCAACTCATTGGACAAATCGCACCAATACTAAAAAACAAACATGTATCAATAACTACTAAGAAAGCACTTTATAACACAATCTTCCTTTCAACTATATGTTACCATTGCCAAACATGGACAATGACAGTAAAAGTGAAAAGAAAAATCACAAAAACAGCATTCTGCAGTATTAAATGATATCTAAAAGAAAAAGACTTAGATAAGCAAGGAGTAGGGGACATAAACATGTAATATTGTTTCAAGGGAGACTACTTGAAGTTTAAAAAAGAAAACATAAATCATATACTAGGGATAATGTTATTAACTAACTTTTAAATTTATCGAATATTCTCTTAGAAATGGAATAATCAATACGGAAGTAAAGTATTTAAAGCCAAATATAATTCTTTTAGATTTCTTATAGAAAATATAATATTTACACACTTACATTTTGCAATATACTTTTCAGTTATATATTTTATACTAAAGAACGTTCTCAGATTCTCAGATCTAGCACTTTTCTTTCACCACACTCATATATTGTGGAAAACATTTTTTTACTGGCCTCGGGCCACAGAAAATTAACAGGAAATTAACCACACACATCCCTCTCCTGTCCCCTCTCTTGTTCATAATATATATAGTAAGGAAACCAGCCAAACAGAGACCGCAAGAACACCGCATGACCAGCACACAGGAGAAGAACCATCTGCAAATTACAACAATTGAGCATGTTTGGGCAGAATTTTTGTGTGTAGTGTCACATTGGCAAATGCAAAGCTATTGGAAAAGGGAGGGGCGAGAGGAGGGCGCATATATATATATATATATTATGTCCACTTTGTTTACAGTAACCTATCACAATAAGTGATTATGAATTATTTATAGGTTGTTAAACAGTATAAATAACTAATTATTGCAATTTAATTTTAATTATACACTTACACATTATATTTTACAATATGGGCAAACACTTTTACTAATTTGTTATCAAGATTTCACAATTTTTTAAATTATAATAAATTGTTTTTTTATATTAAATTACATGTCTTTAATTTAGACACAAACCAACTACATTGTAACTATTATTGTTGATTTCTAGTGAGATGTATGTAACCGCTTGCAGATTTTGACAACACTCATCAAATCTGGAGCAAGTTTACTTGATGAAATTCGCATGACAGCATGCAAGTTGCAGTCCGACAATAAAGACCTATTCTTAGATTTGTCGATCTTCAAGAAAGAAAATTCTTGTTCGCAAATGTATGTTGATCCAAACTATGATAACGTTTGAGCTGCAAAGTTTTCAAGGTGGGAAATGATTCTTCTGATAAAGATCCATAGAAATCCAGCAAACCATTTGACTTGAATTTCTCTTTCAGGTCATGATCTGCTTGTAAGTCAAGCAGCTCCAACTGTATGTCCTCTGTGGCTGTATCAGCTTCTGCACCAAAATGGGTACTGAGAATATTGAACTGTGGTTCTAAGTCCTTGAAATCTTGTAATCTCCATCCAAATTCTTCAATCAATGCATCTAATTAGGCTTTGTACTTTTCAGTCATTTCACCAGAAATGGTTTCTTGTTTCAGCAAAGGGAAATGGCACAACCTTTTTAACTTGCTTGTCTGGAGAACAGTGAGAGTTTGCCTGGAATGATTTTACATGCACATACAAATAATGTGCAAACACATCATTGCCCTGAGGTTTGACATTCAGTTTATTGAACTTTTCCATAATTTCAATGGCAAACATATTGTCTAACTTCCACTCTTTATTGACAATGTTAGTATTACAGTCAAATTCAATGCCTTTCATCTCTAGGAACATCACTATTTCTTCTCTGACGAGACTCAGCCATCGAACACTGGTGTGGTACAGGACATCGGAATGTTCAGTTTCCAAATCGTCAAGTGATGCCTTGAACTGTCTGTGATTAAGTCCTCTTGATCTGATGAGGTTGATGACACTGACAACTGGGTGAATAACACGCTTGATATTCAAAACAGTTTTACATAGACTTTCTTGATGGATCACACAGTGAAGTGGTAATAATGTGTGGTCAAGATATTCTGCTTTAAACTTATAACTTATCAGCTTTACCAGACCTACATTGTTTCCAGAGCACGCAGTTCCATGCAGCCGGTTTGGGAGGACTGATAAAACGATGGGATCTGTACATCAATGTTGGTGGAAATTTTGTTGAGAAATAAAGGGACAATGTATGTATAAAAATAAACTGGTTTCAAGTTGTTATCATATTTAGTTATTTTTCTACAGTCATTTGTGAATTACTTATTAACTTACCCTAGTACAAATGTTGCCCTTTTTTAAAAGTTATTCACCTGAACTGTACACGATACGCTCCGACTAGTGTATCAACGGGTAAACAGTACAACGCCATAGAACCCATTAGTGTATCATCGGATACACAGTACAACGCCATAGAACCCACTAGTGTATCATCAGGTACACAGTACAACGCCATAGATAAGCATTAGATAAGCAAGGAGTAGGGGACATAAACATGTAATATTGTTTCAAGGGAGACTACTTGAAGTTTAAAAAAGAAAACATAAATCATATACTAGGGATAATGTTATTAACTAACTTTTAAATTTATCGAATATTCTCTTAGAAATAGTATAATCAATACGGAAGTAAAGTATTTAAAGCCAAATATAATTCATAATTCTAGTGCAGGGGTGGACAACACAAGGCACACGAGGCACGCGGGCCACATGTGGCCCGCCGGGGGTCATGTTGCGGCCCGCGGAGCTAGGTCAAATGAACATAAATGTTAACTTTATTGTACATATCACCAAAAGAACATTACATCGTTGTGACATATTTCAAATATTGTCTGCCTATCAACGACACTTGGATTCGCTATTAAACTGTGTATTCAGAGGTCACAATATTAATTCGAGGCCAAGCCCAATTTTCTAACCACAACCTTAAGCCGCCGGTACGTTTCGTTTGAAGTTGACAGGAGTTGGAAACTGCGTCCACACGACCATCTGGTTGGTGACAAGAAGACGGGAGATAGCAACACTACTGCTCCCCCCTCACCACCACACCTCTTTCTCCAGCCCGGCCTTTTCCGATACACCATCCCCATCAAGCTATCATGTTTCGTGCTAAAAGTGCGCCTAGGATAGGTACATGAAAAGAAATCGAATGTGTGGATTGAATTGAGAAGTTTTTAAGTTTTTAACACTGAGAACTGTAAGGAGTCTGAGAAATGCTTTTCTAGCGACCAGCTGTATTTTCCGTATTGCATACAATTGGGTTCTTTGGACTCTAGGATGGTGGACTGTGCCTTGGCCGAACTTGAAGCATAGTACAAATGCTCTAGTTCTCATTTGGAGTGGCTGATTCATCGGCATATGATGAAAAGGATTCGCCTTTATATTGCTGTAAGAGTGGAATTTCCTTAATATTATTTGCTCTCCAAGTTTACGACAACCTCAACATTACAGAAGTCTATTGAGTGAATGATCAATGTATATAAGAGGATGGCCTGGCCAACACCAATGTACCTACTACTCAAGTAAATGCACAAGCTGAGACCTCCCTTCATGGCTAGTTGTTAAATTCAGGAGAAGGGTTATGAACATTGTCGAAACCTGGCAGTTATCCAGATGGACATTTACAAAACATGGATTGTTTCCACCTGGACATTTTTAAAACCCTGAACTTTATCTATTAGGACATTTTGAAAACCTGAACGGCATTATCGTGGATATTTTTCACCCCATGAAACTTATTACTGCCCGTCGTTTATCATGTATGGATAATTTCCATCCTTGACTGGTATCATTATGGATATTTATGACTCTTGAAGTTTATCTGCCCTATGGATGTGTATAACTCCTGAAGTTTATATGCCCTTTGAATATTTATAACTCTTTAAGTTTACCAGCCCTGTGGATGTTTATAACGTCTGAACTTTATCTGAACTATGGCCATTTATATTTCCTGAAGTTAATCTGCCCTGTGGATGTTCATAACTTCTGAGGAAATTTATTATCAGGTATATTTCAGCGCTTGAGGAATGTTTCACTGGATACTCCCAAATCCGGAACATTTAGCAGAATGAATATGTGCACCTCGGGAACTTATTAACCTGGCTAGTTCTACTACAGTGACTTAAACATGAACATTCGTAAAGGGAATATTATGGACCATAGACTGTAGGAACCATGGTGGTTTAGTTTGTGAAAAGACCTTGTGGTATTAGATATACACTCTCTGTTCCTGATATTTCTCTGAGTGGATGTTGTTGAAGGAAGAAATAATATTAGTTGGATATTGGCTGAGAACGTCAGCGAGAAAGGTATGATTAATATAGGTTATTAATATTATTTTGATGTGGGTGTTTGTTGTGTGAATATTCATTATGTGTATTTGAGGTATTACGTAACCATGGCGTCAGCTAGTAAAGACGTTGGACCAAAGAAGAGTAGAATCACAGAAGAATTAAGAAGTATTCAAGACAGGTGGACTATATACTATTTTTTCGTGGAAATTAAAACAAAGCTCATATGCTTGATATCCAACGAACCTGTTTCTGTGTTGAAAGAGAATAACATCAAACGGCACTACGAGATTAAACATGCAAATACGTTTTATAAGTACAAAGGGCAATTTCGACAAGACCAAGTAAATGACTTTACAAAAAACATTTCTGCACAACAAAGGATAATTACTAGAGCCGGTTCAGAGTCAACATGCTATGTAAAAGCTAGTTATGTGTTATGTAAAAAAAAAAACGAAGCAATATTCAGATGGTGAAATGGTCAAGGGATGGTTGGAGAGCGTCGTTGAAACTCTGTGTCCAGAAAAGAAGAAGGATTTCTCAAAACATAAGTCTGTCTCGTCAGGCTATTACTAGGCGTGTGGACGACATTGGAAAATATATTGAAGATAATTTGAAAAGTCGAGCATGCGAGTTTATATTTTATGCTCTAGCAGTGGATGAAAGCACAGATATGGCAGATACTGCACAACTGGCAATTTTTATCGTGGGTGTTGATCATCATCATCTTCTTCCACTTCTGCCATCAAACGTCGTGGGGAGGAATAATTTGCGTTCCAGAGCCCGGTGGGCGGCACTGGATAGTGTCATTCTGTGTGGCTGTACAATGTCTTTGATGTCGTCAATCCATGTTCTTCTTGGACGTCCTCTTGGTCTCGTCGCAGATGATCTTTGATGTAAGGCCAGTGATGGTAGTTGCTGGTGTTGCATTCTAACAACATGGCCAAACCACTTGATCTTCTGTCTTTCAATAAATGTGGCACAAGGTGTTGATCCCACTGTCTGTCTGATAATAGCATAATAGTTGACATCCATTTTAAAAAGACAGAAGAATTAGCGGCGCTGTATCCACCTAAGGACACTACTAAGTTACGAGATTTGTTAGAAGTAGTTACATCGACTTTGAATTGCTTTTTGTTACAACTTAACAACTTATCGGGATTAACAACGGATGGTGCCCCAGCAATGGTTGGGAAACCCGAAGGTTTAGTAAAATTGATTGAAAATTAGGCCTCCAAAGTAGGTAACACTTCAATGCTAAATTTTCATTGCATTAATCATCAGAAGAATTTATTTTCGAAGCCCCTCAAAATGGACCATGTCGTGAAAGTAGTCGTCAAAATAGTGATCTTCATGAAGTCGAACGGGTTGAATCACCGTCAGTTCCAAGAATTTCTAGTCTTTGGACTCAGATTATCATGACGTTACATTTTATGCAGAAGTAAGATGGCTGACCCGTGCCAAATTGTTGAAAAGATTGTTTGATTTGCAACTCGAAATACAATCATTCTTTGCAAGCAAGTCGAAAAGTATCCCAGAGTTTGAAGACAAAGAGTGGGTTTGCGACTTTGCATTTCTAGTCGATATAACTAGCCACCTAAATGACGTTTATAATAATACTCATCTACAAGGGAAAGGTAAATTAATTAACAAGATATATTTTTCTTTGGTTTACGTTAAACCAGACAAGCGTTTGAGCACGATCTCACCTACCGGGAAGCGACTAGGTGGTCGAAGTTGTAGCACGCTTGCTTATTTACTTTAATTAATAACAACAATTAAAAAATAATAGGCGCGTCCCGGCAGGAAATATTATTTCCGAAATTTGGCCCGCCTGCTGAAAAGGTTGGCCACCCCTGATCTAATGTATCAACGGGTACACAGTACAACGCCACAGAATCCACTGGAATTGCAACAGGTATACAATCTAACATCGTAGAACCGACTAGGGTATCAAAAGTATACACTACTCCCCACAACCGACTAGGGTATCAACGGTGCACAGTATTCCCCAGTATCGACTAGGGTATCAACGGATACACAATACTCCCCAGAACCGACTAGGGTATCAACGGATACACAATACTCCCCAGAACCGACTAGGGTATCAACGGATACACAATACTCCTCAGAACCGACAAGGGTATCAACGGATACACAATACTCCCCAGAACCGACTAGGGTATCAACGGATACACAATACTCCTCAGAACCGACTAGGGTATCAACGGATACATAATACTCCCCAGATCCAATTAGGGTATCAACGGTGCACAATATTCCCCAGTATCGACTAGGGTATCAACGGATACACAATACTCCTCAGAACCGACTAGGGTATCAACGGATACATAATACTCCACAGATCCGACTAGGGTATCAACGGATACACAATACTCCTGAGAACCGACTGGGTATCAACGGATACACAATACTCCCCAGATCCGAGTAGGGTATCAACGGATACACAATACTCCCCAGAACCGACTAGGGTATCAACGGATACACAATACTCCCCAGAACCGACTAGGGTATCAACGGATACATAATACTCCCCAGAACCGACTAGGGTATCAACGGATACACAATACTCCTCAGAACCGACAAGGGTATCAACGGATACACAATACTCCCCAGAACCGACTAGGGTATCAACGAATACACAATACTCCTCAGAACCGACTAGGGTATCAACGGATACATAATACTCCCCAGATCCAATTAGGGTATCAACGGTGCACAATATTCCCCAGTATCGACTAGGGTATCAACGGATACACAATACTCCTCAGAACCGACTAGGGTATCAACGGATACATAATACTCCACAGATCCGACTAGGGTATCAACGGATACACAATACTCCTGAGAACCGACTGGGTTTCAACGGATACACAATACTCCCCAGAACCGACTAGGGTATCAACGGATACACAATACTCACCAGAACCGACTAGGGTATCAACGGATACATAATACTCCCCAGAACCGACTAGGGTATAAACGGATACACAATACTCCTCAGAACCGACTAGGGTATCAACGGATACACAATACTCCCCAGAACCGACTAGGGTATCAACGGATACATAATACTCCCCAGATCCGACTAGGGTATCAACGGATACACAATACTCCTCAGAACCGACTAGGGTATCAACGGATACACAATACTCCCCAGAACCGACTAGGGTATCAACGGATACATAATACTCCTCAGAACCGACTAGTGTATCAACGGATACACAATACTCCCCAGAACCGACTAGTGTATCAACGGATACACAATACTCCCCAGAACCGACTAGGGTATCAACGGATACATAATACTCCCCAGTATCGACTAGGGTATCAACGGATTCACAATACTCCCCAGAACCGACTAGGGTATCAACGGATACATAATACTCCCCAGATCCGACTAGGGTATCAACGGATACACAATACTCATCAGAACCGACTAGGGTATCAACGGATACACAATACTCCCCAGAACCGACTAGGGTATCAACGGATATACAATACTCCTCAGAACCGACTAGGGTATCAACGGTGCACAATACTTTCCAGATCCGACTAGGGTATCAACGCTGCACAATCTTCCCCTGAACCGACAAGGGTATCAACGGATACACAATACTCCCCAGATCCGACTAGGGTATCAACGGATACACAATACTCCCCAGATCCAATTAGGGTATTAACGGATACACAATACTCCCCAGAACCGACTAGGGTATCAACGGATACATAATACTCCCCAGATCCGACTAGGGTATCAACGGATACACAATACTCCTCAGAACCGACTAGGGTATCAACGGATACACAATACTCCCCAGAACCGACTAGGGTATCAACGGATACACAATACTCCCCAGAACCGACTATGGTATCAACGGATACATAATACTCCCCAGATCCGACTAGGGTATAAACGTATACACAATACTCCTCAGAACCGACTAGGGTATCAACGAATACACAATACTCCCCAGATCCGACTAGGGTATCAACGGATACACAATACTCCTCAGAACCGACTAGTGTATCAACGGATACACAATACTCCCCAGAACCGACTAGGGTATCAACGGATACATAATACTCCTCAGAACCGACTAGGATATCAACGGATACATAATACTCCCCAGGTCCGAATAGGGTATCAACGGATACACAATACTCCTCAGAACCGACTAGGGTATCAACGGATACACAATACTCCCCAGAACCGACTAGGGTATCAACGGATACACAATACTCCTCAGAACCGACTAGGGTATCAACGGATACATAATACTCCTCAGAACCGACTAGGGTATCAACGGATACACAATACTCCCCAGAACCGACTAGGGTATCAACGGATACACAATACTCCCCAGATCCGACTAGGGTATCAACGGATACACAATACTCCCCAGATCCGACTAGGGTATCAACGGATACACAATACTCCCCAGATCCGACTAGGGTATCAACGGATACACAATACTCCCCAGATCCAATTTGGGTATCAACGGTGCACAATACTTTCCAGATCCGACTAGGGTATCAACGGTGCACAATATTCCCCAGTATCGATTAGGGTACCAACGGATACACAATACTTCCCAGATCCGACTAGGGCAGGGGTCACCAAACTACGGCCCGCGAACTCAGAACCGACTCCCCAGAACCGACTCGAACTTGCTTGATATGACGTAAGGAACACGAGAGGTTGTGATACAATTTAAATGTAAATATTATGTTTAGAACAATAGGAGATCTTCATACGTGTGGAGACCTCCTGGAAGCGATGTGTCTTAATTTTGCAATTGGCAATGAATAAATTATTGTATCTAGATTTTATTGTTTATTGTAATGTTTACTTATTTCGCGCCATCCCAAGTCCTTCCCTGGTTCGTGGTAGCGCCGCATACTCTCTGACGTTACCATGGTTTCCATGACAACATATACACACACACACAAACGCGCGAACGCGCGAATCTTTCTCTTCCCCAGATGCGTCCGGGTGTCAACAGAGGCCCGATGCTCCAGAAATATTTACTTTTTTTGCCAGTCATCCATTATATAGGTTTGTAACAAGGATTTCTTTGTTTGACAGTGATAGGTAAGTGAACTAAAAGTGTGAATAGAGGCAATAATGTAGCAAACATAGCATAAAAATGTCAAAGTGTTATTACGAAAATATTATCCCCAGTTCTGAAGAATTCCCCGGTCAATGTTTTAATCGAGCTGGTCTCTAGGCCAGTGGTTTTCAACCTTTCTGCTGGAGCAGATCCTTACGCAAATGTTTACGTTGCTCAGGGAACTCAGTGTGATGATCCAAGGGTCTGTCGTACTTTATGTAATAAACCAGATGGGTAGAAATGTTGCATTTAGCCGATTTCGGTCTGTTTCGGCGGAACCCCTGGCTGCCACTCGCGGAACCCTGGTTGAAAAACTCTGCTCTAGGTTGTTTATTTAGACCGGTCCTATGTATATATTTTGCAAACCTTATTATGTGATATATTCTATTACCAAAGGTACCTATAAACTGTATATGTACCTTTGGTGAGCCGCAGCTTCACCAGTGACCCCTAGTCATCTGCGTTTCTTGTGGTTCAATAGGATTTTAATTATGTTTCTAATTCAATGCCTTGTTCATTTTCAGGTCCCGTTTACTTCACCCTTCATTATGGCTACTAATAAAAGAAAAGTAGGCGACGAGTGTCGCGTTTTCAGTTAAGAATGGGGAATAAAGTACTTCTTTGTGGAAACAAAGGACAAGAAAACCAATTGCGTGATATTCAGCGAAAGTGTTGCGGTTTTGAAAGAGTACAATCTTCGGCGTCACTGCGAAACAAAACATCTATCAACATATTCACATTTGTCTGGAAAGTTACGCTCCGAGAAATATGAGTCCATGAAACGTGGTTTAGAAACACAAAGAGATCTCTTCACGAGAATGTTTGCTGAACATGAATCTGTCCCTCGTACAAGTTACGAAATAATATAAAATGACACAAAGTAGTACAGCTTTACATAACAGAGTTACGACACATACAGAACGTTGCGGCGGTTAGCCTTCATCAGCAAACAAACACATTCACAAACACAACATACAGTCAAGGAAAACTCCTGTGACTACATTAGAAGGTGATGACAGGACGAGAGGAACAAATGCATGGAAAAATGGAAGCAATGAAGAGAAAATGAGAATTGAAAAAAATGTTAATTGAAAAGAATGTTAGTCGAAGAAAATGTTTAATAGGAAAACTGTTTATAGAGAAAAAAACTGCATACTCACCTCA
>OY992879.1:158067931-158075431 GCA_963921405.1 Cepaea hortensis | reverse complement strand
AGAGAGAGAGATCGGAAATACGTTGTATAACAATCAACCTTACTGCCTCTATTCCATAGGGGACAGTATGAGTGAAGCCTCGTATTTGTAGACCGAAGACCGACCGACCCCGCATACATCAGGGGCTTGTCCTAGGCACTTTTCCAATCTCTCTCTCTCTCTCTCTCTCTCTCTCTCTCTCTCTCTAGACCTACCCACTCCGCATTCCTCATGCGGTATATCGCATGCAGTTTTCCTCTCTCTCACTCTCTCTCTCTCTCTCTCTCTCACTCTCTCTCTCCTTACATCCTGCTTCTCTGTGCCTACCTACTTCACTTGTATTACCAGTGGTTGGATCTCACATAGCCCCATCAACTCGTACACTGGGCGAGGGGCTCCTGAAGTGTGCTTTGTAACAATCAACCATACGGACCATTTCATAGGGTACAGTACGAGGGAAACGTCGTACGCGTAGACTGACGCGCCCCACATGCCTCATGTGGTATATCACAGGCACTTTTCCTCTCTCTCTCTCTCTCTCTCGCTCTCTCCCTCTCTCTCACCCTCTCTCTCTTTCACCCTCTCGCTCTCGCCCTCTCTCTCGCTCTCCCCTCTCTCGCTCTCTCTCCTCCTCTCTCACTCCCTCTCACTCTCCCTCCCTCTCTCACTCCCTCTCGCGCTCTCTCTCCCTCTCTCTCTCCCTCTCTTGATCTCTCTCTTGCCCTCCCCCTCTCTCCCTCTCTCTCTCCCTCTCTTGATCTCTCTCTTGCCCTCCCCCTCTCTCGCTCTCACCCTCTCTCACTCTCTCTCTCCCTCTCTCTCCCTCCCTCTCTCTCATCCTCTCCCCCTCTCTCCCGCTGTACTACTTTGTGTCATTTTATATTGTTTAAACTTTCACAGCTTTACCGCAGTTCCACCAAATTTTAAGTTACAAAATAGTACATAAGATGGCAGTACGAGGAAAACCGTTTACTGATGGCAGCTTCATCAAAGAGTACATGATGGGAGCAGCAAATGACTTGTGTCCTGAGAAAGCCGAATTTTTTAGAACTATCAGCTTTTCGGCAAGTTCAGTTGTGCGAAGAACAGTAGAACTTGGAAAGAACATAATGCTACAGATATGCGAGAAAACTATGAACTTTTTGAGGTATTCTTTGGCGCTGGATGAGTCTACTGATTTCTCGAGTATGTCACAACTTCTCGTGTTCATTCGTGATATCAATTTGGACTTTCAGATAACGGAAGAGTTGGCATCCGTTTGCAGCATGCATGAAACAACAAATGGAAAAGACATTGTCATGGAAGTGCAACAGTTTTGCAAGACTATAACCTTCAGTAGAATCAGCTTCGAGGTTTTAGAGCTGATTGAGGAAAATATATGGTTGGAGTGAGAAAAGGTCGGATAGGGAAGATCGGGACTAAGTTGGTAGATTTGCAACTTCCGGGCGCTCTGTTAATATACTGTATCATACATCAACAAGCAATCTGTGGGAAAGACTTAGATATTTCTTGTGTACCGAAACCAGTCGTTTCTGCTGTGAACTTCATTCGGGGACATGCACTCAATCACCGTCAGTTCCAGGATTTTCTTGACGAAATTGATCCTGAATTCTGTGACTTGTCTTATCACACATCAGTGAGGTGGCTCAGCTGAGGTAAAGTCCTGTTTCGTTTTTACAAGCTCCGAAACGAAATAGATGTTTTCCTCACTGAAAAAAGATAGAGCTGATCCCCAGCTGTCAGATCCTTCCTGGCTGTCACACAGTTGTCAGTTCTGATCGACATCACATCCCACATGAATAAACTGAATTTGAAACTTCAAGGAAGACAAACCTCGTCTGTGATCTCTACAAAATCATCAAAGGATTTCGGAGAAAGCTGATGCACACCTGGAAGGAGAAAACTGTTCTCATTTTCACAGTTTCAAAGAGTTTTGTGCTACAATCGCCGAAGATGTCAACCTTGATATTCTGGAAAAAATTATTCGTGACTTAAGAAAGCATTTTGTTTGGAGAGATTTTCAGAACTTGACAGAACAGAGAGTGACATTCTTCTGTTCCAGAATCGGCTCGATTGTAACCTTGATGATGTGCCAGTTGAACTACTGTTGGAGCTCACTGATTTGCAAGCAAATAAATTGTTGAAAGAGAATCTCAGAGAAGGAACACTTGTTGAATTTAACCGCTGCCTATCTGATGTTGAGTTTCCAAAACTGAAGAAATTTGCCGCTGGTTTGGCACCAGTGTTTAGAACAACTTATGTCTGTGAGCAACAATTTTCAAACATGAAGTGTGTGAAGTCAACACAGTGTGAACGAACGAACGAACGAACGAACAGACTTTATTTTCAAAGGGTAACAAAGAAGACGAACGAGATTGATTGATGAACATTTGAAAGCAATTCTCTTGATTGGATGCAGCTATTCCAACCCAAGCATTGATGATATCTTGAAAGCCAAATATGAATTTCACAATTCTCATTAACCGTTCTTGCTGCTTAGTTTGTGAGATTCGGATATGTGCACACAAGGTCTGATGTAACTATCTTTTTGTTAACGTCGCCTTCTTTGATAACTTTTTAAAAGTAAATACATGTGTTGTTTGTCTTTGTTTTTTTGTGCATTGCATGCCACTCACCCAAGATTAACTTAGATTTTTGTCATTTTAACCAGAGCTTTTCTGGCTTGCAAGTAGTGTTAAAGTTAGTTGCATATCCTTTATAGGACGTTTACAGTCAACACCAGCATTGTTTGCTGTTGTTGATGTCTTGGCAAGTTTACGTTCAGTAGCTTGCCATTGCTTTCTGAACGACCGGCACCCATACCATAGCGTAAAAACCAGCGCAATGCTGTCTGCTGCCAAATCGCTCGCAGTTTCGAACGCAGGTATACGGGATTGCGAACCGCGTCAGTAAGACCTTCGCCACGGACACCGGCGTAAGTATTGTACAGAATGAGTATTCGGCCCGCGCTCGTCATTTTGTCAGTTATCCGGCCCGCCGTTAAAAAAAGTTTGGTGACCCCTGGACTAGGGTATCAACGGATACACACTATTCAACAGATCCGACTAGGGTATCAACGCTTCACAATACTCTCTAGATCCGATTAGTGTATCAACATGGACAAAATACTCCACAGATCCGACTAGGGTATCAACGGATACACACTATTCAACAGATCCGACTAGGGTATCAACGCTTCACAATACTCTCTAGATCCGATTAGTGTTTCAACATGGACAAAATACTCCACAGATCCGACTATGATAGCCACGGGTACATACATCAATCCAAGTCCGGTTCTAGTTGGTGGACATATGGATCTATCCAAAGTGACGACACAATGAGTCTCTACCAGTTGAGTTGAGTTGAGTTAAGAACCGATATCACTGTACTCAGGACATTCCCATACATGCTCCATCCCCTCGTTCAACAGCCAGCGAAGAGTCACACTTCTAATCGTTCCCACCGCTATCTGATTAAAAGTTCTCCTGGTCTTCCCTCTCAGTTTTGAGATTCTTCCAGAATCCCTGCCGATCCTCCGCAATCTCATTCTTTCCACATATGGGTCTCTCCTCTACCATTTCAAAGGAAGGTGACTATATGGGACTTCCAACATTCTCCGATAAACGCGAGAAACCATGTGTGTTCTTGAGTACAATTGCTGAATATGTTCCGGCTAAACATTACACAGGAATTAAACATTACACGGGAACTAAACATTACACTGGAATTAAACATTACACGAGAACTAACATTACACGGGAACTAAACATTACATGGGAGCTTAACATTACACGGGAACTAAACATTACACGGGAACTAAAAATTACACGGGAATTAAACATTACACGGGAGCTAAAATTTACACGGGGAAAAACAATTACACGACAACTAAAAATTACAAGGGAACTAAAAATTAAACCGGCACTCAAATTGACAAGGAAACTAAAAATTACACGGGAACTAAAACAACTCACACATTACAGAGCACAGACCAGGCTACATTTCAATTTCAAGAACCTACCCACACAAGACAAGTATAATTCATGCACTGTGGTGCGAATGCTCCTTTGTGATCTATTAGAGGAGAAAATTGCGCTTATGGATATGCACTTATAGCGACTCATTAACAATTTCAGCTCGAAATATCCTCAGTACACAGATAATTTTGGTCTTGCTCTTTCAGATATTCCAACACCCAGGGTTTGATCACGTGCAAACAGTTCCTTTCCTGTCTTTCGACCTTATCTTAAACGACAACGAATCCAAACTAAATCTTTGTGGTTAGGAGTGAGTACAGCTGTCAGGTGTCCACCTTTTAACAGAGTATGTACATCTGTATTTTTACACCCATTTAGAGATAGAAATGGCCGGTGTCCACTACCCCACTCTGTTCCATCTGACGTCTATATATTGGTACTAAACTCGGTGTTGTTTCCGTTCTGTTAATCGAGATGCCATCACAGTTTGGTTTTGTTGTTGTTGGTGTTGATGATGTTATCATCCTGGCAGTGTAATTTCATTAAATTTCTCCTGTAGCTGATACTCGGGGCGTTATTATCTCCACCAGTTTCTCCCCGCGAGGAAATTAAAATTTTATCTATAAACCAGATTCACCCACGTTAATGAAAGAGTGATTTCCCCCTGTGAGCGCGACACTGTCAGCCATGTTGGCTGGGGCAGTTCTGCTGGGGTCTATCAACCGTGATCTGAGATCATCTCCGCCAGTCAATCTGTCACACATCACTCGTTCTCACTGCCGGCCGTCTTTCATGTTTCAGATTTCAGACATTTCATCCAGACGCCAAAAACTCTGATCGTGTGACGAGAAACAGATTGGGGTGATAAATGTGTCACGTTCGGGCAGACGTATAGGAAACAGTAAAACAGCACATGTATTCCTTGGTAATGCTGTACGCGTTTCTAGCCCTTGGCTGAGTTGACAGCACGACAGCGTCATTTTAATGGTTCGAACGAGATTAATCTATTTCTGTCTCAAGAAACGTATCACGTGTGATCAGATGTTATCCATGCTAGCCAACGCACGGTGTGTTGTTTCATCCTTCATGTTTGGTCTGAACATACTATAGAAATCTGGCTACAAATTTTCACATACCCATTATTGTATATTGTATTCATCATTATTATCACATAGAAGGTTCTTTATACAACATCGCTTTCATCACAGCCAACCAAATATATTCTCAATCCATGCCCAGAGTTTATGCCATATCCTGTGTCAGTACAAATCGACCGCTGCCAGTTCTCCCAGAAACCAGGCCTTCCATGGCTGTTCTGTCCAAATCAGCGACATTTAACATGGCCAAAATATTTCAGTTTCCACTTGATGTTGTTTATGATCCAGTTTCCTTACATGTTCAGATATTGTAATGTCGGTGGTTTTCTTCTTCTCTTTATAATTCAGGATATACAAATGGTGCCCTCTTTTTTTTTTTTTTTTAATTGTAATACACCTAGACTATACCCAAGACAAGCTCCAGGTGACTCAAGTCGACTGATGCCTTCTTTTGGAAATTGACATCTGAAGTTGTACGTTGAAGTAAAGCACTGCGTCCAGCACTTCGAGTGGCTAAAGAATATCCCACATTTACGAAACCCTTCTTTAAATTGGCCCCAGCTGGTGTTACTTTGCAAGTCTAAGTTAGTAAAACATATGGTTATTATTGCATTCCAGTATTACTACACCTTCCTTATGGCTATAATCTTTGCTTTGATCTGTGGTGGGAGGTTTCTGTCTTACGTTGATCTGTGGTGGGAGGTTATTGTCTTACGTTGATCTGAAGCAACCAACTGACAGGTACTAGGACTAGTCATGACCGAATCTATCTTTAGAAAACGTATAATGCCTGTTGAATGTCAAAATCGAGTTTACTGCACACGGGGCATCCCGCAGATGCTCAATCTAATTCTTTTAAAAAAATACTGAAATAATCCCGTGCTGATTATTGCAGTAGTAACTTTGAGCATCGTCCAGACCCTCCACCCACTCATGTCTGACCTAGTCTCTCCAGATATGAATAGTCCGCCTCTTGAGCTGTGCCCCATACCAACTGGCTTTAAGCTATTTTGAGCATTCTCAGATCATACTCAGTGACCGACTTGATGAGATTCTCTACACTTTGAACATGTAAATTGTGGCAAATGTCTAAGGTTACAAAAGATTATGCACAATACCTTTTTTTTCATATCCTTTACAGGACATCGCTGTCAACAGCAGCATCTTTCAGCTGTCTGTTGATTTCTTGGCAAGATTACGCTCAGTAGTTTGCCATGGCTTTCTGCGCGGCCGGCTCAGTATCCCGCAAGTCACCAGCGGGGGTCGAACCGCTCCCAGTTCCCTGCCGCTACGAGAATCTGCATGATAAACGGGATTACGGAGAAAGTGTTGTAACCCCTCAGCCAGAGAGACCGGCAATGCACAATACTAGCTTGTAAATAATGGCAAATGTCTGAGGTTACAAAAGTTTCTGCACAATATGAGCTTGTAAATAATTGCAAATATCTGAGGTTACAAAAGTTTCTGCACAATATGAGCTTGTAAATAATGGCAAATGTCTGAGATTACAAAAGTTCTGCACAATATGAGCTTGTAAATAATGGCAAATGTCTGAGGTTACAAAAGATTCTCTACAATTTGAGCTTGTAAATAAATGCGTCTAATTTCGCCAATCGGTTTATGGTGTCCATCTTCTTCTTTTGGGACTATGTCATTGGTTTTTCTGTCTGCCCATGATATTCTTTGTATGTTCCCCATAAACGTTCAGCCTGTATGCTCACTGTCCACGTCTCACATCCATTCAAAAGCACAGGTTCTATGTAGCACTTTAACACTCTTTTTCTATTTGCAATTGACATCATTTTATTGGTCAGTATGTTTTTCATCTTGCAGAAAGGCTACTTTCACCATAGCGATTCTTGTTCTAATCTCTTCAATGCGCCTTCCATAAGATGTTATGACTGTTCCGAGATAGTTTCACTTGTTCACGAATATTACCATTTACCCCTATATTACATTGTGGTACTTCTTTCTTCATAGTGATGACGATAGTCTCTGTCTTCTTATAATTTAATTCTAACTCCTGTTTACAGTTATCATATCTACTAAATGTTGCAGATCCTGTTCATTGTCTGCAATTAATACGCGTGGAAGGCCAAAGAGAAGATGGGTGCAGGATGTGGCGGATGATCTCCAGATGGGTGTATCAGACGCGGGACATCTTGCTTATGATAGAGAGGTTTTCCGGAAGGTTGTTATGGGAGCGAGGTTCTGCAAAGGACATGCTACTGAATGAATTAATGAATGAATGAATGACTGTATTATACGCATATATAATGTTATTGATGCTATGTCCCCCAATCATGATTCCTCTCAAATCTTCTAAATTTCTAAAATAGTTTCACTATATAGGGAAACACGACCTGGTTACATTACTCACACATGTCACACATCTCTCTTAATAGGCTGATATTGACCTACTTCATTATTAATCTTTATGGGAG
>OY992879.1:158024945-158067731 GCA_963921405.1 Cepaea hortensis | reverse complement strand
AGGAATAGGAGGGAGGAGAAGGGAGAGGAGGAGGAGGGGGGAAAGAGGAGAAGGAGGAGGGAGGAGGAAGAGGGAGGAGGAGGAAGGAGGAGGAGGGAGGAGGAGAGAAAGGAGGAGGAGAAGGAAGATGGAGGAGGGAGGAAGAGGGAGAGGGGGGAGGAGGGAAGAGGAGGGATGTGGAGGAAGGAGGAGGAGGAGGAGAGAGGAGGAGAATGGAGGAGGAAGAGGAGGAGGAAGGAGGAGGAAGAGGGAGGAGGGAGAGGAGGAGGGAGGAGGAGGGAGGAGGAGAACGCAGAAGGAGGAGGAGGAGGAGGAGGAGGAGGGAGAGGGAGGAGGGAGAGGGAGAAGGAGGAGGGAGAAGGAGGAGGGAAGAAGAGGGAGAATGAGGAGGGAGAATGAGGAGAGAGGAGAAGGAGGGGGAGGAGGAGGAGGAGGAGTGATGAGTAGGGAGGAGGAGGAGGGAGGATGAGGGAGGTGGAGGAAGGAGGAGGGAGGAGGAGGAGGGAGGAAAAGGGAGGAAGGAGGAGGAGGAGGAGGTAGGAGGAGGAAGAGAAAGGAGGAGGAGGAGGGAGGAAGAGATAGGCGGAGAGAGGAGGAGGGAGGAGGAGGAGTAGGGAGAAATAGGAGGGAGGAGGAGGGAGGAGGAGGAGGGGGGAAAGAGGAGAAGGAGGAGGAGGGAGGAGGAGGAAGAGGGAGGAGTAGGAAGGAGGAGAGAGGAGGATGAGGATAGAGGAGGAGGAGAGAGGAGGAGGGAGAAGGAAGATGGAGGAGGGAGGAAGAGCGAGAGGGAGTAGGGGGAGGAGGAAGAGGGAGGAGGAGAGATGTGGAGGAAAGAGGAGGAGGGAGGAAAAGGGAGGAGGTAGTAGGATGGAGGAGTAAGAGGGAGGAGGTAGGAGGAGGAGGGAGGAGGAGGCATGAGGAGGCAGGAGGAGGAAGAGGGAGGAGGAAGAGGGAGGAGGAGGATGGAGGAGGAAGAGGAGGGAGGAGGAGGAGGCGGAGGGGAAGAGGAAGGGGTAAGAGGAGGAGGAAGGGAGAGGAGGAGGGGGGGAAGAGGGAGAAGGCGGAGGGAGAGGGAGAAGGAGGAGGGGGAGGAGGAGGAGAGAGGAGGAGGAGGGAGGAGGAGAGAGGAGGAGGATGGTGGAGGGAGGAAGTAGAGGGAGGAGGAGAAGAGAGGAGGAGTGAGTTCGCCATTACGAATTCATACTCGTGTAGGTTCTGTGATTTCTGTCCTTCCATTGATTGTTCTTCCCTTCTACATGACTGTAGATAACTTCCTTACACATAAAAAGATGAATTGTTATTGATATTGCCGTGGCGTGGAGGAATATCAGCAGCAGAGTTGATCCAGAAAACCAAAGACCGAGATCTATGGATAGCCATGAATGCCTACGCCAGTTGGCACGGCACTTGATGATGATGATGATTGTCGTGTGACGATTCTGTGTAGTCACGTCATTTTCTTCGCTTTTCTTAGCGTTGTGGTTCGGGGATTCTTTCATCATCTCATCTCATCTCATCATGTTCCTCTTGTACCTTGCGGTGTCGAGGTGAAGTATAAACTTCGTGAGAGTGCCCGGTTATGGGCTTCGTATATCGACATTCCCATGGATTCTGTTATTCCCTCCGTCCAGCGTTTACGTGGTCGGCCTCTTCCTCTGTTTCCATCTGGTCTGTACGTCATTGCCTGTTGTGGCATGCTGTTGACTGGTAGCCTACTTGCATGGCCAAACCATTTGACTTGCTGCTTTCTAATAAAATCTAGAGCAGCTTTAACCCCCACTTTAGTCCTGATTTCTTCATTTCTGATCTTATCTCTTCTTGATACGTTGAGTATTCTTCTCAGGAACCTCATTTCTGTTGTTGTGATTTTTCTTTTCTCTTTTTCTGTCATTGTCCAGGTTTGGCATTGGTAGCACAGAGTTGGTAGGAAGATTGTGTTGTAAAGTGCTTTCTTAGTAGTTATTGATACATGTTTGTTCTTTAGTATTGGTGCCATTTGTCCAATGAGTTGATTTGCCTTATTGCACCTATTTTCGATCTCGTCTTCTGATCTGCCATTTGATGATATTATACTTCCTAGGTACTTGAAGCTCTTTACTTGTTTCAAGGGATGTTCGTTTAGGTGAATTGTTGCTGTTTGTTCTTCTTTAGTTATAGTCATTACCTCTGTTTTGCTTGTGCTAATTTTCATGTTATGTTCCCTACACATTTCGTTTAGACTATTCATGTGGTCTTGTAATTCAGCTTCTGATTTTGCTATTAGTGCTTGGTCGTCCGCAAACAGGAGTTCTCTAATGGTTAGATTTGCAGATGGTTCTTCTTCTGTGTTCTCGTCATGCGGTATTCTTGCTGTCTCTGCTTGGCTGGTTTCTTTACATATGTTGTCTATATATGTTATGAACAAGAGAGGGGACAGGACACAACCTTGTCGTACTCCAGATCTTATGGTGAAGGGTTCTGAGTGTCCTCCAGTTGCTCTCACTATGCATTCACTGTTGTCGTATAAACTTCTACATAGGTTTGTTAGATGTGTACTCACTCCATATTGTTTAAGGATTTCCCACAGCTTGTTTCTATCTACCCTATCAAATGCCTTTTCTTGGTCAACAAAGGCTAAGTAGAGTGTTTCATTGAATTCAATTGATTTTTCTATAAGTTGTCTAAGAGCAAAAATGGCGTCTGTGCATCCTTTGTTTTTCCTAAATCCCAGCTGCGTTTCGCTTAGCTGGGGTTCTAAAGTAGTACATCATCATCATCATATATTTACGTACGTATTTAGGGAATAGGAGGAAGGAGGAGGAGGAAGAAAAAAAAATATCACAGTTGGCTGCGCGGGAATAAGAGGAAGACGTGTAGTGTCAAGGTCTCACATCCGAGGTTGCGACGCGTTGTCTGTACCAACGCCAGACAACATAACAACACGCAACCCTGAGTAATGTTAAACACGGCAGAGAGAACGCGGCGTCGTTACCGACGCCCGGATAGGTAGCCACGCACAGCAATTGAGTTCACCCCGTGAACCGTGCAGGGGACACCAGCTGACGTGTGCGTGTAAGCGTGTAGGACGCCAGAACTGGCAGACGGGCTTAGATCGTTGAACGGACAGGTCGCAAGGGAATGCGAGTTGAGTTTGAATCTGCCTTGAGAGCTAGCCTGTATGACAGTGGGAGACTGGTTCGAACGCTTGTATAGTTTGACTATAAGTGAGATGTTTATTGCTTGCATGTATTATTATGTATTGTAGTGATATTGTTCATGCTATAATGATTGTTATGGATTGTCAGTGCGCGATGTTTGTGCGATGATAAATGCGGCGCGTCAATAAAACGTGTGAATAATACTTTCGGATATTCACTTCGTGTGATTTGATAGTTTGATATTACTTCACACTTGCCAGAAAACGAGCTACTTGTCTTGTGTTATGCAAGACTCTGACAAGTGCGAAAATTTCATCTCAATTGGATGGGCCGTTCGCGAACGCATAAAGGACATACAGACATACATACAGATGGAGATTCTATTTTATATATAAGATTCAAGAATATCACAAGAATAATATTGATAAAATATATGTTATTCAAGAATATCACAAGAATAATGATGACAATCACAGAATCTCTCAGTATGGGGAAAAATAGAGAAAAACTTGATCAATGATACTGTCTCTCAGTAAAGAAAATCATACGGATAATTTCGGTATGACATTATTTCTTATTAAAGAATAACACACGAATAATGTGCCATGCTGTCTGTACAGAATATCACAAGAATTGAATCAGCATTATTAACTGGAGATAAGATGAGTTAAGTTGAGTCAAGAACCAACATCACAGCACTGGAGAGATTCTCATATGAGCACCTTCCTCATCTGCAACGGCCGCGAATAGTCCCAATATTAAGGTACCATAGCAGACTTATTTCCACTACAATCCTCCGCCCTCCGGAGGAGAGCCAGTCTCCGTGGCGATGGCGTTGCGGACGCGATTTGAAATGCTGCTTACCCGCATTCGAAACACAGCGGTGACCGATTTGGCAGGAGACCGTGTCGCGCTGGTTTTAACGTGTTGGTATGGGAGTCGGTCGTTCAGAAAGCAATGGCAAACTTTTTTTTTTTGTATTCGCATATCCTTTACAGGACATCGCTGTCAACAGCAGCATCTTTCAGCTGTCTGTTGATTTCTTGGCAAGATTATGCTCAGTAGTTTGCCATTGCTTTCTGAGCAGCCGGCTCAGTTATCCCGCAAGTCACCAGCGGGAGTAGAACCGCTTCCAGTTCTCGCCCGCTACGAGACTCAGCATGATAAACGGGATTACGGAGAAAGTGGTGTAACCCCTCGGCTAGAGAGACCATTGGCAAACTACTGAACGTAAAACTTGCCAAGACATCAACAATCAATCATTTTCCAAGCCGGAAAGCGTGGGCGGTCATGACTCGCCATTTCACTCGATCACCAGAATCGTGGATCAGCTCAGTGTTCCTGCCTCGACCATGCCATGTGGCCAAACCATCCAGGTATTTACTTCTCGGCCTTCCCCTTTGTCTGTTACCTTCGATCTTGCCAGTTGTCACTAAGTTCTCCAATCCATTTCTTTTCATAACATGCCCAAACAATGTTGACTGTCTACGTGTAATTTCCCTAATCAATTTACGATTTTCATTTGTCTCTTGTAGTACTTGGTCATTGGTTTTTCTGCCTGTCCATGGTATTCTTTGCATTTTATGGTCACTGCCATAGAAGAAAAGCAACGGCAAACTACCTTCTTTAAAAGTGCCTAGTTAATTATGATTCGCCTAAAGACAGCTCATCGCAAGACAAGGACAGAGACATTAAAAAAGACATCAACAACGGCTGTAAAATTCTGGTGTTGACTGCACATCCTGTAAAGGATATGCAACTTTAAAACAAAAGCCGTATTATTATGTATCCGTCTGGCCTTTCCTCTGAGCTTTGAGTGTCGCCAGATCCTCAAGTCACTCAGTGTAGCACCATTCTCACTCAGCCGGTATCACACACACACACACACACACACACATACACACACACACACGCGCGCGCGCAATCACACACATAGAACACACGTAAAGACTCAAAACGCAGCCATTCTGACTCTCACACCCACACGCAGACACAAATCTACACAGAACAGAGAAACCGCACCATCAGAGAACCAACTGGCATAACTTGGACCTGAGTCCAAACGCTGACGATCATGACATTTGGCGAACCATGATAGCATACGACTAATAGCACGGTACATAATGATGGCAATGGTCTCTGAACCATTCTTGACAGTGTGCAACTAAACCAAATATAGAGATAGAGTACTAGAGAGTGTGGGGGTGGGATAGATAGGGAGAAAAGAAGGGCGAGAAGAAACCCAGACAGATACAGAGTCAGAGAGGGAGAAAGAGAGAACCATACATATATATTTGGGCATGTTCACAAAATCAGCTAGCGGCTAGAGAATTGTACATGAGAACACCCGGTCACAGGATGTGAGGACGACAAGGGAAGATTTGACTTTATGGAGTGAAAGAGACATTAAAGAAATCAAATATGACGTGGCCACAAGCAATAACACAAGCTAAAAATAGAAAAATCATTTATACCCGCCTACACTCTGAGACGCTTCTCGGCAAAAATAACAAAACAAAAGAAAAAAGAAGAAGAACAACAACAACAAAGGAAGAACCACACAAAGCACCCAGAGAGAAAGAACCCACCTTTCTCTGACTGTTTCTCAAGTTTGATGCCGATCCACAGCGTGTAGCAGACACATCCGTACGCCCAGCTCATGATGATACAAGGGAAGACCAGCAGCAGGAGGTTCAGGGCCACAGTGAAGACTTTCAAACCCTCAGGCGACGGCCAGATCTCTCTGCACTGGTGCGTGTGTGGTCGTATCTGCCCGAGACAGGAGACAAAATGGCAGTTAGAACAAAGTTACTTGTTACTGCCATTTAGCCGTCTTAACAGACAATAGGTTGTTACATTGTGCTTCAAAAAAGCCATAATAGCCTGTCCATCGCAGAAAGTCTGGGCTGAATTGTAGAGACCATATGTTGTTCGTGTAGCATGATCCCTCTCTCGGCCTGCCTAGTTTACTACATAAAAGGTAACACCAATACATTTGGAATAAGACAAACTTCAGAAGCTGTCGGATAAGCAAATCAGAGCTCTAACTGTCTACCTGTCAGAGCTTCGATCCTAAACCAGTTGCTAACCAAGGCTTAAGGCCTGGTCTGTCCTGCCATGACATGATATTTAGTTTGTCGGTTGAATTTCCTAGCACCAGGATAAGGCTTGTGCCCTCCCAATTGCGCACCTCCGCCCGAAGCTTTTGACACAATCTGGGGTGTCGGGTTTGGTGAGCGCCGCCCTACATTCGAAGCTAATAGAAAGCAGGTAGTACCGTCTACTGTCATGCGGTAGCTCAGTCATATCTGACTAAGACCTGACTAAGATGTGCTAGGTAATTCATCATTGCTTATATCCTAATATGCTTCGCTGAAGATGTACAATTTCAGAACTAGTCCTGCATCCCCCACTGATTTTTATTTTATAGCTAGGAGAGGGGAAAGACATTTTTCCAACACAGTCCCAGTCGACATAGTACTTTAGTTCAGGTCGAGGGTCAAGTCTCTGCACCAACATCAACCTCATGTCATCGTATCTCATCTCCTGTACCTTGCGGTGTCGAGGTGAAGTATAAACATCGTGAGAGTGCCCGATTATGGGCTTCATGTATCGATATTCCCATGGACTCTGCTATTCCCTCCGTCTAACGTTTACGTGGTCGGCCTCTTCCTCTGTTTCCATCTGGTCTGTACATCATTGCTTGTTGTGGTATGCTGTTGAATGGTAACCTACTTGCATGGCCAAACCATTTGACTTGCTGCATTCTAATAAAATCTAGTGCTGCTAAAACACCAACTTTAGTCCTGATTTCGTCATTTCTAATCTTATCTCTTCTTGATACGTTGAGTAGTCTTCTCAGGAATCTCATCTCTGTTGTTGTGATCTATCAACCTGATAGATGCAAATAGTGTTCACTCCTTCAGTGATCTCAATGCAGCTGTATCACTCTTAAGAGTTAAAACTAAGTCTTCAAGAGGATTCAAAAACAGCCACATGAGAGATTCCAGTGTGACGTATCCAGCCGAAGACTACAAGCGTATTGCAGCGAGAATTAAAATAACCACGGAAATTTCCAATGATGATATAGACCAGTGGTTCTCAACCTTTTTTGGCCCATGCCCCCCTTTACCATATGTTCAGAACGTCATCCCCCCCCCCTTTCGAATTTCCTCCCTATAAATCCCCCCCCCCCACCTCACCCTTACATAGCATACATAAAAATGGAAGCTAAATTTAATAACACATACTAAAACAAGTCTAGACGTGTGATTTGCGGGTCTACTTACGTTATAAAACGAATTTCAATAGGGCGAGAAGTACAGAACCGTAACATTTAGAGGGACAAACACAGGCCTGTCCATGGGAATGGCCATGGGAAACGTCCCATGGGATGGGATGGGACGGGACAGCAAACATTTGTATTTCCCATGGGACACATGGGACAGTATCCATGTCCTAGCAACTTTTTTAAAAACCTTTTTAAAGCCTTTTATCCTTCCTTTTTCTTTATATACTTGTATCAATTCTTTATCTCTTGGTGGGACACCGGATAAATTAATAAATGCGCGCATGCGATCATATTATCAACGTTTCATTGCCCATTAAAAAAATTACTCGCATTACTTTAATGAAGATGATGAAGAATTCTTAAACCACATTCCGAATATTGTTCAGATTAAAGGAATGCTGTACATACATGAGAAATTTAAAACTTTTTATGACAAACTAGAAATTGATGGTGCTACATCTCATTTAATTTTGCTGTTATACTTCCTCCTAGACTATCAGTTGTACAAAGTTATTGCTGATATTGACGAAGAAACTTCCAGCAGCATGGTGAAGAAATATTGTTAGAACTTTCAGAAAATTATTGGAGAACAACTTTGTCCATATTGCGGCAGTTGTTTGGCAGTTACTGCAGCATTCCTTACTGGAGTTGACATTAAACCCAAAATAGAAGACATGGTCAAGTCAGTTGTTACTAAGAAAAGAAGAAAAGAATGTGGACACCAATAAATGGGCCAATGATTGGATCGCTTTTTCTAAGTCTGTTGTTCCAACTGTTATTTCATTCATCAAAGATTTAAATCTTTCTTCTGTATCATCTGCTGTATGTGAAATAGCAGGAATTGTGACTTATTTTTTGATCCTCCACCAAACAAAACATTTAAGTTTGATGACCCCAGAAACAAATGCCTTGAGGATGAAGTCACCATGTTTCAAAAATTACGGCAACCAACTTCACAACCATTAAATTATTGGGAAAATGAACATAGGTTTCCACTGCTAACAGCAAGTGCGAAAATTGTCTTGGCCATACCAGTGTCCTCAGTGGCAGTAGAGCTCTTATTTAGTGCAGCTGGATTGTTGTTGAGTAGGTTGCGAAAACGGATGTTACCAGCTCTCGTTATAAACTCTGTGTATATCAGATTTGCCTGTAAGATGAAAATTGTGGAAATGGTTCAGGTATTACCTGGATTAACTGAATTATTAGAAACAGTCGATCAGCAGGAAATTGATAATGTACTGAATGAACAGAGTGACTAAGAAACAGAATGAGAGTGTCAGAATGACACTGAATTGTCATATTTAGATTAAACTTTGTTTTAATAAAATACTCTTGAATATTAAAATTAACAAATTCTGTTGTTTTACGTGTCTCTTTGTACATGTAGTCCTATTTAGTAGACACTAACCCTAAACTTTCATAAATTTCATAATGTTATTTGATCTGTATTACATATTAGTATTATCATAGGAATCCCATAGTCATCCCATAGGATTGGACAGGCAAAATTACCGTGGGATGGGATGGGAATGGGACTGAAAAATATGTCACATGGACAAGCTTGGAAAAACAATATCAAGTAACTGGTTCTTGTATTAATGCGATCTTGAAAAAAATCTTAATTCCTCCCCCTCCCCTGGAAACCCTAATTTCCTACCAGTTGAGAACCACTGATATAGACAATCAGTACCCACTCACCACTTAGGCACCTCTCGAGATTGTAGCGAATGAGTGTTTTCGTTGTCCCTTTGACGAAAACAAATCAGAATCATCATGTGCCACGACCCAAGGAGTGTCATGAGTACTATATAGGTACAAAAGGATGTTGGTTTTTGCGGCCCACATCGCTTTTGCGCCGGAAAGGGTGATAACTCTCGGTTTTTTTTTAAAGTAGGCGTGGTCAGTGTAGGTGCGGTCAAGTGACCCCTTAAATTATAGGTACTATAACAACATAAAAAATACAAAATGAAACACTCAAAATAACAAACGAGTCAAGTAAGGTATATAATAATTTTATTAAACCATGTATAGACAAAGTTATAAAAAAAAATTTTCTGCGCGGGGACGTGTGGGAAAGTCTCGAAGGTAGTATCGAAATTTTTTTTTTTCTTTTTTTAGTGTGGGAAAATCTCGTGCGGGTGTGACAGTGGTCGGTTCATAACAGACGTGGAGGGGCGCATATGGAAAAGTCATTAAGTAACGGGTTGTAAAAACATTGATGAGTGGTGTGTTAAAATATTTTGAACTGTTAGCGCATTGGTGGTGTACATTTGTACGAATAAAAGGAATAGGTGCAGTGGGGATAGTAGTGGGTATGGGTTAGTGAAATTAGTTGATAAGGGGTGGTTATTAGTGCTGTATAGATGTTCATAGTGGCTTATTCACGATTATCACACGTGTTACAAATGAAACCTTGAAAACTAAAGATCGTCGGTTGTAATGGATATGGTGTAGTGTCATTCGGTGGTAAGGGGTGGGTACCAGGTATTAGTGGTCAACAGATGGTCAAGTAGGGGTCAAGTGGTGTTGAAGTGAAGAAATTTTAGGGAAAGTGGTTGTAGTGATATGGTGATGATTAAAGGGTGGTAAATTACTGGTCAAGCAGTGGTCAATTAGTGGTCAAGTGAGGAAAATTTTAGGGGAAAGTGGTTGTAATGATATGGTGATGATTAAAGGGTGGTAAATTAGTGGTCAAGCAGTGATCAAGCAGTGGTAAAGTGGTGGTCAAGTGAGGAAAATTTTAGGTGAAAGTGGTTGTAATGATATGGTGATGATTAAAGGGTGGTAAATTAGTGGTCAAGCAGTGGTTAAGTAGTGGTAAAGTTAGGAAATTGTAGGGAAAAGTGGTTGTAATGATATGGTGATGATTAAAGGGTGGTAAATTAGTGGTCAAGCAGTGGTTAAGTAGTGGTAAAGTTAGGAAATTGTAGGGAAAGGGGTTGTAATGATATGGTGATGATTAAAGGGTGGTAAATTAGTGGTCAAGTAGTGGTCAAACAATGTTCAAGTGGTGGTCAAGTGGTCGAGTGACCACTTAAATTGTAGAGGACGATGTCCCTAAGATTATGATAGTGGTTAAAGTGATCGATGACGTGGTCAAGCAGTGGTCAAGTAGTGCTTAACCAGTGGTCAAGCGCTCAAGTGAGAAAATTGTAGACGAAAGTACGTGTAGTGAAACAGTGATGGATAAATTAAGTAGTGACGTTGTCAAGAGGTGGTCAAGTAGTGGTCAAGTAGCGGTCAAGTAGTGGTTAAGTGGTCGAGTTACCACTTAAATTGTAGGGGAAAGTACGTGTAGTGAACCTGTGATGGTTAAAGTGATCGATGACATGCTTAAGTAGTGGTCAAGTAGTGGTAAATGGTCGAGTGACTACTTAAATTGCGGTGAAAGTATGTCTACCGACATGGTGATGATCAAGAGTTGGTCAAGTGGTGTTCAAGTACTGGTCGAGTAGTGGTCAACGGTCAAGGGGTGGTCAACTGATCCCTTAATTTGTAGGGGAAGGTACTGTAGTAACATGGTGGTGGTTAAAGTGAGCGTTGACATGATCAAGACGTTATGTCGACTGCTAAGTTCAGAAAGTAGTGTCCTTACTATCGGCAATCTCCCTGACAGGAGCGCCTCGAGCACTTATTTCGTATTGGTCAATAGCACCTAAAGGTACAGTCGACACACATGGACAATAGTTACATCCGGTCAAAGATGGCGTGCACCCTATCACACATGGGTAATTGGTACAACCAGACTACGTCTCATTCGCTAAAACTTGTCAAATATGGCGTCGCACCTGATCACATGTGTAATGGTACATCCGAGACACAGGCTCGGTGGCTTAAACCAGTCAAAGAATTCCCTGCTTCCGAACACATGTATAAGGGTACAGCCACTACACGTGGCTAATGACTCAACCGGTCAAAGATGGCGATGCATCAAGTGACACGCATAACGGTACACGTGGAAAACGTGGCTAATAACCCAACCGTTCAAAGAAGGCGTCGCATCCGGTCACAGGGGTAATGGTACATCTGAGACACGTGGATAAGAGGGAAACTATAGAAAAAAGGTGTCCTATCGGTTGTCGAGTCAGGGAACCTAACGTATGATGATCACTGTGTATAGGAGTGTAAACAACTAATCACAGGTACCGACTAATCCTTTCTCATTCTCATAGTACAGAGATGTGATCACCGATACTAGTCGGGGAAGTCGTATCTGTGCGTAACAACTATCGGGTCATACAACGACGAGTGGGTAGTGGATGTTAACAGATGCACACAAACACAACAAACTGCCCCGACTCAACTTAAGGCAATAAACGTAACATGACAGGTCACTTGTCCGCCGTCATAACCAGCGACGTTATCAAGTAGCAAATTAGACATCCACACTTTCATTTCCTTTCTATGTGTCCATAGTGTCTTTACAGCTTTCTCCAGAAAGCCATTTCCAAGACCAATATATGTTTTTTCAGTGTACCTGCTCACTGCCACACTTCACAACTACACATAATTACACCTTCTATGTACCACTTCAACTGTCAAATAAGAAAAATATGTTAGACAAAATGTTAAAATTATTGATCAAATACAGTAATATCTCGTCCAAACTTATAAAAAGTAGGGACATTTGTTAACCTATTCGGAAAAATATCAATCAAGTAGGAAAGTTTGTTAGTCAAATAGAAAAAATATTGACCACGTAACGATATATCTTGTCCACACTTATTAAAAGTAGGGAAATTTGTTAGTCAAATGAGAAAAAAGATTGACCAAGTAACGAAATATCCCCACCAAACTTATGAAAAGTACGAAACTTTGTTAAGCAAGTATGAAAATGTATCGACCAAACAGAGAAATATATCACCCAAACTTATACAAAATAGGAACATATGTTAACCAAATGGAAAATATCTTGGCCAAATAGGAAAATTTGTTAGCCAAATGGGGAAAATATTGTCCAAGTAGCGAAATGCATCGTTCAAACCTACAAAAAATATGAAACTTTGTTAATTAAATGTGAAAATGTTGGCCAAACTTCAACCAAGCTTATAAATATTTCAACTAAACTTATAAAGAAGTAGGAACATTTGTCAGCCAAATTGGAAAAAGGTCGGCCAAATACAGAAATAATACATCCAAACTTATAAAAATTAGGAAAATTTGTTAACCTAAGGAGACAAATATTGACCAAGTAAAGAAAAATTTACACATTTGCAAAAATTAGGAAAATGTGTTAAACTAATGAGAAAAAAATATTGGCCAACTAAGAAATCATGTTAACCAAAGAGGAAAAAGTATCGGTCAAACTTATAGATGTCTCGTTTAAACTTATAACATGTATGAAAATTTGTTAGGCAAAGATGAAAAACATTGGCCAAGTAATGAAATATCTCATCCGAACTTATAACAAGTAAGAAATCATGCTAATACCATCAAGAAATATGTCGACCGAAGTAATGCAATAGGCAAAACGATGGACAAACTTATAAATATGTCGACCGTTACAAGAAAATGTTACCCATATTTGGCAAAATATTGCCCAACGTATGAAATATCTCGACCAAACTTACAAAAAGTAGGAAAACATGTTGACCAAAGTAAGAAAATTGGTTAGCCAAAGATGAAAAATAGTGGCTCAATAAAGAAATATCGCATACAAATTTTATAAAATGTATGAAAATGTGTTAGCCAACGGTGAAAACCATTGACCAAGTAAAGACATTTCTTGTCCAAACTTATAAAAAGTAGGCAAATTTGTTAACTAAATGTGAAAATTATCGGTCAAACTTATAAATATATCCACCAAACTTATAAAAAGTAGGAAAATTTGTTAGCCAAATGTGAACATTTTGACCAAGTAAAGAAATATCTCATCCAAACTGATAAAAAAAGGTCGACTGATATAAGAAAATATGGTACCCAACGTAGGAAACATAGTGGCCAAGTTACGAAATAGTTCAACCAAACTTACAAAACTTAGAAAAAATATGTCGACCTAAGCAGGAAAATGTATTAGCCAACGGTGAAAAATAGTGACCATGTAAAGAAATAGTGCATCCAAATTTATATAATGTTGGAAATTTTTTTAGCCAAATTGACAAAACTGTTGACTAAACTTATAATATCTGGTCCAAACTTATGAAAAGTAGGAAACTTTATTACCCAAAGGTGAAAAATATTGTCCAAGTAAAGACATGTTTCAACCAACCTTATAAATATATCACCCAATCTTATAAAAAGTAGAAACATTTGTTAGCCAAATGGGAAACATGTTGGCCAAATACAGAAATAGCTCCACCAACCTTATAAAAATCTAGGAAAAAATATTAGCCAACACAATTAAAATGTTGACCAAAGTTATAAATACCACATCCAAACTTATGAAAAGTAGGAAACTTTGTTAACCAAATGTGAAAAAATATTGACCAAGTGCAGACATATTTCAATCAAACTTATAAACTTGTCGTCCAAAGTGATAAATACTACGAAAATCTGTCAGCCAAACTAAGAAATATCTATGAAAAAGTAAGCACTATGTCGACCAAACTAAGACAAATGTGTTACCAAAATTACGAAAAAAAAATTTAACTTCTGTAGTTATGTCAAACGTGTCTTGAACTTTTATCTCAACAGACATTTCATGAGACGTAATCATCAACGTCAACACTTTCCCTCTTTTACATTACTGAAACCTTCAACTTAACAGTCCATAGTATCAACTAAACAAGCACTTATACATACTAATCACTCATCTCTCCACACTCTTGGTTTCTTTCTAACACAAAGTGGTCACATCACCAAGAACTTCAAACCTCCATTATACACGTACTCCATTGAAACAGACATAACAACATTTATGGTAAGGTCGTCTATGGTTCCACCTAGTATAGTTTCTGTGTCTCCTAGGTATTCATCATCACGGAACCATTTCCCAGGGCTGCCATCTTCAACTTTCCATACCACAATGTCTGCTACAATATCCTTTCATTGTTCCAGCTTTCAACAATACAACGGTTTTTTCTCGAAGTCTGCCTAAAAAAAACATTTCTTAGGATGTCCACTCCTAGCTCACTTTACCATGTCACTTCCGCAATAACGACAAGTCTGCAAGCAACCACCACTGTCTGTTATAAATTCGGCCTTTCTTAAATACATGCCTACCTTGGTGAACACATGAATACCAGCTACCACATCTTCTAACCGACTTTCAATGTTTCATAACAAATAACACTAACATTCTTTTTGATTAAAGAACAATATAATTTCTGGTGACTAGGCAGATTTTCCAACCTAATGGAGGTAAAGCATATGTCCCCTTAACATACTAGGTGCTATTCTAGACAACGAATATTGTCATCAACCATCACCCCTACGAAGAACATAAAAAAAAACAAAAACAACAACAACAGATAGAAGGGTTCCTGGGACGAACTATTTGAATTCGTTGGACTACCACAGTAACTAAAGAGACTCCCCTAAGAAGAGCCTAAGGAAAATAAAGCATTATATACATCAAACACAATAAACTCTTTCTTACTAATCCTAACCCTAACTATACATCAGACACAACAAACTCTTTCTGTAAGAGACATAGACACAAACCACTGTTAGAAAGGGAAAAAGTTAAATTTTATTAAAATTTAAAACTAATAAATCGCAATTTTATTGCGCAAAAAAGTAAGCTCGATATAGTCCTATACCTAACCTATACCTATAATTAGTCTATATCTATATATTAAGTGAAGCGTACGATAAAATTGCGATTTATTAGTTTTTGTGTAGCTTTTGTGTAGTTGTGAAGTGTGGTACTGAGCAGGTACACTGAAAAAACATATATTGGTCTTGGAAATGGCTTTCTAGAGAAAGCTGTAAAGACACTATGGACACATAGAAAGGAAATGAAAGTGTGGATGTCTAATTTGCTACGTGATAACGTCGCTGGTTATGACGGCGGACATGTGACCTGTCATGTTACGTGTATTGCCTTAAGTTGAGTCGGGGCAGTTTGTTGTGTTTGTGTGCATCTGTTAACATCCACTACCCACTCGTCGTTGTATGACCCGATAGTTGTTACGTACAGATACGACTTCCCCGACTAGTATCGGTGATCACATCTATGTACTATGAGTATGAGAAAGGCTTAGTCGGAACCTGTGATTAGTTGTTTACACTCCTATACACAGTGATCATCATACGTTAGGTTCCCTGACTCGACAACCGATAGGACACCCTTTTTCTATAGTTTCCCTCTTAACCACGTGTCTCAGATGTACCATTACCCATGTGACCGGATGCGACGCCGTCTTTGAACGATTGGGTTATTAGCCACGTTTTCCACGTGTATCGTTATGCGTGTCACTGGATGCATCGCCATCTTTGACCGGTTGAGTCATTAGCCACGTGTATTGGCTGTACCTTTATACATGCAATCGGAAGCAGGGAAATTTTTGACTGGTTTAAGCCACTGAGCCTGTGTCTCGGATGTAGCATTACACATGTGAACAGGTGCGACGCTAAATTTGACCAGTTTTAGCGAATGAGACGTAAGTCTGGTTGTAGCAATTACCCATGTGTGATAGGGTGCACGCCATCTTTGACCGGATGTAACTATTGTCCATGTGTGTCGACTGTACCTCTAGGTGCTATTGACCAATACGAAATAAGTGCTCGAGGCGCTCCTGTCAGGGAAATTGCCGATAGTAAGGACACTACTTTCTGAACTTAGCAGTCGGCATAACGTTTTGATCATGTCATCGCTCACTTTAACCACCACCATGTCACTACAGTACCTTCCCCTACAATTTAAGGGATCAGTTGACCACCCCTTGACCCTTGACCATTACTCGACCACTACTCGACCACTACTCGACCAGTACTTGAACACCACTTGACCAACTCTTGATCATCACCATGTCAGTAGACCTACTTTCACCGCAATTTCAGAAGTCACTCGACCATTTACCACTACTTGACCACTGCTGAGTATGTCATCGATCACTTTAACTAGCACAGGTTCACTACACGTACTTTCCCCTACAATTTAAGTGGTCACTCGACCACTTAACCACTACTTGACCGCTACTTGACCACTACTTGACCACCTCTTGACAACGTCACTACTTAATTTATCCATCACTGTTTCACTACACGTACTTTCGTCTTTAATTTTCTCACCTGAGCGCTTGACCACTTGTTGAGCACTACTTGACCACGTCATCGATCACTTTAACCACTATCATAATCTTAGGGACATCGTCCTCTACAATTTAAGTGGTCACTCGACCACTTGACCACCACTTGAACATTGTTTGACCACTACCTGACCACTAATTTACCACCCTTTAATCATCACCATATCATTACAACCACTTTTCCCTAAAAATTTCCCCACTTGACTACTGCTTGACCACTGCTTGACCACTAATTTACCACCCTTTAATCATCACCATATCATTACAACCACTTTTCCCTAAAGTTTCCTCACTTGAGCACCACTTGACCACTGCTTGACCACTGATTGATCACTAATTTACCACCCTTTAATCATCACCATATCATTACAACCACTTTTCCCTAAAATTTCCTCACTTGAGCACCACTTGATCATTGCTTGACCACTGATTGACCACTAATTTACCACCCTTTAATAATCACGATATTATTACAACCACTTTCACCTAAAATTTTCCTCACTTGACCATCACTTGACCACTGCTTGACCACTAATTTACCACCATTTAATCATCACCATATCATTACAACCACTTTCCCCTAAATTTTCCTCACTTGACCACTACTTGACCACTGGTTGACCAGTAATTTACCACCCTTTAATCATCACCATATCACTGCAACCACTTTCCCTAAAATTTCCTCACTTCAACACCACTTGACCCCTACTTGACCATCTGTTGACCACTAATACCTGGTACCCACCCCTTACCACCGAATGACACTACACCATATCCATTACAACCTACGATCTTTAGTTTTCAAGGTTTCATTTGTAACACGTGTGATAATCGTGAATAAGCCACTATGACCATCTACACAGCACTAATAACCACCCCTTATCAACTAATTTCACTAACCCATACCCACTACTATCCCCACTGCACCTATTCCTTTTATTCGTACTAATGTACACCACCAATGCGCTAACAGTTCAAAATATTTTAACACACCACTCATCAATGTTTTTACAACCCGTTACTTAATGACTTTTCCATATGCACCCCTCCACGTCTGTTATGAACCGACCACTGTCACACCCGCACGAGATTTTCCCACACTTTGCCGACTAAAAAAAGAAGAAAAAAAAATTCCCGATACTACCTTCGAGACTTTCCCACACGTCCCCGCGCAGAAAAAATAAAAAAATTTATAACTTTGTCTATAAATGGTTTAATAAAATTATTATATACCTTACTTGACTCGTTTGTTATTTTGAGTGTTTCATGTTGTATTTTTTATGTTGTTATAGTACCTATAATTTAAGGGATCACTTGACCGCACCTACACTGACCACGCCTACTTTAAAAAAAAAAAACCAGAGAGTTATCGGCCTTTGCGGCGCAAAAGCGATGTGTGCCGCAAAAAACAACATCCTTTTGTACCTATATACTACTGTCATGGTTCACACCTCATATGATCACCAGAGGTTTGTTTCAGGCCTGTATACTTGCCGAATTATTGCACAGGCCAAACCTCTGGAATATTTATTTCTCTGTTTTACTCTCGCTTTTTATCATCATGTTTCCCAGTTGTCACTAAATTGCCAAGTATATGTCTCCCCTGTTCAACGGCAAATTAAATTGATTACGTCTGCTTGCTCGACTTTCTCTAAAGAATATGACTTCTTATTCTGCGCTATGAAGGACTCTTTCATTCCTTCTTCTGCATATCCATGATATTCTTTACATCTTCCCCAGAAACGACATTTCGTCTGTGTGAATGCCTGAAACTAAAAGCCGCATTTAACGACACGCAGAATATTAAAAGTGCATCACTGACCTGAACGAGATCGTGGTAGACAGCTGTGGGAACCATGAGCAGGAAGGCGGCCAGCCAACAGACGCTGATGGCCTTGTAGGAGTGCGACAGCGTCTGCCAGCGCCGGGACTTGAGCGGGTGACAAATGGCGAAGTACCGCTCCAGAGATATGGACACTAGCGTGAAACAACTGACCGCCACCGACACACCTGCAAGATACCGGTAAACATGGTCATCTGGGGTGATGACGGCGATGATGATGATGATGATGATGATGATGATGATGATGATGATGATGATGATGATGATGATGATGATGATGATGAGGATGATGATCATGATGATAAGGATGAACGAACGAACGAACGAACGAACGAAAATCTTTATTTTCAAAGGGTTAAGAATAGGGTACGCAGGCCCGTCTAACATTCTGCCCTTCTATCACTGTCTTTCATACATTATCAGTTATCAGTTATCAGTTGGGGTATCTTCATTGCACTCCGGACATGTCCATAGGTGCTCAGATCCTCCCCCCAGCATATGCATCAGCGTCCGGTGGCTAATAGTGCCAGTTCTGTGTTGGTTGACGAGGCGCTTTGTTTTCCCGATGTACCTCTCGCGTCTGGCTGTGCCGATTCTTACTCCCAGGTCTTTCATCCTGGACAGCGATGTGGAATCACTAAGGTCAAAGTCCTCTGTTCTCGCCATATCTTTTAGGACGTTAATAACATCGGCCGGATCCATGGGCTGGCCATCTATAGGGGGTGCGAGCCAGCCAGTTTGTCAGCTCGTTAATTTCCCTCGACTCCCGCATGTCCCGGGACGAAGATGAAGGTGACTTTACGGACAACAGACTTCCGCAGCGACTCAGTCCACTGTCTACGTACAGATCCAGCTTCGACCTTCTGAATCATGCTCATTGAATCACTTAGTACACACACACGTTGGTATAATGCTGTGATTCCAGCCATATGCCTGTGTAACTGCCATCACCTCCATCGTCATGCTACTCGTGGTCATAGAGTGGGCACCACTGGATTCTTGAACGGTTCGGCCCGCTGAACGGGCTGTAAATGCCCACGCACTTCTCTGCTGCTTTACTACAGATCCATCTGTATAGATGAGCACTTCGGGGCTATCTGAGTGTTCATAGATGAGCGCGTTAACCTCTGCATTGACAGCGGCAGGGTTCTGCTCTCTGCACCGTCTGTCGAGTGTGATAATGCAGGAGAAAGTGCACTTAAAAGCTGGAGGCATCGGCACCCATTCCTTGCCGGGGTTGATACTGGTAAGACTGCAGACCTGTCTGACGACATCTTTCGCCCGACCCATCCATGATTTGCCCCTCTTTAGCCTGTCACTCTTTTCTCTGAATATAGCGTCATGCAGAGGGTGCTGCTCATCTGCACTTATTTTTAAGTATGCACGAGCTCTCCAGATCTTGATCCTGTGTTCCATTGTCGGGAAGTCAAGGAGGTATCTCATTGCTACACAGCTGGTGTCTCTCGTGCAGCCCAAAATGATGCGCATTTCATACATTATTTCATTCATACATCATTCAAGGCTAAAAGAGAACAGCAAAAATATACTAGATATGCATTTTAAAGGTATGGGCAAAATGCGAACATCAACACTACACGACTCAGTAATATTAGATAATGGTGTGACACTTGTTATTAGCTATGTGGAATATACTGGTCTACCAAAACGGGACTGGTTGTTATACTAGGGTTTTGTTATTATTATTATTTCTATTATTAAGGGGGAAGGTAATCCGTACTGAGATAGTGATCGAATAATTTGCGATTATATGAATAAGGATTGGTGATGTCTTTGATTTCTTGTGGAAGATTGTTCCATAGCTGAGCTGCAGAGTACGTTAAGCTTGTTTTTGTATAAGTCAATCCTAGGCTTCGGATTGAGTAATATATAATTACATTATATTTGATGCTGATGACGATGATGATGATGATAATAATGATGATGATGATGATGATGATGATGAAGATGAAGATGATGATGATGATGATGATGGTGATATTATGATGATGATGATATAGAATTAATTGTGGCCAGGTAGCATTTGACAGTCAAATATGGCTTAGGAACAATGAGCGTCTGTGGCTTAGAAGTGAGTCCTGTTTCATAATCCCGACATAGGGTTCGACGTTAGTCGTCAGATTTGGCGGGAGCAAATCGCCTGCGTTCATTTTCGCAATGGTATGAGTGTTAGCCGTTCAGAAAGCAATGGGAAAAGAACTGAACGTAATATTGTATTCACAATCACCAACAGCCATTAACTGATGGAGTTTATTGCGAGATTCTCTACAAAACATACAACTATATGTGCAAACGATACCGACAGATCTGTCTGTTTCCAAACGTGTTGGTTTACAGTATATCACAGTCACACAAGAGGACATTGAGAGTGTCACAGACTGTGAATATCTGGGCTACATTTACATTATATCACAGGCACACAAGAGGACAATGAAAGTGTCACAGACTGTGAATATCTTGGCTACATTTACAGTCAATCACAGTCAAACATGCGGGCATTGAAAGTGTCACAGTCTGTGAATATCTTGGCTACATTTCCAGTATATCACAGTCACACAAGAGGACATTGAAAGTGTCACAGACTGTGAATATCTTGGCTACATTTACAGTCTATCACAGTCAAACATGAGGACATTGAAAGTGTCACAGACTGTGAATATCTTGGCTACATGTCCAGTCTATCACAGTCAAACATGAGGACATTGAAAGTGTCACAGACTGTGAATATCTTGGCTACATTTACAGTCTATCACAGTCAAACATGAGGACATTGAAAGTGTCACAGACTGTGAATATCTTGGCTACATGTCCAGTCTATCACAGTCAAACATGAGGACATTGAAAGTGTCACAGTCTGTGAATATCTTGGCTACATTTCCAGTATATCACAGTCAAACATGAGGACATTGAAAGTGTCACAGACTGTGAATATCTTGGCTACATGTCCAGTCTATCACAGTCAAACATGAGGACATTGAAAGTGTCACAGACTGTGAATATCTTGGCTACATTTACAGTCTATCACAGTCAAACATGAGGACATTGAAAGTGTCACAGACTGTGAATATCTTGGCTACATGTCCAGTCTATCACAGTCAAACATGAGGACATTGAAAGTGTCACAGTCTGTGAATATCTTGGCTACATTTACAGTCTATCACAGTCAAACATGAGGACATTGAAAGTGTCACAGTCTGTGAATATCTTGGCTACATTTCCAGTATATCACAGTCACACAAGAGGACATTGAAAGTGTCACAGTCTGTGAATATCTTGGCTACATTTCCAGTCTATCACAGTCAAACATGAGGACATTGAAAGTGTCACAGTCTGTGAATATCTTGGCTACATTTCCAGTATATCACAGTCACACAAGAGGACATTGAAAGTGTCACAGTCTGTGAATATCTTGGCTACATTTCCAGTCTATCACAGTCAAACATGAGGACATTGAAAGTGTCACAGTCTGTGAATATCTTGGCTACATTTCCAGTATATCACAGTCACACAAGAGGACATTGAAAGTGTCACAGTCTGTGAATATCTTGGCTACATTTCCAGTATATCACAGTCAAACATGAGGACATTGAAAGTGTCACAGACTGTGAATATCTTGGCTACATGTCCAGTCTATCACAGTCAAACATGAGGACATTGAAAGTGTCACAGACTGTGAATATCTTGGCTACATTTACAGTCTATCACAGTCAAACATGAGGACATTGAAAGTGTCACAGTCTGTGAATATCTTGGCTACATTTACAGTCTATCACAGTCAAACATGAGGACATTGAAAGTGTCACAGTCTGTGAATATCTTGGCTACATTTACAGTCTATCACAGTCAAACATGAGGACATTGAAAGTGTCACAGTCTGTGAATATCTTGGCTACATTTACAGTCTATCACAGTCAAACATGAGGACATTGAAAGTGTCACAGTCTGTGAATATCTTGGCTACATTTACAGTCTATCACAGTCAAACATGAGGACATTGAAAGTGTCACAGTCTGTGAATATCTTGGCTACATTTACAGTCTATCACAGTCAAACATGAGGACATTGAAAGTGTCACAGTCTGTGAATATCTTGGCTACATTTCCAGTATATCACAGTCACACAAGAGGACATTGAAAGTGTCACAGTCTGTGAATATCTTGGCTACATTTACAGTCTATCACAGTCACACAAGAGGACATTGAAAGTGTCACAGTCTGTGAATATCTTGGCTACATTTACAGTCTATCACAGTCAAACATGCGGGCATTGAAAGTGTCACAGTCTGTGAATATCTTGGCTACATTTCCAGTCTATCACAGTCAAACATGAGGATATTGAAAGTGTCACAGTCTGTGAATATCTTGGCTACATTTACAGTCTATCACAGTCAAACATGAGGACATTGAAAGTGTCACAGTCTGTGAATATCTTGGCTACATTTACAGTCTATCACAGTCAAACATGAGGACATTGAAAGTGTCACAGTCTGTGAATATCTTGGCTACATTTACAGTCTATCACAGTCAAACATGAGGACATTGAAAGTGTCACAGTCTGTGAATATCTTGGCTACATTTACAGTCTATCACAGTCAAACATGAGGACATTGAAAGTGTCACAGTCTGTGAATATCTTGGCTACATGTCCAGTCTATCACAGTCAAACATGAGGACATTGAAAGTGTCACAGTCTGTGAATATTTTGGCTACATGTCCAGTCTATCACAGTCAAACATGAGGATATTGAAAGTGTCACAGTCTGTGAATATCTTGGCTACATTTACAGTCTATCACAGTCAAACATGAGGACATTGAAAGTGTCACAGTCTGTGAATATCTTGGCTACATTTACAGTCTATCACAGTCAAACATGAGGACATTGAAAGTGTCACAGTCTGTGAATATCTTGGCTACATTTACAGTCTATCACAGTCAAACATGAGGACATTGAAAGTGTCACAGTCTGTGAATATCTTGGCTACATTTAAAGTCTATCACAGTCAAACATGAGGACATTGAAAGTGTCACAGTCTGTGAATATCTTGGCTACATTTACAGTCTATCACAGTCAAACAAGAGGACAATGAAAGTGTCACAGTCTGTGAATATCTTGGCTACATTTACAGTCTATCACAGTCACACAAGAGGACATTGAAAGTGTCACAGACTGTGAATATCTTGGCTACATTTACAGTCTATCACAGTCAAACATGAGGACATTGAAAGTGTCACAGTCTGTGAATATCTTGGCTACATTTACAGTCTATCACAGTCAAACATGAGGACATTGAAAGTGTCACAGTCTGTGAATATCTTGGCTACATTTACAGTCTATCACAGTCAAACATGAGGACATTGAAAGTGTCACAGTCTGTGAATATCTTGGCTACATTTACAGTCTATCACAGTCAAACATGAGGACATTGAAAGTGTCACAGTCTGTGAATATCTTGGCTACATTTCCAGTATATCACAGTCACACAAGAGGACATTGAAAGTGTCACAGTCTGTGAATATCTTGGCTACATTTACAGTCTATCACAGTCACACAAGAGGACATTGAAAGTGTCACAGTCTGTGAATATCTTGGCTACATTTACAGTCTATCACAGTCAAACATGCGGGCATTGAAAGTGTCACAGTCTGTGAATATCTTGGCTACATTTCCAGTCTATCACAGTCAAACATGAGGATATTGAAAGTGTCACAGTCTGTGAATATCTTGGCTACATTTACAGTCTATCACAGTCAAACATGAGGACATTGAAAGTGTCACAGTCTGTGAATATCTTGGCTACATTTACAGTCTATCACAGTCAAACATGAGGACATTGAAAGTGTCACAGTCTGTGAATATCTTGGCTACATTTACAGTCTATCACAGTCAAACATGAGGACATTGAAAGTGTCACAGTCTGTGAATATCTTGGCTACATTTACAGTCTATCACAGTCAAACATGAGGACATTGAAAGTGTCACAGTCTGTGAATATCTTGGCTACATGTCCAGTCTATCACAGTCAAACATGAGGACATTGAAAGTGTCACAGTCTGTGAATATTTTGGCTACATGTCCAGTCTATCACAGTCAAACATGAGGATATTGAAAGTGTCACAGTCTGTGAATATCTTGGCTACATTTACAGTCTATCACAGTCAAACATGAGGACATTGAAAGTGTCACAGTCTGTGAATATCTTGGCTACATTTACAGTCTATCACAGTCAAACATGAGGACATTGAAAGTGTCACAGTCTGTGAATATCTTGGCTACATTTACAGTCTATCACAGTCAAACATGAGGACATTGAAAGTGTCACAGTCTGTGAATATCTTGGCTACATTTAAAGTCTATCACAGTCAAACATGAGGACATTGAAAGTGTCACAGTCTGTGAATATCTTGGCTACATTTACAGTCTATCACAGTCAAACAAGAGGACAATGAAAGTGTCACAGTCTGTGAATATCTTGGCTACATTTACAGTCTATCACAGTCACACAAGAGGACATTGAAAGTGTCACAGACTGTGAATATCTTGGCTACATTTACAGTCTATCACAGTCACACAAGAGGACATTGAAAGTGTCACAGTCTGTGAATATCTTGGCTACATGTCCAGTCTATCACAGTCAAACATGAGGATATTGAAAGTGTCACAGTCTGTGAATATCTTGGCTACATTTACAGTCTATCACAGTCAAACATGAGGACATTGAAAGTGTCACAGTCTGTGAATATCTTGGCTACATTTACAGTCTATCACAGTCAAACATGAGGACATTGAAAGTGTCACAGACTGTGAATATCTTGGCTACATTTCCAGTATATCACAGTCACACAAGAGGACATTGAAAGTGTCACAGACTGTGAATATCTTGGCTACATTTACAGTCTATCACAGTCAAACATGAGGACATTGAAAGTGTCACAGTCTGTGAATATCTTGGCTACATTTACAGTCTATCACAGTCAAACATGAGGACATTGAAAGTGTCACAGTCTGTGAATATCTTGGCTACATTTACAGTCTATCACAGTCAAACATGAGGACATTGAAAGTGTCACAGTCTGTGAATATCTTGGCTACATTTACAGTCTATCACAGTCAAACATGAGGACATTGAAAGTGTCACAGTCTGTGAATATCTTGGCTACATTTACAGTCTATCACAGTCAAACATGAGGACATTGAAAGTGTCACAGTCTGTGAATATCTTGGCTACATTTACAGTCTATCACAGTCAAACATGAGGACATTGAAAGTGTCACAGTCTGTGAATATCTTGGCTACATTTACAGTCTATCACAGTCAAACATGAGGACATTGAAAGTGTCACAGTCTGTGAATATCTTGGCTACATTTACAGTCTATCACAGTCAAACATGAGGACATTGAAAGTGTCACAGTCTGTGAATATCTTGGCTACATTTACAGTCTATCACAGTCAAACATGAGGACATTGAAAGTGTCACAGACTGTGAATATCTTGGCTACATTTACAGTCTATCACAGTCAAACATGAGGACATTGAAAGTGTCACAGTCTGTGAATATCTTGGCTACATTTACAGTCTATCACAGTCAAACATGAGGACATTGAAAGTGTCACAGTCTGTGAATATCTTGGCTACATTTACAGTCTATCACAGTCACACAAGAGGACATTGAAAGTGTCACAGTCTGTGAATATCTTGGCTACATTTACAGTCTATCACAGTCACACAAGAGGACATTGAAAGTGTCACAGTCTGTGAATATCTTGGCTACATTTACAGTCTATCACAGTCAAACATGAGGACATTGAAAGTGTCACAGTCTGTGAATATCTTGGCTACATTTACAGTCTATCACAGTCAAACATGAGGACATTGAAAGTGTCACAGTCTGTGAATATCTTGGCTACATTTACAGTCTATCACAGTCAAACATGAGGACATTGAAAGTGTCACAGACTGTGAATATCTTGGCTACATTTACAGTCTATCACAGTCAAACATGAGGACATTGAAAGTGTCACAGTCTGTGAATATCTTGGCTACATTTACAGTCTATCACAGTCAAACATGAGGACATTGAAAGTGTCACAGTCTGTGAATATCTTGGCTACATTTACAGTCTATCACAGTCAAACATGAGGACATTGAAAGTGTCACAGTCTGTGAATATCTTGGCTACATTTACAGTCTATCACAGTCAAACATGAGGACATTGAAAGTGTCACAGTCTGTGAATATCTTGGCTACATTTACAGTCTATCACAGTCAAACATGAGGACATTGAAAGTGTCACAGTCTGTGAATATCTTGGCTACATTTACAGTCTATCACAGTCACACAAGAGGACATTGAATGTGTCACAGTCTGTGAATATCTTGGCTACATTTACAGTCTATCACAGTCAAACATGAGGACATTGAAAGTGTCACAGTCTGTGAATATCTTGGCTACATTTACAGTCTATCACAGTCAAACATGAGGACATTGAAAGTGTCACAGACTGTGAATATCTTGGCTACATTTACAGTCTATCACAGTCAAACATGAGGACATTGAAAGTGTCACAGTCTGTGAATATCTTGGCTATATAATCAGCGACGACGGATCCGTTCACAAGAAATCCGCCGCAGGTAGACCTTGGCAGTGTACAAATTAAACAAGTATTAACAATGATAACAGCATTCACAACGTAGACAGTATTCACAACGTAGACAGTATTCACAATGTAGACAGCATTCACAATGTAGACAGCATTCACAACGTAGACAGTATTCACAACGTAAACAGTATTAACAACGTAAACAGTATTAACAACATATACCGTATTCACCATATAAACATTATTCACAATATTAACAGTATTCACAACGTAGACAATATTCACAATGTAAACAGTATTCACAATGTAAACAGTATTAACAACATATACCGTATTCACCATATAAACATTATTCACAATATTAACAGCATTCACAACGTAGACAGTATTCACAATGTAAACAGTATTCACAATGTAAACAGTATTAACAACATATACCGTATTCACCATATAAACATTATTCACAATATTAACAGTATTCACAACGTAGACAGTATTCACAATGTAAACAGTATTCACAACGTAAACAGTATTAACAACATATACCGTATTCACCATATAAACATTATTCACAATATTAAAAGTATTCACAACGTAGACAGTATTCACAACGTAGACAGTATTCACAATGTACAGCATGTTACAGTCAACACCAGCATTGTTTTTTACTGTCTGTGATTTCTTGACATGATTACTTTAAGTAGACTTCTGTTGCATTCTGAACTACCGGCGCTCATACCATTATATAAAAATCAACGCATGGCAGTCTGCTTCCAAGTCGCCCGCAATTGTGTTTTAAACAAGGTATGCAGGATACGAATTAACAACAGTAAACAGGTTACAATAAAAAATTGAGAACAAGCATCTAGTCTGTGTTAAAATATGGATGTGAGTCATTAGACAGAAGCCAACAGGAATGATAGACACAAGAGAAACATGTAACCTGAGATGGCTGGTTAGATTTGTGCACACCAAAGTGTGTGCCACTTCTTAGTGAGTTCTTCATTTACGCCAAGAGCACTTAACCTACCCGCAACTCAGTTTCTCACCAAGAATCTGCCAGTTTTGGGTGCCCCTGCCAGAGGTATAACCCCGCCGGCATAGCTCCCTGATTAATTGATGCACTCAAGCTCTCCAACAAAAGTCAGCTGGGAGGGATCTGTAGTATATTCGTCAAGTTTATCGACATTTCCGTCGATTTCTTGAACACGAAAATACAAGCTGACGTCCAGTTATATTTATACTTGAACCGCTGCTAATTTACTACATAAATACATTGACAGGCATTGTAGACACTCATAGCAGACATAAGAAAGAAACAGAAATTCGAGAAAATACTTGGTAATATCAGAAGAGAATAAATGAAAGTTCTATTGACACAGGTTTACTAAAGTTTTATCTCGAAATATCCATAGCGCAACTGTACAAGAACCAAGCGACAAGTCACACATTCTATATTCTTAGTGCGCTCCACACAACTTGTAAATAAAGTCAAGTAAAAGGCATATTTAGGCGCGTTCATGCGTATTTGGTGTATGATGCTAGCCAGCTTTTTTTTTATGAATAAACGAAATTTATACATTAGTGTAGTCCTACAAACAACAAAGGATCAACATGATCAGAGAAATTAGACTTAGTCAACATTCTTTGGGCTCGTTATGAGAAATAATAAGCTGGAGAACTTGGTGACAGCGGGCAAGATTGAGTAGGCAGGGATGTAAATATCTGAGAGGCTTGCATGGCAAGGTCGAGACAAGAACACAGAGCAGATCCACGACTCTGGTGATCGTGTGAGATGGCAAAACATGACCGCCTATGCTTTCCGTCATGGGACATGATGCTGATGATACATTTTATAGACTTTTGGTCATGTGATGAGAAGAGAGGCATTGGAGAACATCGTGACAACTGGAAATATCAAAATGACGAGATATAGAAGCCGATCAAGAGAAATGATGCTGGATGGATTAAGACGGTGGCATGAAGGAGTATCAACAGCAGAGTTGATCCACAACATCAAAGTCGAGAGACATGAACGCCTACGCCAATGGAAGGCACTTGATGATAATGATGACGACTGGCTCTCGACAGGGGGTATGGTCAATATCAGGGTGGTCGACGTTACTTCCTACTTCCGGGTGCATATCTTAGACCGGGTCTAGCAGGGAGGCCAGAGCAAGTAATACAATTCTGTCGTCTCGACTGAGATTCGAACACGTAGCCATCGATCTGCAGGCGAGCCGGCTAGCCGCAGTAGTTACTAGCATCCTTGCCCGTGTCATGCGTTAGAATCCACATTGAGACAGTCGTGCGATCCCTGGTGAATGCAGTCTAAATTGGGCACCAGCAAATGTCTTGGGTAGTAAAAGCAGCAGGCGTGAAATTGCCAACTTCACTTACCAGTTACTACATAGAAGTATGGGAGACGGAACCCTATAGCCAATACACCTCCTTTTATAAACCTCTTCAGCAAACAAGGCTTTCTCCCTAACAAATTTCATCATCTACAGCCCACACAAGGCATTATCCCTAACATGTGTCATCATCTCCAGCCCACGCAGTAAAATCACCCTCACATGTGTCATCATCTCCAGTCCACACAGGAGAATCTCCTTCACACGTGTCATCATCTCCAACCCACTCAGGACAATCTCCCTTACATGAGTCATCATCTCCAGTCCCACAGGCCAATCTCCCCAACACGTGTCATCATCTCCAGTCCCACAGGCCAATCTCCCCAACATGTGTCATCATCTCCAGTCCACACAGGAGAATCTCCTTCACATGTGTCATCATCTCCAATCCACTCAGGACAATCTCCCTTACATGAGTCATCATCTCCAGTCCCACAGGCCAATCTCCCCAACACGTGTCATCATCTCCAGTCCCACAGGCCAATCTCCCCAACACGTGCCATCATCTCCAATCCACACAGGACAATCTCCCTCACACGTGTCATCATCTCCAGTCCACACATGACAATCTCCCTCACACGTGTCATCATCTCCAGTCCACACATGACAATCTCCCTCACACGTGTCATCATCTCCAGTTCACACAGGACAATCTCCCTCATACGTCTCATCATCGCCAAGTAGGTGGACATTGTGGCTATGTCTGCGCCCCCTGGTGGGATATTTGTGCGAGATAAGGCAGATGTGGCCGGGAACTTTTGGAATCGTGTCTGTTGTGTAGAATAACAGAGAATGGTGCTGCAGGGAGGGACCAGAAGATCTGGTGGGTACTTAAAACTCCGAGGAGGGTCAGCATGACCGAATGGATAAGAACGTGTGTTCTTATACATCCGGTGTGCTGATATAAAGAGTTTAATCCCTACACCAGACAGCTGGACTAAAATGCTCATGTCTCGTCCTTGATTTGGTGACGTAAATTACAAGTACATTTGCAGTCAGAGTGGGTTCACCTGATGGCGAGGGACACTGGTAATAAGGAAGGCTAATCCACACGCAAAATTCAGTCCAGTGCTACTAGAATGAGTATGTATGGACTAGGCTTGAGTTCAAATCGAGCGAACGCAAAAATAAAATCATTGGAAAGGCCAGAGAGGCACATAATCAGACTCTACTGGTACAATTAGTATTGGGACTCTTCACTGGCTGTTGCAGATGAGGACGGAGCACGCATAGGAACGTCCCGAGTGCAGTGATGTCGGTTGTTGACTCAACACAACCCAACTCCACTTCACACATGATTACCTCTCCAGCATGTTTCATCATCTCCAGTCCACACAAGCATCCCTTTCTCACACTTTTAGTAAACTCTAAACTAAACAAAGTTTTGTGACTCATTCATTTGGTGTTATTTTTATTGTTAGTTTCATTACAGTAAGGAAGACATATCCCACGAGGAGTGAAGCGGACGACGTGACCCTGATCAAGTCCCCTCTGGCACCCAGACAACAAACCTCTAATGAGACCAGCCAGAGAAGTGTCGTCATCTCGACGTTGGTCACACAGTTTTATTAACCAGGTTTTATACAAAATGAGCTTGGGTACTTTATGTTTCCCAGTTGTTGCTGTGATGTCACGACCCAGCCGAAAGATAGATTTACTCACATTAGAGCTACATTTACAGACAGACTCTCGCGTGATAGGCCAGGAGTTAACCATGTGAGTATCCGAGGCAAGCTCGAGTCTCCAGAGTGAGTAGCAGCTAATGAAAACGCACACATCGTTTCTTAATGGTTACCAAACGTTAGCGTTCCTGTAGGTAAACCGTTTTTTAAAATATAAACTAAATTAATCTAAACCAAACAAAACCAAACTGAACTATACTACCCACAATGAGCCCAACTGAACTAAACCAAACAAAACTAAATTGAACTATAATACCTACACTGAGCCCACCTGAACTAAACACAAAACTAACTGAACTATACTACCTGCTCTGAGCCCACCTGAACTAAACCAAACCGAACTATACCACCTACAATTATTCCAGCTGAACTAAATCAAGCTGAACAATACTACCTACAATGAACCCAGCTGAACTAATTCAAACTGAACTATACTACCTACAATGGGCCTAGCTGAATTAAATGAAACTGAACTATACCACCTACCTTGAGCCCAGATGAACTAAGTGAAACAGGCTTAGAATAAACCAGCCAATCGAGAAGAACCCATATCTCCCACAGCCGTTCAAATAAATAGAAAATAAAGGAGGTCAGCATAGACGAATGGAAAAGAGCGTTTGCTCTTTAACTTCCGGTGCATTGATGCCGATGTAGTGGTTTCAACCCCTACACCGGTCAGTTGGACTTGCATGTTAACTTCTCATCCTTGGCTTAGGGACGTAAATGACAAGTACCTTAGAAGTCGAAGCAGAAAGCAATAGCAGGGGACACTTGAAATAGGCAGGGTTGTCCATGAGACATAATTTACATTGCGTGGTAATTTATGCATGTCCCATCCCATACCGTCCCATGAGACTTTCCCATGGGAATAAAATTCCCATGGCCAAGCCTGGCAGGCTTTCTGTCCCATCCAATGGTAATTTATGCCAGTCCCATCCCGTCCCATCCCATCCCTACACTATTCAGAAAATCCCCTTTTTTTTCATGGGAATCCCATGGCCAAGCCTGGTAATAGGGAAGGCTAGTCCACACGGCAAACATCAGCACAGTGCAGTACAAGTAATTGTACGTGTTTGGATTATGCTTGAGTTGGAAGCGAGCGAACGAAAAAAAAAGAATAAAAAAACAACAAAAATAGATAATATGATTGGAACAGTCGAGGAAAGGAAAAACACTCAGTGATAGAGACGATAGTTTCGACCTAAATCTTATCGAGGATAAGTGAAGCTGACAACAACAACAATAATAACAACAACAACAGCAACAACAACAACAACAACAACAACAACAACAACAACAACGAAACTTGTGTCTGAAGATAGAAATCCGACCAACACAAAAATTAGGAACTGTCAAAGTCGCTATAGTCATTGGATTACCTTCTCCGGAGCACGAGTTACTTGCTCTTCTTGTTTCTCTCCGTTTGTTGTTTTGTTTTTCTTTTTGTTTGATACATGTTTTGGTCGTAGCGGTCAACTGTATCTGTGTGATATTGTTTTTTTTTTTTTTTTCATTTCATGGCGTTTATAGTCATAGGTGCTTATTTGACCTCCAGTATTAGTTCGACAGCAGCCTACCCCCTGTTTGATACCATCATCCTAATACCCAAACTTTTAAAATCTGGCCATGTCGCAGACAATGAGATCTACCTATACTGTTATTGATACCTGCCGAGGCGTCTGCTATACTCGCAGGTAAACCACAACTGTGTACCCAAAAAATCAAACCTGATAGTATCGGTAACAGCGTAGTGGCAGTGAAACACACGACAGTGCGTTTTGTGTAATTCAGTTGAAATTATTCAATTAAGTTACTTTCATATATATTGAATTATTTAAATAGTGTGCATCTGAAGATATGTTCGTCTCCTACTTCTGCGTTCATCCAGAGAGTTTTCTTTTTTTTCGGACGTGGTTGCGTTGTGCCTGTTTACAGCAGAGCTGAGTTCTTGCGACGTTAGGCCGACACATCCGACTTCTGCGGGAGTTTTTTGACCGGGTTAGCCTTCCCGGGTTAAAGAGATATAAGCAATACATTATGCAATATCTTGATTGTCACTTTACTATTCAAATTCTCAATGGGAAAACTGGATTTGAAATATGTTAAGCTAATCCAAATGAAACAAAATGAAACGAAACAAATATAATCTTAATTGCAGGCCAGCATGGCCAAAGAGTTAAGAGGTCTCCATTTTAAACATTCAGTGTTCTGATGTTGAGGCAGCGGGCTTAACATCTACATCGGTCATCATCATCAAGTGCCATGTCGGCTGGCGTAGGCGTTCATGGCTCTCCACAGATCTCGGTCTTTGGTTTTCTGGATCAACTCTGCTGCTGATATTCCTCCATGCCACCGTCTCAATCCATCCAGCATCACTTCTCTTGGTCTACCTCTGCCTCTCTTCCCCTCGATCTATCCAGTTGTTACTATGTTCTCCAATGCCTCTCTTCTCATCACATGACCGAAGAAAGCTGTTTGTCTCTGTCTTATTGTTGTATATAATGTTCTAGTTTCATTAGCCTGTTTCAGGCAGTCGTCGTTAGTTACTCTGGCAGTCCAAGGAATTCGCAACATTCGTCTCAGGAACCACATCTCTGTTGCTTCTAATTTCTTCTTAATTTGTTCATTTACATTCCAAGATTCACTGCCATACAGCAAAACTGGTTCTACATAGCATTTCAGCACTCTCTTTCTTACATTCAGTGATAGTGACTTATTGCATAAGATACTCTTCATTTTCTGAAATGCGGCTTTTGCCTGCCCTATTCTACTCCTAATCTCTGTTGTACATCTTCCATCTGATGTTATAAATGCCCCTAGGTATCTAAAATTATCAACTTGGTTAAGGATTTTCCCTTCTATTTCTATGTCACATTTTGGTGTCACCATTTTCTTTGATATTACCATTGTTACTGTTTTCTTGATATTCAAGGAGAGTCCTTTCCTTGCACTCTCTGTTACTACAACGTCTAATAATTGTTGTAGGTCTGTTGAATTATCCGCCACCAATACTGTGTCATCTGCATAGCGTATATTATTTATATTATAACCTCCAACTAGTATTCCTGGCATCTCTTTGATCTCTCTCATTATTACTTCGCTATACAGGGAGAAAAGATCTGGTGACAAGACACACCCTTGTCGTACTCCTAGCTTTATCTGTTCGTAACTACCCTCTTTATTTCCCATTTTAATTGCTGCTACTTGGTTCCAGTAAACATTCTTTATTATTCTTAAATCTTTTCCATCAATGTTGATATCTTCCAACATTTTAATCAGTTCATCATGTTTTACTTTATCAAATGCCTTAGTATAATCTATGAAGCACAAATATATGTCTCTCTGTTTCTCTATTGACCTTTCTATTAGTGTCCGTAATGTATAAATTGCATTGTTTGTGCCCTTTCCTTCCACAAATCCATACTGTTCTTCACTAATTTCCATTTTTATTTTATTTTTGGTTCTTCTCATTATGATTCTGAGTAGAAGCTTAGTGATATGGTTTATAAGGTTAATTGTACGAAAATCTTCACAATCAATTGCTCCTGGTCTTTTTGGTATAGCTATAAATACAGATTTCAGCATATCACTGGGTAAATATCCACTGCTGTAAATATCATTCAACATTTTGGTTAATATATCTACTACAAATTCTCCCAATACTTCTAATTCTTCTATTGTGATTTCATCTGGCCCAACTGTTTTTCCTTTCTTCATACGTTTCATAGCGTCAGCGACTTCTTCTTTCAGAATAGGTGGACCTTCTAAGTTACTATCTTCTGTTAATTCTTCCCTTTCTCCTACATATAATTCTCTTATATACTCATTCCACCTCTTCATTATAGCATCTTCCTCTAATATTATCTTTCCTGTTTTTGATTTCAAACACCCCGTATTTATTCTTATTTTTCTTCCTGTAAGCTCACTGATTTGTCTGTGCATATTTTTTGTATCTTTAATGGAATTTAATTCATTTTTTTTGCATTGCTCGTTTAACCAACTTTCTTTAGCCTTCCCACATTTATCTTTTATTTCTTTATTTATCTTAGCGTATTCTTGTTTGTCATTTTTACTCTGTTTTCTTTTGTCCATCAATTTTAAGATATCTTCATTCATCCATTTTTTCTTAGCTATTTTGCCTCTCTCCGGTAATACTTCTGTGCTAGTTTGATGAATGGAGTCCCTTAACATTTCCCATTGTTCATCTATACTCTGTATTTTAGTTATTGCATTGTACCTATTTTTCACAGTCACTCTGTGTTGTTCTTGCATTTCTTTATCTATTTTCAGAACCTCTTTATTAAGTCTCATGTTCTTAACCATTTTTTTCCCTCTCTTTAATCTTACTTTTATTTGTCCACATAGTGGTACATGATCACTATTACAGTCAGCACCAGGCATTGTCTTTACATTAATTAAAGCATTTCTAAATCTTTTATTAATTAGTATGTAGTCAATTTGGTTGCGTATTTTCTTATCAGGGCTTATCCATGTGTACAGTCGTCTTTTATGGTGCTTAAACCATGTGTTTCCAATTATCATATCATTGATATTTGCCCATTCTATTAGCTTTTCCCCTCTTTCATTTCTTGTACCTAAACCATAATTCCCCACTACATCCTCCATTTTTCCCTTTCCTATTTTTGCGTTAAAATCACCAAGTATTATCTTTATTTCTTGTGATCCAATTTGAGCCATCGCCATTTCTATTTCGTCGTAAAAGTGTTGTATTTCTTCATCACTACTGCTTGTTGTTGGTGCATATACTTGTATAATATTTATGTCTATTGGTTTGCCTTTGATTTTAACCATAATAACTCTATCTGAAATACACCAGTATCCATTAATTGACTTGGCTGTTTTTTCGTCTAATATTATTCCTACACCTTTTTCATGTGTATCCCCTCCAGAATAAATTATTGTGTGATTGTCAGCTATAATTTTGCCCGATCCCTTCCATCTCATCTCACTAATGCCTAGTATATTCATTTTCATTCTATCCATCTCTCTTAGAACATTGGTCAACTTTCCTAGCTCATTTAATGTCCTAACATTCCATGTTCCTACTCTAAATTTATTTATTTTAGTTAAGATTTTGCCATCAGTAGCTGGATGACGGTCTGGTGTCACCTGTGGCTCATGACTGTCCCTACCGGACGAGGATGCCCTAAGACAGCCATTAACGTCCTTCACTAACTTTGATATATGTTTTGCCATGAAGTCTTGGGAAGATAATGTGGTGGTTTCCCCTTGCCTTCCACATTCACATGGTGGTCTTTTTACCTCTGCCTTTGACAGCCATTTCCGACTGTAAGGACAAGTGAGTGCCCTGCGCCGCCCAGCTGCAGAGTTGTCCACTTATTCCGGTGGATACTCGGTCCCCAGAGCTGTGTTAGCCACACCGTGGTGTGTTTCCATCCTCTACCGCGGGGAGGTGCAGTTGGGATTTTCCCTTCATAAAGTTATGGTCTCTGACCAAAACTCTCCAGTACTTTTAGAGGACCTACATCGGTCAGTTGGACTAAAATGGTGTCTCCCCGTCCTTGATTTGGGGCGTAAATTACAAGTATAGTGCCTTCACAAATATTTGACCCCGAATAAAAATCCATAACTCATTAACAGAGTGACGGAAAATGATGAGATTTAGTATAAAACCTTATCATTATGTACACCCAACAAAAGAATTTTTGAGATTGTACAGCAGATCTCAATGTTTGTTTACATGCGGTATATAATTTATGGGTATCAGTCAAAGCTTAGCGGCTTTAGGATCATCACCCTTCAAAATACATTTGGGAAGGTTTTAGAGAAGATAGTCGCTGTTAAGCTGCAGGATTTTTTGGAAAGTGGGAAGCTTCTTCGAAGAGGCCTGGGGAGCTACAGGCCAGGAAAAGATACCTGGTCTAATGCAGCCACTTTTGCCTTTGATGTTTATGAGGGGTTCCAGAGTAGACAGGAAACGATGGCGGTAGCGCTTGATCTCGAGGATGCGTACAATAGAGTTCGATATGATATTTTGATGACCGCACTGATGGAAAAGGGGGTCAATCCCTGGTTGGTGAACTGAATAGCAGCCGTCCTGCACTCTCGTCGGGTTGCTCTCCGTCTGGGCGCATGGACCTCAGAGCCACATATGTTAACCCCGGGACTGCCACAGGGATCTGCAGTCTCACCGGTGCTCTTTAATGTGTATACGAGCAAGATTGCAAACCTAGAAGCACCAAGGGTTGGAAGAATACTAACATTTGCAGATGATATTCTTGCATATAGGCAGGGGAGAGATAGGGAGCAAACAGCCCAGGAGTTACAGGTGACAGTAGATGAAGTGCACAGAAATGAGTGCTGTCATCCACCCGGAAAAGGCGGCTGTTTTGTGGTGCTCTCTGGACAACAGGATTGGGAGAGCTGATGTCCCAAGCCTCGCGATAGATGGTAGAAATGTCAGCAGAGAGAACAAACTGAAGTATCTGGGGATCACATTTGGCAGGAGCCTATCCTTCAAGGACCATGTGGAGACGGTCGTGACAAGAACTCAAAAGGGACTCAATGTACTTAAAACTATGCTGCAATGGACATAGAGCAGAGAATGCTTTTCACACTATACCAGCACTTGATCCTCTCAGTAATTGATTATGGATTAGGTCTGCTCACTGTCTCAGAGAGTCAGCTGGTGAAGTTAGAGCGCATACAGAACGAAGCTATGCGGGTCATTCTGGGATGCACTATAAACACCCCAGTAGTGTGTATGCGTTACATCCTTGGTCTGCCGACTATTGCTGGTAGGCTCAAGGTGATGCAGGCGAAGGCATACCTCAGAGTAGCTGCAGACACAGACCACCCACTGCATGAGGCGCTGGACGCAGTTAAGGGTCAGCCACTGATAAGAGGGAAATCATGGATGGCTCAGGCGGAGGATACGATCAGACAGGTGTGCCCCCTGGAGAACATTAGGCGTGGAGAGGAGTGGGTCAGAGTGCCAGCGGAGCAGTCAGACTTGTGCAGAGTTATAATCACATTAAGCCGGGAGTGCAGGGAGTGGTCAGCAGGGGCCACGGAAGTGGAAATCCAGCAACTAATTCAGGACAATGCTCACTCGAGTGATGTGATTATCTACACAGATGGTTCGGTGTCAAGAGGTGAGAGAAGTGGCTGGGGTTTCATAGCCAAAGCTAATGGTCGATGTTTGGGGCAGGAGAGCCTGGCATATGATACCACAACATCCAGCTTAAGAATGGAAGTGGAGGCAGTCACTGCGGCTCTCCGCTGGATGGAGAATACGACACACACGCATATCGTGATTGTAACTGACTCAGAAAGCATGCTGACGAGGGTGAGGACGGGCAGACTTCGTGCGGGGTGGCTTGCCTCGCTTCGGAGGTCACGGGTGACAAGCATCGCCTGGATCTTTTCTCCGGGGCATGCCGGTGTACTGGGAAATTAACAGGCCGACAGATTGGCTAGCTCTGCAGAACTTGGTGGAGTATTGATACATGACAAGGCAGACGTGGTTGCGGCCTTGTGGGAGCACGTGCACACCTCGGAGGAGCAAATGGATTACCTTGGTCTGGCAAGAATGAGACAACGAGGAGTGACGAAGGGATCTGGCCGACGCCTAACGCTCAAAGGAAAGGCGAGACGGACTTATAATCAGATTGCTACTGGTACTATTAGTGTTGGAAGTCTTCGCTGGCTGCTGAGGATGGGGAACTAGCAATTGTGGGAATGCCCCGAATGCTGTGATGTCGATTCCTAAATCAATCAATCAATCAATCATATAATTTACGGGTCAGAGATGAAGTGTATATTATGAAATGTATTACATCTTCACACGGAAACATCAGTTTTCAATAATGAACAGTATCCCTGCTGCACGGGAATTTCCTTATGAACTCTCATTATCTTTCCCGCTGTTTGTTCTCATTGTAATAAGTGTGCCACGCTTTACTCTTGTTTTGTAACTTCACACAGTTTGTGCGGCTAAGAACACTCGTTAAATGCAGTAACTATTTGCATTTTGCCAGTACAAACATTTTAGAATTCTGGTCTAATATATATATATATATATACATTGCAACAGGGTAACGCGAGAGCTGGAAACCAAAGCCAGAATACAAATGCAGTTTGATTACGGACAAATTATGAGAAGATAAATACAGGGAAAACAATTGTAAACAATATAAGCCTACTGACCGGCGATGACAATGAAGATAAGGAAATGGTAAAACATCAAAGGAGCTTTTGAAAGAGCTTCCGTGCAAACATCATGTTTTATTCTGATTGCCTTGTAAAAACATTGGGTGCTGTTGTTGGACAGGCCACATTGGGTGTACAACTTCTCTGTGGCTGGGTTCAGGGTGGCTCAATGGGAGTTCAGGAGGTTAGTTCGGGCAGACAGCTCGGGCAGACAGTTGTAGGCTGCGGGTTTTTCTAGTCTGCCACTGAAGTCTGCGCCCCGTAGAGTACTCAATGGGAATGGTGATTAAGCGTCTCCGTAACTGCTGGACACCGATCATGTTTATGGATGGGAGAGGTTGGGTGTAAAAGAGCTGGTCACTTCATATCCTGCTAGATAGTATTGCTATAAAATACTGTCTTTGTTTCTCTACACGATTCTGTCTCTGTCTCTCTCTGTCTTTCTGTGTCTCTCTCCCTCTCTGTCTCTCTCTCTCTCTCTCATTTATCTGTTTCTCTCTCCATCTATCAGCCACTGTGCTTTTATCCCTTTCTCTCTCTCTCTTTTTTTTTAAGGATCTGTAATTATGCTTCTCTCTCTATCTCTGTCACTATTTCGTTCTTTATCTCTTTATCTGTCTATCTTTCTGTCTCTTTCTATCTCTTTCTCCCATTGTCCATATTATCTCAGCGTGTACAAGCATGTGTGGGTAACAGCATATAGCGGCTGTGGTATCATCATAAGTACTACTACTGCTGGTGTTGCTGCTGCTGCTACTACTACTACTACTACTACTACTACTACTACTACTACTACTACTACTACTACTACTACTACTACTGCTGCTGCTGCAGCTACTACTACTACTACTACTACTACTACTACTACTACTACTACTACTACTACTACTACTACTACTACTACTACTACTGCTGCTGCTACTACTACTACTACTGCTAGCACTATTACTACTATTTCTATGACTACTATTACTATTATTACCACTAAATATAGTGCTATTATTATTGTTATTATTAAGTAGTAATAGTAGTAGTAGTAGTAGTAGTAGTAGTAGTAGTAGTAGTAGTAGTAGTAGTAGTAGTAGTAGTAGTAGTAGTAGTAGTAGTAGTAGTAGTAGTAGCAGTTGTAGAACAAGTAGTTTTAGTCCTAGTATTAGTTGTAGTAGTAGTAGTAGTAGTAGCAGCAGCAGCAGCAGCAGCAGTAGTAGTAGTAGTAGTAGTAGTAGTGGTAGTAGTAGTAGTAGTAGTAGTAGTAGTAGTAGTAGTAGTAGTAGTAGTAGTAGTAGTAGTAGTAGTAGTAGTAGTAGTAGTGATGGTGGTGGTGGTGGTAGTAGTAAACTGAATATAAATAGCTTAGTTAGTCGAGAGATCATCCTCATTGTACATCGAACCATTCAGTCCATAAGTATAAATAGCTGATACAACTAAAAACTGATTCTGCATAGCATGTCTAGAAGACAACAACAATGAACATCACCTATTAACATACAACGAGTGCAATAGTGAGCGAAGGGATCTAAGAGACTACTTAGTCAAAACTAAGACTCCAATGACAATGACGGAGTGCCTGCACACAAACAGCAACCCAGAAATACAGAGGCTGCTCAGACAGTTCATATGCAGAACTGGGAAGGCCATATAACTTTTCTATCATCTTTTTTATATAAAAAACAAAATAAAACACTATATATATATATATGCCGGCTCCCTGGCCTAGGGGTTAGCAGCTTTCTCCGTTAATCCCGAATACTCTCGTGGTTGATGTGAGCGCACGAGAATTAGAAGTGGTTCGAGTCGGGCCAGTGACTTATGAGAGTATGGAGCCGGTCGCTGAGAAAGTCGTGGCGTGCTGATGAGCGTAATCTAGCCTAGGAATCAACATACAGCTGAAAGATGCTGGTGTTGACCGCAATATACTGAAACAGGATGGAAACGCGGAAAATAAGACAGAAACACGGAGCTGATCCACGACTCTGGTGATCGAGTGAGATGGCAGAACATGACCGCCCACGCTTACCGGCATGGCACATGATGGATATATATATATATATATATATATATATATATATATATATATATATATATATATATATATATATATATAATACCTGCTTAGTGTCTGTTCGTGCCTTTTCTTCCCTGTTCCGTTGCAAAATTCCTTTTATTTTGTTGTTGGACATCCATCTATCTCGCCGGGGATGGATGTCCTGGTTGTCCTGAGAGGGACAGTTGAGTGTGGCGGGCTGAGTGGCAGGATGGTAGTGAGACAGTATGGAAAAATGGTTTTCACATACCGCCTTTTTGAAACAGAAAGTTCCCCGACAAGTATAAGTTCAAAATTAGTGAGTGACCGGGCGCTGACTTGATCACGGCCTACTAACCGACAGTTTACCTTTCGTTGTAGTGGAATAAGAAATTCAGCAAACCTGAAGCCAAACTTAGCATAGGAACTGTCAAGTGGGAAAGAAATACAACGGGTATGGCTAGATATATGGGAACGGACACGCCCAATGAACCAGACCAGGCGAAGACAGAAAAGGTAAGGTCTTCGACCTCAAGCTATAACCTAGTGGTGTCAAGGGATCTAGAATAAAGCGGTTTAGGGAGAATTAATTATGCAGCACAGCTAAATGCTGATTGGGTAGTCTTTCACAAGGAAGAGAAACGTCACGTGATTCCAGAAAGAAGCGCCAAGTATATAGAGATATATATTTTGGGATCCAGTCAGTTAGAAGAGTCGAGCAGGAGAGAGGACAGTTAATAGTGGACTCCGGAAGCGGCGGGGCCTGGGCCCTCTTGGGACAGCCCAAGGAACATAGTAACAGGACTTCAGAAATTGTGGCTAATCCGTGCCCAAGTCTGTATAGTATCTGTAGGAGGAGGAAGTGAAGGAAGACGGACAAGCGCTCATGCTAGAACTCGTCTGAATCACTGATAGGAGTGAGAGCGACTAAGGATATGTGAACGGAACCTACCCAAGGCAGATAAGCCAAAGAAGGGAAAGACACGCAGAGTCCGAGGGTCGTTAAAGTGCAAGAAAGCCACTTGAGTTAAGAGGACCGCCAGCTAAGGAGACCGCTCGTTAGTTGCAGTAGATGGCTAAACGTCAGACAGGACGACCATAGCCAGGGACAATGCGGTTGGAACCACACAGGAGACTAATGTCAAATACGACTGGAAACCGGTGGTGGGATCCACGGCAAACGAGGTTGAAGAGAGCAATCGTATTTCAAATATGGGACCCAGATGATCAACTGGACGGCAGAAGTTGAATGTAAGTTGACATAAGACTTAGACCTAATTAGTTTAATTGTATATTATAATCAGATATCTTAGTTTAGAGAGCTATAGCAAACTACCGTAGGTGAACTTACCGCGTAATCATGAACGACCGACAAATGTCAGGACTGAATGCGACGT